>QCXZ01000041.1:41839633-42210176 GCA_025024175.1 Rhyzopertha dominica | reverse complement strand
TTTTCGTAAATTGAAAGTTCTACTCTAGGTCACTTTTCAGACGAACCGTTGCAGCTAGAGAAAAACTGACACCACTCCGAATGCAAGCAGGATCCAACATTAGTAAGATGAAGCATAAAATCTAGGACGCCGTAATCGGAGACCATGAATTTCAGAGAGTGAAAAAACAACAAAGGGGGTTAGCCTTGGCTCTTTTGCCGTTTTCGGGTGAAAATTATTTTGGCTCAACAATCGGCGATACTGAATGTATTTTGAGCTGCCTGATTCCAAAAAATGCATTCAGAAATGAGCTTAGGACGTCGGGGAAATTAATTTTCGTAAATTGAAAGTTGTACTCTAGGTCACTTTTCATACGAACCGTTGCAGCTAGAGAAAACTGGACACCCACTCCGAAAGCAGGAAGCGTCCACATAGTAACGATGAACATAAAATTAGCACGTAATCGTGAGACCATGAAATTTCGAGGTTAAAAAAACAACAAAAGGGGTTAGCCTTGCTCTTTTGCATCCGTTTTCGGTGAAAATTATTTTTGGCTCAAAATCGCATACTGATGTATTTTGAGCTGCTGATTCCAAAAATGCATTCAGAAATGAGCTAGGACGTCGGGAAATTAATTTTTCGTAAATTGAAAGTTCTACTCTAGGTCACTTTTCAGACGAACCGTTGCAGCTAGAGAAAAACTGACACCACTCCGAAATGCAGCAGGTCCACATTAGTAAATGAACATAAAATTAGCGTAATCGGAGACCATGAAATTTCGAGGTGAAAAACAACAAAGGGGTTAGCCTTTGCTCTTTTGCCGTTTTCGGTGAAAATTATTTTTGGCTCAAAATCGGCATACTGATGTAATTTGAGCTGCTGATTCCAAAAATGCATTCAGAAATGAGCTAGGACGTCGGGAAATTAATTTTTCGTAAATTGAAAGTTCTACTCTAGGTCACTTTTCAGACGAACCGTTGCAGCTAGAGAAAAACTGACACCACTCCGAAATGCAGCAGGTCCACATTAGTAAATGAACATAAAATTAGCGTAATCGGAGACCATGAAATTTCGAGGTGAAAAAAACAACAAAGGGGTTAGCCTTTGCTCTTTTTGCCGTTTTCGGTGAAAATTATTTTTGGCTCAAAATCGGCATACTGATGTATTTTGAGCTGCTGATTCCAAAAATGCATTCAGAAATGAGCTAGGACGTCCGGGAAATTAATTTTTCGTAAATTGAAAGTTCTACTCTAGGTCACTTTTCAAGACGAACCGTTGCAGCTAGAGAAAAACTGACACCACTCCGAAATGCAGCAGGTCCACATTAGTAAATGAACATAAAATTAGCGTAATCGGAGACCATGAATTTCGAGGTGAAAAAACAACAAAGGGGTTAGCCTTTGCTCTTTTGCCGTTTTCGGTGAAAATTATTTTTGGCTCAAAAATCGGCATACTGATGTATTTTGAGCTGCTGATTCCAAAAAATGCATTCAGAAATGAGCTAGGACGTCGGGAAATTAATTTTTCGTAAATTGAAAGTTCTACTCTAGGTCACTTTTCAGAACGAACCGTTGCAGCTAGAGAAAAACTGACACCACTCCGAAATGCAGGCAGGTCCACATTAGTAAATGAACATAAAATTAGCGTAATCGGAGACCATGAAATTTCGAGGTGAAAAAACAACAAAGGGGTTGTAGCCTTTGCTCTTTTGCCGTTTTCGGTGAAAATTATTTTTGGCTCAAAATCGGCATACTGATGTATTTTGAGCTGCTGATTCCAAAAATGCATTCAGAAATGAGCTAGGACGTCGGGAAATTAATTTTTCGTAAATTGAAAGTTCTACTCTAGGTCACTTTTCAGACGAACCGTTGCAGCTAGAGAAAAACTGACACCACTCCGAAATGCAGCAGGTCCACATTAGTAAATGAACATAAAATTAGCGTAATCGGAGACCATGAAATTTCGAGGTGAAAAAACAACAAAGGGGTTAGCCTTTGCTCTTTTGCCGTTTTCGGTGAAAATTATTTTTGGCTCAAAATCGGCATACTGATGTATTTTGAGCTGCTGATTCCAAAAATGCATTCAGAAATGAGCTAGGACGTCGGGAAATTAATTTTTCGTAAATTGAAAGTTCTACTCTAGGTCACTTTTCAGACGAACCGTTGCAGCTAGAGAAAACTGACACCACTCCGAAATGCAGCAGGTCCACATTAGTAAATGAACATAAAATTAGCGTAATCGGAGACCATGAAATTTCGAGGTGAAAAAACAACAAAGGGGTTAGCCTTTGCTCTTTTGCCGTTTTCGGTGAAAATTATTTTTGGCTCAAAATCGGCATACTGATGTATTTTGAGCTGCTGATTCCAAAAATGCATTCAGAAATGAGCTAGGACGTCGGGAAATTAATTTTTCGTAAATTGAAAGTTCTACTCTAGGTCACTTTTCAGACGAACCGTTGCAGCTAGAGAAAAACTGACACCACTCCGAAATGCAGCAGGTCCACATTAGTAAATGAACATAAAATTAGCGTAATCGGAGACCATGAAATTTCGAGGTGAAAAAACACAAAGGGGTTAGCCTTTGCTCTTTTGCCGTTTTCGGTGAAAATTATTTTTGGCTCAAAATCGGCATACTGATGTATTTTGAGCTGCTGATTCCAAAAATGCATTCAGAAATGAGCTAGGACGTCGGGAAATTAATTTTTCGTAAATTGAAAGTTCTACTCTAGGTCACTTTTCAGACGAACCGTTGCAGCTAGAGAAAAACTGACACCACTCCGAAATGCAGCAGGTCCACATTAGTAAATGAACATAAAATTAGCGTAATCGGAGACCATGAAATTTCGAGGTGAAAAACAACCAAAGGGGTTAGCCTTTGGCTCTTTTGCCGTTTTCGGTGAAAATTATTTTTGGCTCAAAATCGGCATACTGATGTATTTTGAGCTGCTGATTCCAAAAAATGCATTCAGAAATGAGCTAGGACGTCGGGAAATTAATTTTTCGTAAATTGAAAGTTCTACTCTAGGTCACTTTTTCAGACGAACCGTTGCAGCTAGAGAAAAACTGACACCACTTCCGAAATGCAGCAGGTCCACATTAGTAAATGAACATAAAATTAGCGTAATCGGAGACCATGAAATTTCGAGGTGAAAAAACAACAAAGGGGTTAGCCTTTGCTCTTTTGCCGTTTTCGGTGAAAATTATTTTTGGCTCAAAATCGGCATACTGATGTATTTTGAGCTGCTGATTCCAAAAATGCATTCAGAAATGAGCTAGGACGTCGGGAAATTAATTTTTCGTAAATTGAAAGTTCTACTCTAGGTCACTTTTCAGACGAACCGTTGCAGCTAGAGAAAAACTGACACCACTCCGAAATGCAGCAGGTCCACATTAGTAAATGAACATAAAATTAGCGTAATCGGAGACCATGAAATTTCGAGGTGAAAAAACAACAAAGGGGTTAGCCTTTGCTCTTTTGCCGTTTTCGGTGAAAATTATTTTTGGCTCAAAATCGGCATACTGATGTATTTTGAGCTGCTGATTTCCAAAAATGCATTCAGAAATGAGCTAGGACGTCGGGAAATTAATTTTTCGTAAATTGAAAGTTCTACTCTAGGTCACTTTTCAGACGAACCGTTGCAGCTAGAGAAAAACTGACACCACTCCGAAATGCAGCAGGTCCACATTAGTAAATGAACATAAATTAGCGTAATCGGAGACCATGAAATTTCGAGGTGAAAAAACAACAAAGGGGTTAGCCTTTGCTCTTTTGCCGTTTTCGGTGAAAATTATTTTTGGCTCAAAATCGGCATACTGATGTATTTTGAGCTGCTGATTCCAAAAATGCATTCAGAAATGAGCTAGGACGTCGGGAAATTAATTTTTCGTAAATTGAAAGTTCTACTCTAGGTCACTTTTCAGACGAACCGTTGCAGCTAGAGAAAAACTGACACCACTCCGAAATGCAGCAGGTCCACATTAGTAAATGAACATAAAATTAGCGTAATCGGAGACCATGAAATTTCGAGGTGAAAAAACAACAAAGGGGTTAGCCTTTGCTCTTTTGCCGTTTTCGGTGAAAATTATTTTTGGCTCAAAATCGGCATACTGATGTATTTTGAGCTGCTGATTCCAAAAATGCATTCAGAAATGAGCTAGGACGTCGGGAAATTAATTTTTCGTAAATTGAAAGTTCTACTCTAGGTCACTTTTCAGACGAACCGTTGCAGCTAGAGAAAAACTGACACCACTCCGAAATGCAGCAGGTCCACATTAGTAAATGAACATAAAAATTAGCGTAATCGGAGACCATGAAATTTCGAGGTGAAAAAACAACAAAGGGGTTAGCCTTTGCTCTTTTGCCGTTTTCGGTGAAAATTATTTTTGGCTCAAAATCGGCATACTGATGTATTTTGAGCTGCTGATTCCAAAAATGCATTCAGAAATGAGCTAGGACGTCGGGAAATTAATTTTTCGTAAATTGAAAGTTCTACTCTAGGTCACTTTTCAGACGAACCGTTGCAGCTAGAGAAAAACTGACACCACTCCGAAATGCAGCAGGTCCACATTAGTAAATGAACATAAAATTAGCGTAATCGGAGACCATGAAATTTCGAGGTGAAAAAAACAACAAAGGGGTTAGCCTTTGCTCTTTGCCGTTTTCGGTGAAAATTATTTTTGGCTCAAAATCGGCATACTGATGTATTTTGAGCTGCTGATTCCAAAAATGCATTCAGAAATGAGCTAGGACGTCGAGAAATTAATTTTTCGTAAATTGAAAGTTCTACTCTAGGTCACTTTTCAGACGAACCGTTGCAGCTAGAGAAAAACTGACACCACTCCGAAATGCAGCAGGTCCACATTAGTAAATGAACATAAAATTAGCGTAATCGGAGACCATGAAATTTCGAGGTGAAAAAACAACAAAGGGGTTAGCCTTTGCTCTTTTGCCGTTTTCGGTGAAAATTATTTTTGGCTTAAAATCGGCATACTGATGTATTTTGAGCTGCTGATTCCAAAAATGCATTCAGAAATGAGCTAGGACGTCGGGAAATTAATTTTTCGTAAATTGAAAGTTCTACTCTAGGTCACTTTTCAGACGAACCGTTGCAGCTAGAGAAAAACTGACACCACTCCGAAATGCAGCAGGTCCACATTAGTAAATGAACATAAAATTAGCGTAATCGGAGACCATGAAATTTCGAGGTGAAAAAACAACAAAGGGGTTAGCCTTTGCTCTTTTGCCGTTTTCGGTGAAAATTATT
The DNA here is from genome assembly GCA_025024175.1 of Rhyzopertha dominica. Classification (NCBI taxonomy): domain Eukaryota; kingdom Metazoa; phylum Arthropoda; class Insecta; order Coleoptera; family Bostrichidae; genus Rhyzopertha; species Rhyzopertha dominica. The sequence goes on along the minus strand of QCXZ01000041.1, from coordinate 42,204,934 downwards.
TTTGGCTCAAAATCGGCATACTGATGTATTTTGAGCTGCTGATTCCAAAAATGCATTCAGAAATGAGCTAGGACGTCGGGAAATTAATTTTTCGTAAATTGAAAGTTCTACTCTAGGTCACTTTTCAGACGATCCGTTGCAGCTAGAGAAAAACTGACACCACTCCGAAATGCAGAAGGTCCACATTAGTAAATGAACATAAAATTAGCGTAATCGGAGACCATGATATTTCGAGGTTAAAAAACAACAAAGGGGTTAGCCTTTGCTCTTTTGCCGTTTTCGGTGAAAATTATTTTTGGCTCAAAATCGGCATACTGATGTATTTTGAGCTGCTGATTCCAAAAATGCATTCAGAAATGAGCTAGGACGTCGGGAAATTAATTTTTCGTAAATTGAAAGTTCTACTCTAGGTCACTTTTCAGACGAACCGTTGCAGCTAGAGAAAAACTGACACCACTCCGAAATGCAGCAGGTCCACATTAGTAAATGAACATAAAATTAGCGTAATCGGAGACCATGAAATTTCGAGGTGAAAAAACAACAAAGGGGTTAGCCTTTGCTCTTTTGCCGTTTTCGGTGAAAATTATTTTTGGCTCAAAATCGGCATACTGATGTATTTTGAGCTGCTGATTCCAAAAATGCATTCAGAAATGAGCTAGGACGTCGGGAAATTAATTTTTCGTAAATTGAAAGTTCTACTCTAGGTCACTTTTCAGACGAACCGTTGCAGCTAGAGAAAAACTGACACCACTCCGAAATGCAGCAGGTCCACATTAGTAAATGAACATAAAATTAGCGTAATCGGAGACCATGATATTTCGAGGTTAAAAAACAACAAAGGGGTTAGCCTTTGCTCTTTTGCCGTTTTCGGTGAAAATTATTTTTGGCTCAAAATCGGCATACTGATGTATTTTGAGCTGCTGATTCCAAAAATGCATTCAGAAATGAGCTAGGACGTCGGGAAATTAATTTTTCGTAAATTGAAAGTTCTACTCTAGGTCACTTTTCAGACGAACCGTTGCAGCTAGAGAAAAACTGACACCACTCCGAAATGCAGCAGGTCCACATTAGTAAATGAACATAAAATTAGCGTAATCGGAGACCATGAAATTTCGAGGTGAAAAAACAACAAAGGGGTTAGCCTTTGCTCTTTTGCCGTTTTCGGTGAAAATTATTTTTGACTCAAAATCGGCATACTGATGTATTTTGAGCTGCTGATTCCAAAAATGCATTCAGAAATGAGCTAGGACGTCGGGAAATTAATTTTTCGTAAATTGAAAGTTCTACTCTAGGTCACTTTTCAGACGAACCGTTGCAGCTAGAGAAAAACTGACACCACTCCGAAATGCAGAAGGTCCACATTAGTAAATGAACATAAAATTAGCGTAATCGGAGACCATGAAATTTCGAGGTGAAAAAACAACAAAGGGGTTAGCCTTTGCTCTTTTGCCGTTTTCGGTGAAAATTATTTTTGGCTCAAAATCGGCATACTGATGTATTTTGAGCTGCTGATTCCAAAAATGCATTCAGAAATGAGCTAGGACGTCGGGAAATTAATTTTTCGTAAATTGAAAGTTCTACTCTAGGTCACTTTTCAGACGAACCGTTGCAGCTAGAGAAAAACTGACACCACTCCGAAATGCAGAAGGTCCACATTAGTAAATGAACATAAAATTAGCGTAATCGGAGACCATGAAATTTCGAGGTGAAAAAACAACAAAGGGGTTAGCCTTTGCTCTTTTGCCGTTTTCGGTGAAAATTATTTTTGGCTCAAAATCGGCATACTGATGTATTTTGAGCTGCTGATTCCAAAAATGCATTCAGAAATGAGCTAGGACGTCGGGAAATTAATTTTTCGTAAATTGAAAGTTCTACTCTAGGTCACTTTTCAGACGAACCGTTGCAGCTAGAGAAAAACTGACACCACTCCGAAATGCAGCAGGTCCACATTAGTAAATGAACATAAAATTAGCGTAATCGGAGACCATGAAATTTCGAAGTGAAAAAACAACAAAGGGGTGTTAGCCTTTGCTCTTTTGCCGTTTTCGGTGAAAATTATTTTTGGCTTAAAATCGGCATACTGATGTATTTTGAGCTGCTGATCCCAAAAATGCATTCAGAAATGAGCTAGGACGTCGGGAAATTAATTTTTCGTAAATTGAAAGTTCTACTCTAGGTCACTTTTCAGACGAACCGTTGCAGCTAGAGAAAAACTGACACCACTCCGAAATGCAGCAGGTCCACATTAGTAAATGAACATAAAATTAGCGTAATCGGAGACCATGATATTTCGAGGTTAAAAAACAACAAACGGGTTAGCCTTTGCTCTTTTGCCGTTTTCGGTGAAAATTATTTTTGGCTCAAAATCGGCATACTGATGTATTTTGAGCTGCTGATTCCAAAAATGCATTCAGAAATGAGCTAGGACGTCGGGAAATTAATTTTTCGTAAATTGAAAGTTCTACTCTAGGTCACTTTTCAGACGAACCGTTGCAGCTAGAGAAAAACTGACACCACTCCGAAATGCAGCAGGTCCACATTAGTAAATGAACATAAAATTAGCGTAATCGGAGACCATGAAATTTCGAGGTGAAAAAACAACAAAGGGGTTAGCCTTTGCTCTTTTGCCGTTTTCGGTGAAAATTATTTTTGGCTCAAAATCGGCATACTGATGTATTTTGAGCTGCTGATTCCAAAAATGCATTCAGAAATGAGCTAGGACGTCGGGAAATTAATTTTTCGTAAATTGAAAGTTCTACTCTAGGTCACTTTTCAGACGAACCGTTGCAGCTAGAGAAAAACTGACACCACTCCGAAATGCAGCAGGTCCACATTAGTAAATGAACATAAAATTAGCGTAATCGGAGACCATGAAATTTCGAGGTGAAAAAACAACAAAGGGGTTAGCCTTTGCTCTTTTGCCGTTTTCGGTGAAAATTATTTTTGGCTCAAAATCGGCATACTGATGTATTTTGAGCTGCTGATTCCAAAAATGCATTCAGAAATGAGCTAGGACGTCGGGAAATTAATTTTTCGTAAATTGAAAGTTCTACTCTAGGTCACTTTTCAGACGAACCGTTGCAGCTAGAGAAAAACTGACACCACTCCGAAATGCAGCAGGTCCACATTAGTAAATGAACATAAAATTAGCGTAATCGGAGACCATGAAATTTCGAGGTGAAAAAACAACAAAGGGGTTAGCCTTTGCTCTTTTGCCGTTTTCGGTGAAAATTATTTTTGGCTCAAAATCGGCATACTGATGTATTTTGAGCTGCTGATTCCAAAAATGCATTCAGAAATGAGCTAGGACGTCGGGAAATTAATTTTTCGTAAATTGAAAGTTCTACTCTAGGTCACTTTTCAGACGAACCGTTGCAGCTAGAGAAAAACTGACACCACTCCGAAATGCAGAAGGTCCACATTAGTAAATGAACATAAAATTAGCGTAATCGGAGACCATGAAATTTCGAGGTGAAAAAACAACAAAGGGGTTAGCCTTTGCTCTTTTGCCGTTTTCGGTGAAAATTATTTTTGGCTCAAAATCGGCATACTGATGTATTTTGAGCTGCTGATTCCAAAAATGCATTCAGAAATGAGCTAGGACGTCGGGAAATTAATTTTTCGTAAATTGAAAGTTCTACTCTAGGTCACTTTTCAGACGAACCGTTGCAGCTAGAGAAAAACTGACACCACTCCGAAATGCAGCAGGTCCACATTAGTAAATGAACATAAAATTAGCGTAATCGGAGACCATGAAATTTCGAGGTGAAAAAACAACAAAGGGGTTAGCCTTTGCTCATTTGCTGTTTTCGGTGAAAATTATTTTTGGCTCAAAATCGGCATACCGATGTATTTTGAGCTGCTGATTCCAAAATGCATTCAGAAATGAGCTAGAACGTTCTCCCATGAGGGCAGATTTGAGATTTGAGAAAAGCATGAAGTTAGCCTGGGCCAAATCTAATGGTTTCAATCAGGTCGTTACTCTGTTAATCCACATAGCTTCGGAATTGTCTTCTTTTTGGCGTTGGTTACGTACATCGTATTCTTCCAAATTTTCTTCTTTTGGGATTACTGGTATAATATCTCTCAATTCAACTACACACCGAAAAACTTCAAAACTTGTTGGTGTCCTATTTAATAACAATATTGGAAATATATTTAATCTCCAGTGCTGACGGCTCTTATAAGAGTCAAAAAAAGAGTTTAATATAACAAACAAAAACTGTTTTTTAAACTCTATTTGATAATATTTAGTACTTCAATAAAATAATCAAGATGATTTTGTAAAAAAAAAAATGTTGGCACGGGTCAAGTTCTGGCTTCAACGCTGCAGCAGCCTCTCTCACATTTTAATTGAAATAACTGAAAATTTAGTTTTAAAGCATTATTGTTACCTGAAATAAAAGAAAAGCTTTTGGAATGCATAACTGGATTAAAAAGTCTTAAAACCATTAGTATGCTGATTTATTATTGTACAAATTTATATACAGTGGTCACATATATTAAAATTTTAAATATAAATTCCCCATAAATAATTGATAGCACTAATTAAATAATTACGATGGATGCCTATAGTTATTTCATTCATGATCATGCTAAGTACATACCTATTTATGGCTCATATTAATTTAATACAATTACAACTCATGGCAGTAAAGAGGCTGAATCTCACGTTAACAATTTGAAAAATATTTTTTTTCCTTTTTCTGATAGCAAGAAATCGCTCAAGACTAGACAACGTGAAATACAGTTTACATAATTCTTCGAACCAACAGCGATTACGTATCGTTTATGGAATCAGATGTGCTGCTAAGTACTAAGTACATGTTCATCAAAAGTGAAATCATTACATCCCATTATCAGTCTTTAAATACAATAACAAATGTTAAACATGAACAAAGTAATCATTCTGATATGTTCTTTTTAAAATACAACAATTACACGACTTCAACATGTGGAAATGGAATACGCTGGAATAGTTTTACACGCTGCAGTTATATAATGCATAACAGGAAATGATTGGAAACCATAATTTCTTTCATTTACAATGGTCCATTTGGGGTACACTTAGGGTCATTAACAGCTGCACTGGAGTCAAAAAAGTTATCAGAACTTGAGTTTTGCTCACATATTAGTCAAGTACATTGATGTCAGAATTGGCAGCCATAAATTTAATTAAAATAATAAAATCATATACATAAAGGTAATTTTTAGAGTTTATTAAGATTTATCGACCTAAATGATTACACAATATTTCCAAGTTGACAAAGTAATTTTTTTTTATTTACAAACAAACTGTGATATTTTTATTTATACGTTTAATTTATTCAACTAAATTTTGTTCTTTATTTAAAATGTTTATATTATGAAAATCTATTTTATGTGGTGGAGTATTATCTATTACATGGCTAGTAAGTCCACATCTCTGCTTGTTATTACCCTTGTTACTTTTATGTAATGAAACCATTATTTTTTAAATATTGTGAAGTTTGTCCTAAATATACTTTATCACATGTTGCACATTTAATTTCATATATAATATTTAAATTATTCATTAGTTTAGTTTTATCTTTTAATTTACTAAACACTTTTTACTGTTTTTCGAGCAACTTTAATGTTTTCACGTTTATAAATTTTAATTATTTTGTCAGTAAAATTTGAATAATAAGGTAAACTTGCATTATGCATTAAATTTTGTCTACTGTCTGTATTATTTGTATTTATTGCAGTGTTATTAAATGCCTTTGAATCTTTATTATATAGTATTTTAAGAATCATTGACTTTGGATAAGAGTTTTCCTATTAATAAATTTTCAAGTACTTTTTATTTAAATAATCCTCATGACATCAATCCTATGTTTAATTTCTTTGAAAAAAAATATTTTAATCAACATTTTATGTTAAGAGTTATAATTAATATATCTATCAGAAGATGTTTGTTTTCTATACCAATCCAACTTTATTAATTTTGATTTATTCTTATAACTAGAGTGTCTAAAAATAGATCTGAGGAGTTTCTTTCTTTTTCGATTGCAAATTTGATATGTTCATTAAAATTATTAAAAACCTCTAAAATTTGTGGCTCTTCATTTTCAGGAATACAAATCATCATCTACAAATTTCTTAATAAAATCAATTTCGTATGTTAATTTACGTAAGCATTGGTCTAGAAGATAATCCATTATGTATTGCAATATAATTGGACTTAATTTTGAATCCATTGCACAATCGAAAGTTTGAATAAAATAATTACCCTTATAACTGAWAGTTATTTGAAACAAAATTAATCATATCTAAAAYAAAATTACAGTATTWATCAATTCAAATGAAATATTTCCAAACAAATTCACAACATCTAAAGATATTATTATATAACCTTGTGGTAACTTCATTATTAGCAAATTCTGCAAATTTACAGGTGTCATAAACATAATAGTTGTTATTGGTATTATAAGCTTTTTTTAAAAACATTTACTAACAAGCCTGCTAATATTTCTGTTGGTCCATTAGTCCTGAAATAATTGGCCTTAAGAAATAACCTTCCTGGTGTATTTTTGGATTCCATAAATTTTGGGGTATACAAAATTAAATTTTTTCATTATTTTACCTTCTATTCCATTGATTACTTTATGATTAAAGTTAGTTTGAACAGTGCTGGTTGGCTCATTTTTTAGTGATTTAAGGTTGTCAGTATTATTAATGTTAGAGTACGTAATACTTTTAGTTTCCTGAAGAAGACTAGAAAATAAATCAGTGGAAAGCTTGGAAATATTGTGTAATCATTTAGGTCGGTAAATCTGAATAAACTCTAAAAATTACGTTATTATGACTATAAATAATCAATTTAATACATATACAGACACTTATTAGAACAGACATTCATTCTTCATAATGCATATTTAGAGCATGGAACAAAAATTATGTGAATTCATTGTCACCAATTTCTTCACTCTCCATTGTCAACATCCTTCAACAGCATCCTCTCTGTTTCATGCACAAAAATACTCTAAAATTAAACTTAACATCAAAGTTTGCAATGGTGGAATCTGACATCAAGTTTCGCATACCTTTTGAGTACAAACCTCAAGTTCTCTCACTACAATTATCATCACTACTTTGAGCTCGTTGGCAGTCACAGCAACATAACATAAACACCAGTATCCTCAAAGTCTTTAAACGCCCATCTTCCACATTACGTCTCGTCTCAGGTTTCTTCAATGTCTGAAGGTGGATCCAACGCTGTATGCAGTGTTACACTGACCCCTCGATTGATGCTGACGGCAGGATAGAACACTCCATAGAGATCCCTAAATGCTACGCTGCCTTGGGGTTCTTCATTGACGTAGTACGCCAAAGTGTGCCTGTTGAGATCGAGGAGCACACCTATGGTTGAGCCTGCCATTATGCCACCCTCAACACGTTGTTCGTGTGCACCAGCGTGTTGGAACCAGGATCGTTGCCTATCTATGTACATTGCCCAGCCTTTATCATCCTTACCTAGGAAAAAAATTGTGTTGTGAACTATGTAACCAAAATTTTTTATAACCTAAAAGTTCAGTACCCTGCAAATATTCATGGATCCCTTTCTTGGATAAGTAATTTTTTGTTCAGGTCACAGATCAAGAAAGATTTAAACACAAGTAATAATAGAACGATAATAATGATATAAATGACGAAATCAAAATCGTAAATACTTGTATTTTTAATAATTCATGACTTCAAAAACAAGAGAATACAATTATAAAATAAAAACATCATAGCGATCTTCGTTTTCGAAACTGCAATACTTGAAATACCTTGGTGATGATACCCGATAGGCCAAATCAATGAATTGGTTAGCCCTTAAACCATTGAAAAGAGATGAAAACTGCTTTACAGAAAAGTATTAAAAATTTATTTGCTGCTTATTGTAAAAGAAGTATTTTAGAAGATGGTGCTACTTCAGGATTTAACGGAATCAATTATTCTATATATAGTACTCCAACCAAAATAAGGTTGTATTCCTCTGCAATTGTTTAAGAAGTTAAAAACTTCTACAGTTATTGGGGGTTACAAATTTCAGCAAGAGCTCCCATCTGCTTGTTCGAGCATCTGTCGGTGTATGTCAAACAAGGGATTACTTACAGCCAAGGGTTCATTGTAAGTAAACGAGCAATTATTGGGTGGTCATAATTTTACAAGTGCAATAAAACCTTATTTCATTTGGAGAGGTATACAACATCATATAGAGTTATATTTTCGAATCTTTTGCTGTATTTTTAAAATACACAATTTTTGGACAATAGAAACTAAAATATTTAAAAGACTGCAGTTTCTGGCCTCGTAGTATGTTAAAGAAATGGTCTATCGTTTCAACTTTTATTTTAAACAGATTCATTGGAAGTAAAATGAAATAAATACATCACTTGTAATACTCATAAAATCTTCTAAACTACAATTTCTTAAAGAAACACTAGTTTTTTATACAGTTAGATCAAAAATTAAATGTCATTTTCTTTGATAGGTATTTGTTTAACAGCAAATCTATTACCAATCATTCTGCAGAAATCTGCACTTTTCTGATAATTCTATTTAATATATTATACAGTATGTCTTCATCACAATATCTCGTTCGTTTTATAAAGAAATGTTACTTTATCAGGTAGTTCGCAAAACATTAATAATGTCTTTTATATAAGGAGTATTGAGCTATATGATTTTTGTGCTAGGACAATTCCAGGAAATATTTTGTCATATCCATGTGATTAGCCCTGAATTTGTGTTTTTTCTAAAATTATCTTTTCTGGTGAACGGATATGTCATTGGAATGCTTCATTCTCCTTCAATGAATGCTTAGTAGGAAAAATCTATTTAGGTTTTATATGACAAATCTACAGCTTGTCTTAATATATTCGGTTAGCTGCATTTAAGGATATGTAGTGGCGGTATAATGTTACTAGCCATAGTGCCAAATTTCGTAAACAAATGGTATAGTCAAAGACATCTTGTAAAGTGCTCTGTAAGATCGCCAGACTTTACAAGTCTTGACTTTTTTTATGAAAAAATAAACAAATATGTAACTTTTAAGATGTTACACCCCTAATGCTTATTTTTGGCAATAAAAGGATATAATGTCAATATTTATTTATGAAAATAAACGACAATAAATGAGATGTAGGGTAGTAATTCTAACATTTCAAACCTGTTATAGTTTGTCATGACATATCTTATATGACAATAATGCAAATTTGGTGGGTAAAAAAACATGATCAATACGAAAAATATTTTTGAAATTTGAAAGATTTCACACAGTTACAAACAATGCATTATAAATGTAATAAATCTTATTAAAAATGTAATTCACAGGCCATTTTAGGGATAAAGAATGTTTAATAAACTAGCATTTCCTTAAGATTCAAGAAGAATTTAAAAAATGTAATAGTAATTAAGTAAGTGTGGCACTTTGGGTTTCCAGCATGACCTTTTAGTCATTCTGTAAAATATCTTTATAAATATTCTTTCAATGTACACAGTTTCAAAATCTGGATTAGTTTTGTCTAGGATCATTAGTCCCACCACATACCTTAATTTGAACAGTTAATACATGAAGATAAAGTTTACTGAAACCTGAAAGACGTGTTTGAGAACAAACTTAAAACAATGAATATTTTATATCTTTACATTATAAGAAACACACACTGACTATAAAATATTATACTATGTCCTCTCACTCCTTTGCAGGTATTACAAAAATGCAAAACAGCAGCCAAACTTATCTGACATGTCAAAATTTTGAAATTTTTTATAATTATACCATACTACAAGACTTACCTAACATTTTGTCTCTTGTAACATCAATTCTAGCTATTCCAAAAGCTGGGTCTGTATCGGCGTCGAATTTATCCACAGTGAATTCCCAGTAATGCACACCTCTACTAAAGCCAACACTACCTAGTGCTACCCTGTGTTCCCATCCTTCACCTGTTACTCTGGTGCTGTCCTCGGAATACTGCAGTCCGGAACCAGATAGTATTGGATCAAAAGTGAACCACGCCACTGCAAAAAAGGCTTGGTTAATTTCATAACTCATTAGTGTGTCTCTGGATTGAGTTTACAACACGAAAATTTTTTTATATTTATTTGTTTTAGTAAAAAATGCAAAATAATTGTCTTGCTTGTTGTGAAACCAAAGAATCTGTAATTAAAATGTCACTATTCTGGCTCAGCGCACAAGAAGTTTAATTTTATTTCTTGATTTTGGACTACATAATAATTAATTTAACTTTATCATATAGGCGAGGTTGCTTTGTTGTAACAATTCTGTGACAGTTTTCTGTCAAAAAAATTATTAGATTCAGTGTTATGGTATTAGTATACGTTGTTAAAACTTCAATGAGAAATTTCAGAAAATTTTCGTTTCTCATATGGGACCCAAAAAATTTTAAGAAACAGAAAAAACCGTACGATAAAGGGGACGGTCGCTACTCTTTTCATATTGAAATCTGTACAGGATCAAACAAAAGCCGAATTAAGGATGTGGCCACTCCAACTTGGCATTTAATAAGTCCTACATTCAAAAAATTTCGAAACAGAAGAAAATTAGGCCATACAAACCGAAATTTAATCATACATTGGGACGAGGGGATAACGCACAACGATTATATATTTATGTTTGTGGAAATATCAAGAGACCAAAAATTTGGTATCAGAATAATGTTTTCTGATGGGGCAACATTTTCTACCCATGGGGCAGTTGTCTCATAGCATGTAAGAAATTGGAATGATGGTAGTCCTCATACAGAATTGCAAAAAGTCCCCAGTATTTTGCCAACGTAACTGTATGGTGTGCCCTTGATGATCACTTAAAAAAAACAATGTTAATCAGCGCACATATATAAATATGCTAGAAAATGTTCTTAATAATGGACTTGATGTATTTAGAAAATTACAGTCACTAAATATATTACAGTAACGCAATTCATTGTCCATATTTTTGAACTAAAATGGCGGACAATTGCGGTACTTTATCTATCTAGGGACTTTATAGAAAATTAGATGGCAATGCCATCTGTCAGGATTACACCGATCCGATGACAGAGCCACCGAGAAGCCATAATGGGAACTACTTCCTAAAGGAAGTGACCTATAGTCTGACAAGTTGGCATATACCTGCATACATCAACTTGACAACAGGCCCCCACGGCACTTTTTGCTGATGGGCAATAACCGACACATTAAAATACAAACATGTCTATGCTATGCTGTATGCACCGAAACCAACTGATGATAGATCTATTTTACTATCATTATAGCTCATCATTTTAATGAACTCGATGACTCTTTTGGAATCATGCACATGCACAGATATATTTGTCTTTTGGCATTTATCTATTGGTCGTATGCCCATGCTGTCTTCTTTCATTATTGTAGCCACCATACCATAAAAAGTGTTGTCGGTAGCTGTATGAGGTCTCCAAGTTCTGTAGTCGTTTTTAACACTAGTCCCACGCTCTGGAACTCCATCAAGTTACTATTGAACTATCCACACACGACTCCTAGCAAGCTTCTTGTAACGCGCCGTAAATTTGGACAACCGTTTTTCGCGCAGTGTTTGAATTTTGATATACAGTGACGCGTTCCATTGCATCAAATTACCGCGATTTGAGATTTTTTGCACATAAACTGAGTAAACTACCCGCACTCTACATATAGCTAAGTGATGTCTATGATAGACTTTTATAATTTGACAGCACTTGTTTTTTTCACCATCGCCAGTTCAGCGTCAGCTTGATATGTGCAGGAATTATGACATGAGCCCCGTACATGGGTAAGTGACATTAATTTGTAAAATGTTTATTTATTAAGTTGAAACAAGTTTAATGTGATAGATTCTAAACTTAAGTAAAAATTTCGGTTCATCGCTTGCGCAAAGTTTGAAGGGAAGGAATTTTTGAACTGAATATTTGCGTAATATAAAGCATTACGTATATCTTGGGCTATTTATACAAAATATTTAAGAAGAATTTAAAGATACATCCAGGCATTGGGCATTACAGCTGAATCCTCGGTCACTCCAAAAAATTTCGCTAAAGTAGTATAATAAAAATAATTTTCAATATTCACGTTTGGTGAAGTATTAAGGTGGGCAGTATGTTAAACTCTATGATGCATCTAGAGGTATCTCCTGCTTTCATAACTCGCAATACAGTGTTCCCAGCTCAGGAGCTATACTACGTATATGAAATTGGGACGTTTGCAAGAGACAACAGTTTGAGGCACCATTCATTCTACAATTATTTAACAAAAATGGGATAAGAAAAACTAATTCTATTAACCATATTTGAAAAGGGTTGAATGAGGTTTTACCGGTGACAAATTTTCATACTGTTATGTTATGGAAAAAGCATAGTGGCAATACGCGAAAAAAATATGACATTATTATGAGTTGTAATTAAGTTATGCACAGTTAATATACAATTCTGATGACAGAAGTATTTAATTGACTGTGTACATAACACATAGATACCTTTTTCCGTAAAACAGTAGGAAATGTAGAAAATTTACTCTTTTTTGAAAAGTTTATAATGTAAAGCTGCATTTTTTATCATATGTTTTAATAAAGAAGAACTGTCCGAGGAAAATTTAGTTTAGGTATTTTCTTATTCTGATCCAACAGCACTGTATCCAAGTTATAGTGACAGTTAACGGACCGAGGAATCAAGTAGAAGCATACTTAACCACGTCTATTACTATATGTGACATGTTATATCCTCCACTGGATTAGTTAACGACAATTGTGACATTACAGATAGATTGATGCAATACAAATTTCCAATGCTAATAATATTACTATTCTACAGTTTGCTTCAGTTCTTGATCTCCACAATAAATATTGATTTCAAATATATCCATCAGGCAAGTGCTGTCATTCTACTGAAAGTAGTTTAAAAACCTAAGCGCATGAATGAACTGCATGTTTGTCAGAATAGCATAATACTAACTGCCGGAAACTTTTCCATTTCCCAGATCGGTATTTCCACTTCCTTATGCGCTGGCTACGAACTCTAGCAGTTTATTTATTTATGAAGGCAAGTGTCTTAATACTTCATTTGAAAAACAAGCGAAAGTCGCTGGAGAAACTCCGTACCGGTCGTCGCGAACGAAAAGAAACAAAACCTTCTACTTTAATCAAGCATGCGATGCACTTACCCTCAGCAGTTTGCAAACCAATAAGGTCGCTGTATTCGCCCTCCCCGGAACTGTTGAAAGCTTTCACCCTGGCGTTGTACATGCAGTTGAAATGGAGCCCATCCACGGTGCATATCGTCTCGATCCCGCAGTAAACTTCCTGCAAGAGAAGGAAAAAAGCTGTAAACATATTTGCGCTTCTGGCGTGATTAGGCAGTACACAAAAATTGTGCGCTTTCCTATTATTTTTTTATATTGCCACGCCCTCCTTTCAGATTCCGTTAAAAACAAATACTCTATCGAGTAAAATTAACAATACTAATTCGACTTACCGGCTTGGCAATGATGGACTCAAGTTTTACTGAAAACTCAATTCCTGTAAAAAGGCTATCGTTGTGAAACTAAAGCTTTATCTACACAATGGATTTACTTTGGCAACTAAATTTTCAAAGACTAGAAAGACGTACAAATGTAGAAATTTATAACTAAAACACTGAAAATTTCAACCACATCACGTGATGTTTGTGTACTGTGCCGAAAGAAAATCTAGTAGCTATACGAATTTACTTAAAAAAAACTTATTAAGAAAATAAGCCCTATCTGCATTCTAAATTGAAAATGTTTAGATTTATCGCGATAATCCTTTTCACTTGATCACTTGATGAAAGTTAAAATGGCAAATGCTTCTAATCATATAATACTGTAGCTGAAAAGAAAAAAGGAAATATCTATTCGCGTTTACCAATTAACGTATTAACACCTTCACGATTACAAACACTTCTACTGTCCAAATCCAAGATAACACCAAAATTGACAACTAACTTGCGGATTACAATTAAAATTATGTGCTTTGAAGATAATTTGCTAATATTTTCAATCTTACCTGATTTTGCAATTAATCTACTACACTTGCCGCATTCCTTTGTCAACTTTGAGTGAACACTAAGCAAATACCTAGGTAACTGAAAAATTGTGAAGTAAACATTGGATATTAGTTAAAAAAGATAGCAAGTACATCAATCTTCTTATCTAGCGCTCGAAATACCTTGAATGAAAAATACAAAAAAAGGCAGAAATAATGTGATATAACAACATGTGTAACATGAAAACAGCATCAAAACCTAATACAACAGTCGGAATAACTGACACGGACAACTGATATCGCCGATTAATCATATTAGCGCATGTGCAACTGGGTTCGAAATAAGTAAGCGAGTGATGTACGCTATCTTAAGATGTGTGACATTAAAAAAGATTTCACCCTTACAACTTTAGAATTAAAAATATATATGTGCAAAAGAAAATTTTTTCCAATAATCTTTCCCGCCTTTAAACGAACATGTTAAAAATTGAGGGATACTTTAGGTGCACACTGTATAATCGCCCTACTGTACTTGCTACTCGTCGAATTGGGATTTCACTCCTAATGATAGGAAAACACCCTTCAAAGTGTAGGAGGTGTAGAAAATATTTTGCTGTAATAGGTATATAGTGTTGCAAAGATTCTTGATTTATCAATAATTTCTCGTCGTTTTCAAGAATTATGGCAACTACGTATAAAAAAAAACTTGGTTTGACAACGCGTCAGCAAAGGCTCGTTTGGTTTTATCGCTTATTTTTTTTAGGCGCAACCCATTTATGGTTGAATGGATATATTAACAACGAAAATTGTTGTTTTTGGTGTGAAAACAGTCCAGAGAGTCATGATATAACCTTGCATCCTCAAAAACCACTGTATGGAGTGGCTATGGCATGGTGGCGTTATCAAATATTCTTTTAACAAAGCAGAAGACCGTGACCGGTGTCTGGTGTTAATAGATTTGATATAGTGATTGAGGTTTTCACGGCCGGAGTCTGTACCGGACTTTGGTTGTTTGTGTTCGCTTGGAGACAATTACGTCCATGATAAACTTGGCTCTGAAGATGCTCAGCACAGTAGTAGGCGAAACGCCAGTGAAGATGAAATCGCCACGACGATAATAGATTTCTTGTGACTAATTTGAGGAACAGTCGGCTTCACGAATAATGAAACGGCTTGGTCAGGGCGATAGCATCCAAAATTCAATATTCAACATTCAATTATTTTTTGCGCTGTTTCTACGGTCTCGCAAAATAAACTAAGAACCCTAGATGATGAATTAGGTGTAATATCAAACACTGTAGTCACTATTATTGCTGTACTACAAGAATATGTAGACTTGTGTACGGTGATATAGCCCAATTTACGCATTGTTCAAATGTTCAATCGGCACTTGACACTTGCTTCTTAACTTAAATTTTTAAGTTATAATGAAACGGTCTCTTTTATTTAAAACCAACGTTTATAATAGCATCTCTGATGAAATGCTGATTTATTTGTAGTCGTACTTAAATACACTCAAAATGTTTAATTTATAAACTAACTAGAACTTTTGGTATTTCAAACAACACAAGTCCACACATTTCATGTGAATATAGTTGCACAACTCATCTAAAATTCAAAGACACCTCAATTCGTTTAGATTAACCTGCTGCTATTTGCGAAAAAAGCAAAAAGTTTAGGAAAGCGGGGTCCAAGCCTTCTGTGATGCGATACATTTTGTTTGCTTTGCTGCCCGCCCAGCGAACTAGCAAATTTATACGCTTTGAGGTAAGGTCGTTGAGAAAAAAGGGAAAATCCAAAAGGGATATGTATCACGTGTGGTGGGACGTAACCAAATAAAAATCTACATATTCATGAAACTAGACACATCAAGTTAGGGAACTCAATATGTATTAAAATACAATCAATTTGCATCTAAAGCGAGACAGATTGGACTCGAGATTAGGCAACTAGAAGTCACGCCCGTTCTTTTATATAAAAATGTCGTTCGGCGCGGATTTTATCGCGTTCAGTGCTTCGTATGAGCATGACAATAATTAGAGTATGAATATGCATTTACTTCTGATATCCCCTCCTCGTCAACTGCATTGGAATGTTCATTTCACCGATTCTGTGAATTCTGAATCAACATTGCTTAATACTACTTCATGACTCATTTACTACTGTATATTATTAACATATACAGGGTGTCCCGCTCCTTGTGTGCAAATTCGTTGCCGAAGAGCTAATAGTGAAGTAGCTTAAAAAGAGATATTGATAAATTTGATACTCAACAAAAATCTATTTTGAAATTTAAGATATCTCCAACAATTTTTGATATACTGAGAAAAAAATTATCGTTTTAGCGACCGCATTATGAGTCCACTTTCTTTGAAGGCAATTTCACTGGTGATGGTAATTGGCAGTTACTAGAATACCTTGTTGGCACGTTAAATAACTTCAATAGGATGGAGCTCCAGACAATGCTTGATATTTAAGTTTATTAGTACGTTACCTACAAGATCAATTTACACACATCATTCTTAATATACAATATACCGGCTCGTTACAAAATGTGGAACCAGCAGAATATTTCACGTTTTGTTCGACCGATTTTTCTGAAACTGTGCATGGGCCTAATTAAAATGCATTTTCTGGAATTTTTCAACTCCGTGTCAGCTCTCGTTTCCGATATATGGGCGCAAGTTGCATTTTTCAGGTCAAAAGGAACCTCATTGAAAAACATATTTTTACCTGATTTCAAAGATGTATCACGCTTGTACAATTTATTGCTTCGGAGTTGAGAAAAGTGTTATAACAAACTTATATCTTGCAAAAAAACTTTGGTATAAAAACTATATTGGTTATCCGGGTGTCTCCATTTTCTTCGTGATTAGTGATAATTTTCATTCACTCTGTTACTTGCAATCGCAATGTCTCAGTTAGCTGAACACGATCGCGTCGAAATTTTGATGATGATTGATTATGGAGATAGAAGGCGAAGTTATTCGGAAGTAGTTGCACGCTACAATGCAATTCATGAAGATCGTGAAAAATTGCCGGATCAACAGTTATTGAAACGTTGCAACGTTTTGACGAAACCGCCGGTGTTAAAAATCGTCAAAAACTAGGACGTCCAAAGGTTGCTACGAGTAAAGAAAGTAGCTTGAATGTCCTTTTAGATGCCCAAGAGAATTCCAAGTGTTCCGTACAACAGCGTGCTCTAACTTACCATATTAGCAGAAGATTTGTTCAGAAAATTTATAAAAAGAGAAGTTTCATCCATACAAAATTCACTTATTACAAGAACTGAGCGAAGATGATTTCAATCGCAGGATATAATTTTGCGAAACTACTACAAACARCATKGATSAAGTTTAAATTGGATTATGTTTTCTGATGAAGCGACTTTTTGCCCCAATGGTAATGTGAATAGACAAAATTGCAGATATTGGTCGGACACAAATCCCCATTGGATGGAACAAGTCCACACACAACACCCTCAAAAAGTGAATGTCTGGTGTGGTATTATCGGTGAGCACATTATTAGGTATTTCTTCATTTTCAATTTGAATGCGGCCAAATATTTGCAGCTCTGCGCGAACACATTATAGGTACCAGAACTTATTCGCTTGTTCCCTAATCGTGAAAATGCTGCGCGTCCTTCTAAACAGATATGGTTTTAGCATGATGGTGCATTGCCCCATTTTGCAGTCAACGTTTGTGGATATTTGAATGCGATATTTTCAGACAGACGGATTGGTAGGCGTGGACTGATAGAATGCCCAGCACCTTCCCCTGATCTCACGCCGCTTGATTTTTTCCTGTAGGGATATCTGAAAAATCGTATTTATGCTGCAGAAGATTTAATAGGACGTATCAGGGCAGAAATTAAGAAATTGAGCATCTCCTGTAGTGTAAATCTGAAAAAATACTGCATTTTTCACGGAATCATGTTTTCCTTTTTTTACTTTTAGGGTACCCTATTCGCAATAAATTGATCAAACTAGACGAACACGGTAATACCTGACGTTTTTGTCCATTTTAGCGATAAAAAATTGCTTTCATCCTTTTCGTTCCTTGTCAGGCTCAATTATTGTACTTACACGTTTCTCAACTCAGAAGCAATAAATTGTACAAGTGTGATTGATACATTTTTGAAATCAGGATAAAATATCCTTTTCAATGATGTGCCTTTTAACCCCCCTTCCCATTTAAAAAAGCAAGTAATCATTTTCAGAATAGAATGCCTCTTTAACGAGTATTTTCTTAAGAGGGGCATTTACTTGGAGCGATCGGGCAAAATGTAAACTATGCAACCCATGTTACCAGCGGGACATGGGACGTAAGAGGGGTAGCCGATAGGTTGAAATCACGCATAGATCAGACGGGCTAAACTAATATTCGGAAAATTGCTGACTGTAACCTGCGCATAAAAAAGTAAGCATGATATTAGTAACTTACTATGATATTATACCAGGTTATTCAAATTATGGAATAATCCATTTATTTCTGTAAATATGAACTATATAACATTTCATTTTAACTGCATGTCGACTATGATTTCTGGAGAAACTTTTATAATAATTTTCATTCCGCCTTCCCATTGCTTCGGCAGACAGTAAATTAATGTGAAAGAGCTTTTAACATTAAACTTGTCACGTGTATTTAGACATAAAAGCACAGAAATCCGGTCATATCCGAATAAATCGTATACCGCACGATCATTCCCGACAGGTTTGTGTCTAAGCCTCACTGATCTCTGGATACCACGCGACGGATCTGGTGGGGATGGGCATTCACATTCAGCTCTCTTGACGGACTCGTGCGAAAGGGTTTGCGGTTTTAGATTTTTTTAATGTTTTTACTTATCTATCGTGCTCATGTTTTTGGTAGTGTACAAAGAAATATGTAGCTACAACGTGGAGTTCGAATTTTTCGTTTATGTGCCTTAGTTTTCGAGATATAGCTTGCCAAAAATACGCATTTTTAAGCAAAATATAACAACAAATATTTTACATTACTGTATCAAATTCAGAAAAAACTCGAACTCCACGTTGTAGCTACATCTTTTGTCATTGCCATGTCGAAATTTCACTTCGAAAAAGTTTCGAATAACTCGGTAAAATGTAAAACGGTAGGTGCTTAAAATGACCCGCTTCGCTCTAGGTAAACGCCCCTCTTAATAGATCTAACAAAACCTTTATATTCCAACAACTTTAGAGTGGACGAGTGAGTGAACGCACATTGTAATATTTTAACGGATACCATATTTCAACCTCTGGCTGGATTAGAATGTACAAAGAAAACATGTTCAATTATAATTAGAGTATTTAATTGCACCATAATAAATACGACTGACGTTACGAAGATAAACATTTACACATTATTATGGGAACTATATCCCTGCGAATTATTCAGATTCACAGCTTTACAAAACGCACGTTCATTATTCATTGTTTAATGTATGCTAAAACTAGCCCGGGGGTTCCTGAAATTCAATATGCAACCTAATGCACCTATAACTTCAGCGGGGACGTTTTCATTGTTGCCCTTTATGTGAATTGCACACGTTAACAAAAGACGAGTCCCCTACGGGAGCCAGACGGAACTAGTGGGGGTGAATTACCGGCTTCTGCTGTTCCCTAATGGGTATTTATTATTTTAATCTATTTTTATGTCTGAACAACAAAGCTTGTATTAGTGGATTTTCTTCTGCCCAAAAATACATTCCGAATGACAAAGAATAACTACAATACTTATGTATAAAATAATATGTTACCTATATAATAACGACGCAATTGTATTCAAAAATTTAAAACGCCAAAATGGTCGGATTCATTTTATATATTCCTGATTTTGAATTTGTTCCATAAATTACTGAAGAAACCACCATCATAAAAACTCGAACTGTAATAAAGGGTCTCCCACATTTGGWTCTTTATACGAGATRATCTTTAACCGAAAGAGATACTACAGTATAAGAGTATACATGCACTTTTAATTTCGACAWAAAATGTGTGTTAGCTTATGAAGCTTTCAGGATATTAAAAAAATTWTAAGCTGTAATTTTAGTTWAATTTTCTAAACGTAAAATTTGATATATTACCGTGTTGTGTAGAGGTGACAAAATTCAGATCTAAGAACGGTCATTCAGAAGAGTAAATTAAAGCAGTTGGTTGTTTGACAGAATTTAATAACTAATTTAGAGTACTGTTTCAAACTTTTCAGTTTTTCTTCAGAGTTTCAAGACAAACTAATTCGGAACAATATTTACTTTAATGAAAAAACATAAGTCTAAGATGCTACTTGTATACAGTTTTGTGGAAAAGCTACTGCAGTAAAATTTAATGTCATACGCTGAAGAAGAACAAAGCCTAATAAAATACAAGTTAAGGAGGATATTCGTATAAAGTTTGTCACAAGTTGATGCTCTGTTACGAACTGAAGAAGGCACAACACATTAATGAGATACTTGTGTCTGTGATATAAAATTACAAAATACTGCTACAGCAAATCAAAGGAGTAACGTACTGCAAATAAAAGGTATGCATGGAGGTACTTGTATAATGTTTTGACATCACACACTTAAGAAGAAGCCACACCAATTGGGTATTTGCCATCTATTTAGGTATATTTAATTAAATTGCGTATTAATAGGTAGCGTCTAATACACAAAACAGTTGTGACAGCTTATAAAATCGAAAAAATGTATCTTAAGGTGTATTTTTAATGTATCAAAATGTGAATATTTAAAGTGACCGCCAAAACGCAAACATATCGGCCGTGACGCCAGGTGTCTTGTAAATGGCCGCTTGTTTACATCTGAGATCTGTACGTCATGTAAATATAAAACTTACTTAAGTTATCCTACAAACCGAAGAAAAAGCTTAATAAAATACCCTAACTGGTGCAACAATTTGCTAAGAATGCACAACACAACAAGCTCGAATAGAACACGTGTATTCGGCAGCAGCACGAAAACAACAATGACATAACAAGCATTGGTATGAGATGTGTCACCGCCAAGTTGAGATAGGTTTCTTTCTTTAAATTTCCTGCGCTTTTAGTGCCCACAACAATAACGTGGAATCGCCTATGACTTTGACGTAACATTTTAACATATGTCGCTTCATTAAAAAAATCATGATACAAGCGCCAATTGGGTATTTGCCATGTATTTATATTTTATTAAATGGCATATTAATAGGTACCATCTAATCCACAAAACAGCTGTAATAGCGTATAAATTCGAAAAAAATGGATCGTAAGGTGAATTTTTAATATTAAAAATGTGAATATTTAAAGGGACCGCCAAAACGCCAACATATTGGCCGCTTGTTTACATCTGGGGTCAGCGCGTCAATTTATCAGTTTGTGGTTTGCGTTCATTTTGTGACAAGCGAATTAAAATATGCCAAGAAAAAGTGAAATACTTACGAGTTACGACTTCTGAAGGCATGTTCATTGTTATGGAATTTGTGTACAGCGACGAGCGGTTCAACGCGGCGGCGATGAGGAACGTAAAAGCAACAGCATAAGTGAACTTTTTATCAAATTAACGTAGCATTGAAAATTTTATCACAGTGGGTTGTTGGAAACATACTATTTGTAAACATAAAAATGTAAGAATCAAAAATGTACCCTAAACTTGACATTTATTTTAGAGGTCAGAATAAACATAAATTGCCATCTATTTTCGGTGCTGTTGCGGCTCGTTTCCGGTCTGGCTAACAGTCGAGAATATATGGGGAATAACGTCGTTCATTATTATAAGATTTTCCTCTATCAACTTAAAACGCATATAATTTTTCATATCCTCTTCAAGCTATAACAAAATGGAAACTGAATGGTAAACACTTATAACCCCAAAAAGAATAATAAAACTTACAGTAAGAATTAAGATGATCTTCACAACAGAAAAACAAACTTTGCGATTTCGGCATATCACGTCTAGGGACCTTAAACAACTTTTTCATACGTTGATAACCTCGTGGAACGGTTACAAAAATTTTGTTAGCTGTACTGACTGAAGTACTTTTACAACCATGTACAAAATAACACTTGTTTTGTTTTCCATACATAATAGATGCATGTAAATCTACACAAATCACTTTTTGGTGCGACCTCTTACACCGTCCTTTCAATAAACACCACACAAAAGCTTTTCCAATACAAGAATGATACTACACCTTTAAACAGCACGCTCCTCGGTAATGTTTACATGACACTTGACGTCACGAGTTGAATAACCTTGGATAGAAGCGTTTTGGCGGTGACTCCTAAGATTCGAATTTCAGACCTGAAATTCTCTACCTACAAATATTTTTTTTGTTTTTTTAACATTGCGTACGATATATATGCACTTCAAGATTCATTTTACGTAGTTTTCAAAAAAAAAGTGAAAATACCCAATTATAAAACCTTATTTTTTCGAAAGCACTTCAAGTATCGTTAACATCGGTCCTGTTCTATACAAATGATCAAGCTGAACAAATACGCGTCCCATTAAGAAAACTGTATAAAAAATCGCATTTACTTTGACAACGAACGATGACTTGTTTAAACATTAAGTTCAACCACAGCCATTTGGAAAAGGGTAGTGCTGAGTCCAAACACTGATTTAATCATCATATAAAACCGTTTGAACAAAGTATTMTAGTTACAAAAATCCAGGTACCCAGTCAGATTTAAAGAGACAACCGAAACGACAGCGCATTGGTTGTGACGTCACTCCTCATATAAACCTCACCAGACTAGTGCATGCCATCAGGTGAAAATGTTAAGACTCGGCCGGTGAAAGCTTGTAAGTTATTTGAGAATTACCATAAAAAGTACATGTTTGTTTTATGTTTGTGTTTTAACCACATGAAGTTCACTATTCGAATTAGGTTGTGATAGCAAGTTGAAAACAGGTGAAGAGTTAAGTGAAGATAACGAGTATATGGTAAGTTAGCGCTTCCTCAAATACCACAGTCATGTTTGTGGAACTGAATTTATTATACGTCATCACGGTAAAGGATAGTGATCAGAGGCGTATCCATTTGTCAAGCATAATCTTACATTAAAATGATCTTGATAACAAAAAAATTGTCTTTCAATTAGGGCATATCACCTCTTGCTACTTTAGGCCATTTTGTCGAGCAGTTATGCAGCTACTCCAATTTATTTGGTAGTTTTGTGTATTTGCAGACCTTTCTGCGCATATTTTCTGCTCCGTACATATCTATCAGTTCACAAGTATACTAACTAACGTACATAATGAAGTAATGAAACTTAAATAAAGCTACTTATATGGAGGCGACAAACCCACATGAACGAGAACAGCACTAAGCGATACGCGGATTATATGCGGTGTGACGTCAGCCGATGCTCTTTAAGCACCAGTTTCTGGCATTTCGATTTCAAAACAACATGGTTCTTTAGTAGTTTTTTTTACAAAACTCGAGATCAAATCAAAATTGAAACAGTCGAGTTACATACCTACAGGAAGTCAATTTTTAAGCTGACACAATATAATGTCTCTCTAAATCACGATCACATGTATTATTTTGCCTCGCTGACACCTATCATTTTGAAGTTCTTTTAAAACAATATATCATCCTCTCTTTTATCAGCTTGCTCCATTATTACCAAATTATCCATCAAATCGTTCGCTCAACGGCCGCCATTGTTTTTTTTCCAGCAAGATACTCATCGACGTGCTTCCGACAATGATCCCTCATTACCCCAGCACAACTGCTGCCCTCAAAAACCCCGATGAGCAATAAAATTTGTTATACCCCACGGTAGATAGAGGGCCGATATTTATGAGTGTCATAAAGCAGGCAGCATGCGAGCTTACAGGGCCACCCCGTCAATGAAGATAAGCTAAAATTGTGTACTCGTGGCATACACCTACAACGCTTACGTGTCTACTTGCAGCCCTATACGTCAATGTTATCGTCAGCGGCCATCTGCGTCAATGCGACATTGTTTTGCGTAACTACCGAATAATCGGTGGATACATTGTGTATTGGGGTGCTGTCTGTAATTCCACAAATTTATGGTAATAACGGCAATTTACAGTTCAACAGACTGGATTGATGTTACCTGTAATTACCACAACGTGCAATATGTTGCAAACTGTAATAATTTGAGACCTTAAGATTAATGACACCTTTAATTTTCGTAATTATTCCAACAGTTACGATTAAACTGCACGCCCACATAAAAGAAAAAAGCATTCGAATACAATTCATGGACCACTTCAATAGTTTTTAAAATGGAGTCAGTTCATTCCTAGGTTGCGAGAAAAGATGGTTCATCATGGGTGCGAGATAAACTATTACATTAACTATAACAACCGCCACTGACTATCCAGTGCGACCACAAAACTGCGATGAAACGCGGAGGTGTTTGTTCTATATTTTTAAATATTCCAAATACAATCTTTTCAAGGAAATTGACACCTATTATGAGTTTGTTATTATCATCTTATATGCCGTGTAAATACTGTTGCAGAACCAGCGACATCTGTGGACCGGAGTTGCAGGCTTATAGATACGGTATAGTAGGACAGTGCAAGTAATGATACTAGCTACAGACAGATGGCAGGAAATGCCGATACTCTCTAAAGTCCCTAGATAGATAAAGTACCTCAATTGTCCGCCATTTTAGAGCAAAATGTTGGCAAGAGATGGGAGAAGGAACTAAACTAATCAAGTTTTTAACATTAAAGATTATAAAACTGTCAGATATAAAGTCAAACAACATTGCATCAGAGCCTGATATCTGCCAGTTCTCTAATCCTTAAGCTCAAGTTTGATAGTTTGGTTCCCTCTCTAGCTCCTTTATAAATATTTAATTTTCCCGGCACTATTTTGCCCTAAAATGGCGGACTATTGCGGTACTTTATCTATCTAGCGACTTTAATACTCTCCAGATAAATCTATAATCGATCCTTCGCGAAGTTCAACAGCTTCTGGAAGGTGTCGCTTCTGGATGGGGATATATAGTGCGCGCCAGGAACGAAGCCGCACCTAAGGAATCTATCGTCCATAATTTGAACGGAGTAAACCGCAGGGATGGGCTGAGTTAATAAACTTATTCGTCGCGCTAACCTGAAATTGCGACCATGGATAACGGCGGGCAGGCCAATTATTTATTTGTCTCGCGACAATTGTCCCCAACACGTCCGCCTTTTTTCCTGGCGCGCCCATTAAATAGCCCGACGGAGCGAGCGCGGGCAGTTCTGAATTTGAATACCGGTTACGCACCGAGCGAAAGGCTTAGCGAAACAGCTGTTTTTACTACAAGTGCGCAAATATTCCATTATGGCTAATTAATGTTATTAAGAGACAATCAACATATTATAACATCCGAGGTTGAATTGCGTAAAAGACATATTCGATAACAATCCACCATCGTCAGTTTTCTGGGCCATTTGTGTTGAAGTCAATGCAAGGGCTGATAATGCATATGTAATTAATTGGCAAACATTATTGCGATATTGTAAATAGTACACACGAGGTGAGATATTAGCTGGCTAAAGCTCTCAGGTAACTGTAGGGAATGTGGTTTCAAAAGAGGCTAATAAATACAAACAGTATAGTTTAACTAAAGGGTTTGAATGGAAGAGCAGCTGCAACTTATTTGCTGTTTTTACCGAACGAATATTAAATGGCATTAAAGGCAATTTATTATTGTTATTTTTATTATTACGATGTGGCGAAACCAGCGTCTGCGAATTAGGCAACCAGACCGACGTTCGAGCGGTTGTCAGTAGGTTTGTTGTGCTCAAATATTCAGGAAAGTTCCACAATAGACATGGATATGGCTCTAAACTCTTCTGGACATTTCGTTGGACAGTATACAACTCACCATGTACACGCAGACGGAAGTCCGTTTTGAAAAGATGTGTTATAAAAATGTTCTAACTGACGTGTAGCATTTTGAACAGCGGCTAAATGAATTACTACTGTTGGAATGGTAGTATACTAAATTCAAGGTACTAGTGCGTAAATAAAGTTACCGAACTCGTACATATAACGTTATTGATATGAAAAACAAAAAAAATATGATCTCTGAGGTACTGATGGATGAAGATGGATTTGCTGATATTAAGAAACTGAAGAGATGTAATAATCGCATCATTGGCGTTAACAAGTTTGTAATTACATAAATTAATTTAATGTATAGTAAGGTTCATTACTTTCCTTTGGATATGAAAATAAATACCAGAAATCATTCAAATGGAAATGATTATTTACGCGTGATTCTGATTCCAAAAGCACCTACATATTATAAACAAACATTTACGTAAAATTTGTGTCTACGTTACTGTTTTATATGCTTACGTAGATGTATAACGTAAGAATTTATTCTCACGTACTGTGTATTTTAATCGTGTTAAAAGGTGCTAAACTCAAAATTTACAATTATATTCGATAAAACATCGATAAATTATCTGTCTAACTTTAGTTATTTAGTAACAGACCAAACTGACCTCAAATGGATAAGTCTGAAACAACAACGTTCTGTGCACGACTAATTAAAATTCTAGCGTACATCAACAATACCAAATTAATGATTTATTTTGAAATAATGCATTCGACACAGCTGATTAAACATCGCAAAATAAAACCAAATCCGCGCAAATCTGTTTTTCATATTTAATGCCAGTTTAAATTGAATTCATTAATGCTGTGCATATTCCCCGAAAAATCACGGCAATTCACATTTCCAACAGGCCGTAAAACGCGACTTTTCCACATAAAAAAGTGCTACGGCACCGCATCATTCCTCTTCACGTAGCACCTAATTTCCCTTATCCAGTCACATGATGGCCACTCGACCCTTCTTTATATTTTTGGAGTCCGTTCCGTTTCGCAATCTGTGTCGTCCACTCCGAGTACCGACCCTCATTTTATAAAACGACCATTTTTATCACGGATTCCCTAGAATACTGTGAATTAGGGGGTGGCGTATGGGGTGCCGCGGGCATCCCGTCGATCAGTGAATCAGAAACGCAGACGCCCAATGGAACCCAGAACGCCAGAACAATCGACTGTCGAAACGCTTGGTGGCTACCATGGGCGGCTCGTTGGAAAGTTAATTGGTGATTCTTTACTAGCTCAGTTAGCAATTGTGAAATTAAAATAGCATATTAGACACCAAGGACGAGAGGATATTGTATAATTTTTTTCAAGATTTAATCGTTTATTTCAACTAAATGTTTGATATATGTCCACAAATTAGTCAATACCACTATGCACTTACGGAATACTCAAGCTCATCAATGAAGATGCCTGCCATTACAATAGGCGAAACGTCTGGAGACAAACGAAGACATGGACAACGGCTATCCAACCCGCTGAACGCTGACCGTGAAAACCTAAGCCAATACAATACAAGTGGAAGCACTTTACCACTTAAAAAAATAGTACAGGAAGAAACGATGAAGTATTGATGAAAATGCTTTGGTGCCAAATAGAAAACAGAAATTGCCTAAGAGCTGCAGGAGGCTTGTAAGCAGAATATTATTTCTGAGTGTTTATATAAAAGGTAACAAGCAGGCTCTTTGTAAAATGCTGAGCTTTCGGAATAAACTTTTTTTCAGAACATAGCAGTACAATATGAGAGTTTACAGGAAACCACGACGCAAAAAAAGGTTACTTACTTCTAACGTGAGATTATGTGCCAGATAGTAAACCACTTCACATAGTAGTCAAAGATGGCAAAATCAGCTTTCCTCTCATTATTTGTAACAACTAAATATTATACCCTGGTGACCATAAATAACTATAGCCTTAACCCTAATCTAGGGCGTATCTACGTTAATCTTTAAGGGAATGAATTAAGCATTTAGGTAGTTTAAAACAACTTTCTGAGGTACAAGTCTTACTTTTATCTGAGTTTGAGAAGGGTAAAATTTTGGCTTTTCAAGAAGGGCTAAGTCGACGTGAAAGTGCTCCAAAGTAATCGGTCACGAAAAGTTGTGTTAAATTACCTAAAAAACCCCGCTAAGAAGACCCGAAAAAGAACACTTCGCTTAGAAGTGCAAGAAAAATTGTTGCTATTGCCAGTAACAGCTTAAAAACTTGCAAACGAATAAGTGAAGAATGTGGAGCGATGGAGTATAAGAAGAGTACGCTTACTGTCTGGCAAAAATTCTCCCTCAATTGGAAGCGGAATATGGACCCGACCAGGGATAATGTAATTCACGACATTTGCACGAATTTAATTTTTATTTCTTCCTGGGTTTATTCTGCGTTTCAAGCGTATTTCAGGTTATTCATTCGGACGAAGTAAAGTTTCGCCAGATGGTCCAGTTGGTTTTGTTATTAGTGAGATTCGCTTAAAGAGGCTAAATTGCTGAATAAGAGGAATTTTGGGGAAGTACTCTCATGGCGTAGGGAGCCGTTACCAAAGAAGGGTAAGGGAAATCGTTTATTGCCATTTTCAAGTGAAGATAACTCCAACCAGTTTATATACCAACATGACAATGCGCGAATACACGTAAACAAAGATGCGATGGCATGGTTTGGGGATGAAAATATCGACTTTTTAGAGCGATCTGCTTGCTCCCCGGATATGAATTATATATAAAACTCTTCTGGAATCTTGATTCACCGAGTATACAAAGACAACAGACAATAGCTACCATTAGCAAATTCAAAATTTCTTTGTAGGAAGTTTGGGGAAAATTGGAACTCGAAATACTAAAAAAATTGGTTGATAATACGAATACGAGAATTTTTGAGTTAGTTGGAAAAAAGGTGGACTAGCCCGTTATTAAATTATACAGGGGTTATACTTATGCACCCCTGATTTACACAATTATGTCATATATTAAAAATTATTTTTTGGTGTGAAATAGTATCTTTTTTATCAATTTTCCAGTTCCTAAGACCCTAACGCCATAACAATCAAAAGTGTTATCAAATTCAAAAGCATGTTCTATCAACGCAGAATTATTTCATCTCTTCCATGCTCAATAATTCTGTTATTAAGCTGCCTACCAGTCTTACTAATGTAGTCTAAACCTCTTCACAGTAATTTCGCTATATAATATATCCTATGTTAACGTAATTTGACAGGTACAAATTTTCCAACATCAAATTCCTCTAAGATCTGACTCAGTTTCCCACAAAGTTGCTTGATATATAGAAGAAAACAAAATACATGACTACCCCCATCTGGGGCATTGCTGGTCGACTCATTTAGGTAAGAATGACATTAATACTTGCTGACGATGTAGATATATAACCGCATCTTTCACTACGATGATTGTTATCTACTGCAGTGCAACCTAGACATAATAGATCAGTGGTGTATCGCGAATAAATTATCATTAAATGTCTTTAAATGTAACATCATGAGTTTTACCAAACGCAGATATCTAACTGTACATTCCTACTATGTGAAGTATGATCTAGTTAAATAGAACTTATAAATCCATTGACTTGGGAGTCTCTTTTGATTCATAACTAGCTTTTAAGAACCACATCGTTAAAACTGTAAGCTCTTCCTTTAAAATGTTGGGTTTCGTAATACAAAACTGCAGTGACTTTTCTAGCATACCCGGCATGAAACTGCTGTTTAATAGCCTTGTACGATTCACGCTCGAGTACTGTTCTTTAATTTGGTACCCGAGATATAATATTTACAAAACTCTTATTGGGTCTGTCAGCGCAACTTTTTGAAATATTTTAAACTTAAAAAAGACGGTATTTGTCCAGTTCGAGCCATACCATAACAAAGTTATTTAGATGAGTTTCAATACTACTCCTTGTGTGACAAACGCAGTCGGTATTCCGTAATATTTCTTGGCAACTTAATTAACAATAGAGTAGATTGTATTAGCCTGCTCGAACAAATTATTTTTACGTTCCAGAATATGAAGCCGCAGAACGGTACATTTTTACAATTGTCAGTGTCGAATGAACTTAMTGAAAGGAAGTCCAATATAATTGTGGAGCATAACTGTAATCTAATATCTCCTAGATGATATATATACTTTTATCCATTAAGCAAAATCATACTGGCTGTTGAAATACTTGCAGTGCAAAAAAACAACGTGATCAAAACAATGAAATGAAGATACAAAGAGAAAAAATGTTGATGTAGGGAAAATCCATTAGACGATACTGAAAATTTATTATCAAACAATATACCGAGTGGCGCACTTAAAACAAGCGACC
Organism: Rhyzopertha dominica; assembly: GCA_025024175.1. Classification (NCBI taxonomy): domain Eukaryota; kingdom Metazoa; phylum Arthropoda; class Insecta; order Coleoptera; family Bostrichidae; genus Rhyzopertha; species Rhyzopertha dominica. The sequence goes on along the minus strand of QCXZ01000041.1, from coordinate 42,174,742 downwards.
TGAGATTTTGAAATTTTGACTTAATTTATGAAAAAAAGCGCTCGAATTGGTCAATTTTATATTAAGTCGAGACAATTAAATATGTACACCCCTTTATCGCCACTTCAACATCTGAAGAGGATCATCATGTTTTTTAATAGAAACAGGAGTTAAATATGATTTGATTTATATTGTCCATTGAAATCTCTTTATAATAAGTAATTTTTATAATTTTCTGCAATACTAGCGAGCTTTTAATTTATTCTTTAGCCTGTAAATGAAAAGCAAGTCAGTATTCTTCGAGGATTACTTATTGCTAAACGAGCATGGTAAAAACAATTAAAATATTTGACGTAATTTAAACACATTTTTTATTTTACTCCTTGAATAGAATATCGATTTCTTGAGTATTTTCTGATAGCAAAAACCTATAAAAAGCCAATGAACTCGGTTTACGCTTCACCAAGAAATGATCTACTTTATAGTAATGAATATAAAATGGATAAATTACCCGGAAGACATAAATCTAAATAATAAGGTTCGTTTGGCAAGCTGCCATTTTTACATATATTATAGGACTGGAGGTGAAATATTCGTTCACGTATTGAACAGGTACCTAAATTATGGCAAGAAAAAATAAAAGCAGTATTTTGAAAATGTGGTCTTTTTTATTCCTACGCCCCTGAATGCGTACCCCAGAATCAAATTGCCAACTACTCGGTATCAACCTGTCTAGTAAAAGATTAATGGTCCATGAGCATATGCGGTGCACCGGGTGAGTCACGTCGATAATATTCAATATCACTGGTAATTTACTTTGCATCGTCTATTATAAAGTCGAAAATTTTTGCGCACTACATATTTTCTTAAGCTCACCCACATCGATGAATTTAAAACCTTCAAATCAGCGTTTTGCAACAATTCATCTTGAAATTTGTGATCAGATCGGTGAATATAACGGTATAGAATTTAAGCTGAAATGGTGAAGTAAACAAGATGGAAAATGGTTTAATAGAAAACCACATATTAAGCACGCAAGTTTCTTGTTGCTTTGCATATATGGCAGATCTTCAACATTTCAGAAAGGAATGAGAAGAAACATAAATAATGAAAGCCAATTAATAGGTATGTGCCCCCCAGAGGCAGTAAATATCCCATTAAATTTTTAAAATTACCAACCAAAATCATGATGAAGAACCAATGCGCCGAGCAGCAGGTGAAACTCAAGTTTACCTGCTGAAAAACATGAACACATGTCTAAAACTTACGGAACAGAATAATGTAATAGTGCTTTACGTGGTTTTTGTAGTCTCCACCTTTAGATAAACCAGCTATTGACAATAAAAATAAATAAATTTCGTATTGTTCATGTGGATACTACAACAAAAGCTGTAACACCGTGCGAAACAATTTTTTAAATTTGTGACAGAGCTAGCATAAGTGAGAGTGCTGAAAATGTATTCCAATCTTTGTATTTTGCTTTGTGTTTATGTTACTTTATGACATGGACAAAATAATACCACTCAGTGGGTATTATTTTGAATCCTTACTAACTCGTAAACGAATATCTACCGGCATTTMAATCAAATTTGCAAATCATAACTGAGCCGTWACTGAATGCAACCATTTCTGTAATGGCTACCTCCTAGAGCCTAAAAAAATACTTATTGGGAAATTTTGTTTTCGCGAAGAAATACGCTTTTGGTTATCTAGACAGGTATGTAAGTAAATGATATTATTAAAAAAAGCATTATTTAGCAATTTTTTTTATCATGACTAGCTGGAATGAATTACTTTGTGACACAAACAAAGTGTTCCAAAATGAGATGTTATAACACATAGGTACACACAACAAAATTGCAACAGGACCTTGTAGAAATTGGAAATAAACAAATATCTTTCCATGGTGCAGCTGAAAATATAAGATTCATAAAAGTACTCTTTAGTTGTAAATTAAAGAACATGAGAAAAATCATGGACGAGTTTTTATCGACCAGGAAGTCTGAGACACCTCGTTTGGATTGCTAGTCACCACCTTTTACCTTAGACGTACAGTCAAATCCTATTTGGAGCGACTGAGTAGAAATGTCAAATCTTTTAATAAAAAATTTCATCAAAACTAATGGGTAAGTTCATTTATTACATGGCTTCCATACATTTGCCAAAAATACTAGTCATACACCTACTGCAACTTAAGAAGAAATCGTTAACAATTTCTTTGACAATTTGGTAGTGGAATTACAAGCATTTTTGATTAGTAGTTATCTTATGAACCAATATGATAGCTAATAACAAAATATGTCTATATCTTCATGTCTTGTCGCCTGCGTCAAAACAATCTGTGGACAGCTGTTTCAGCTTATAAAGCCTCATCAGCACAGCTGTAATCCAAACGCAGACAACAGAGTACAGATGTGGCTTCCCTTATGTGTATGCGAGAATTGGAATGTGACAATTTTACAATCTGTGGACAGCTGTTTCGGATTTTTTACGTTTTTACGCAAGCGACATGGCATAGATGTAATTTTGTGCTTGAAAACTGCACCCTTTACAGAAATCGTCATTGGGGACCTCTGTCGGCTTTTCAAATGCCCATAGCAAAGTGGCCTACCATTTTGAATGGTTTCCCACGGAGACGAGTTGATAATACTGTAAAATTGCTACTAGATGGCATGGTGTTTTCCATATTCTAATTCTCGCATAAAATAACAGCAGTTCACAACACAATATCTGGAGGTAAACCTAAAGATTGAATTCATCCTACTTTGTCAATAATTGTATTCATTTATTAAATTTCTTTTCACGATGTAATGAAAACGCTCGGAACGTTATAATTTTTTTCTTCTATATTTCCTTTGTGTGGTTGTCTGCATAACACATCTACTTAATTATACGTAACGCGTGCTTGTATATTATCACCTCTTTACATCTTGTTTCGAAGCGTGTAGGTGCTAATTACAACTCCACATATTTGTTTCGAACGCACAGCACATGCAAATAGAGCAAGACCTAACACAACGCTCAGTTCATGCAACCAGTCCAACAAAGGATCGCTGTCGGGATTCCATCCGTCACGATAGATGCAGAATCGGACTCGATTGTTTCGTAATACGCTCCCGCGATTACTTGTTCCGACTATGACGGGCCAGGTTCGTTTATTTGTCAATAACGTGTTACGTCTGGTACGAGTTATTACTGGGAATGTTCCGTGTTATCGCAGCAGCCATCTAAAATAGGTGCCCCGTGAATGGAGAACTTTGCCAATTAGCGCAGAGCCGTGGCTGGTTTTTACGCCGATGTTTCCGCGGATTTCTTAATTAATGGGATTTATAACGACGGGTTTCGGAGTCCAAGTGTGCGGGTTGTGGCCTTTTGAACCCCGGAATGGGCTAGCAGGAATGTGGAAAGGTTGGGGTAAGCGCGGCAAGGGGAAACGTATTTACAAATAATACGCAAAAAATGTTTTTTTTTTTTAATTTACGAACTACAAAATTTAGTAAAGTGATTCTTGCTTTTAAGCTATACGTACTGACGAGTTAAACTTTTGTACAGCTTTAAAGCTCATTTGTAGGTATGCTATCTGCATCGCAACCGACTACATACAGGTCTGCTTTGCTCTCATTATAGCTCCTCAGCGTGGTCTAGTTATAGTGCAGACAGCATAACAGAACCAATAGGCACTAAAGCTGGAGTATGCTGTTAGTGGAAAAGTAGATGACAGTGGCCATCTGGACTCCACCAGGGTATAATACAATACTTTCATTTGATGAAAGTTTAATATTTTCATTTATATTGTGATAGTTTGCAGAAGGTCATAAAGTTTTCTCACTAAATTATTTGCATATACTGTAAAACAGATGAATGATGGCGAGCGGTGGGGATGGGACGCTTTGGCGTGGGTTGTCAAGTTACTACCAGAAATTGAAAGCAAACGAAAAAGAGAACAAGCAAAACAACATTATACAATGAAGAGAATTAAAACATCGGTGCATAGGCACTATCTAATTACTATTACAGTCACTGTCACTACTATCTTGTAAGTTAATAATTAGAGGTTCCACTTGCGTCATTCAATTTGAACGTGATATTTCTTGCAGCAACGTTGTGTTTTACTGTGGCCCTAATTAACTCGATGGGATTCAAATCCGGGTGGTAGGGTGTTAAGCGTAAAATGGTATGTCCATGACCTCGTAACAAGTTGTCAAACTTGTAAATGACATAGCCCTTCTTGTTATTTTTTATAATTTCCTACAGTTTTAGTTTCAAACTGTTTGGATCAAAATTAATGCTACGATCCGTAAGCCATCGCACCATATCTGCTTTCTTGAAATTCGACGACGGCGCTGGATATGGTACGGCGCATTATCTATAACAATGACCGAATTCCTTGTCAAATTAACACGTTTTACAGCCACTTTCCGTAATTACCAGAATTAATTTCTGAATGGTAATCACCACTTTTTGTTCCCGACTTGAACATTAATAGTCATACAGGTAAGAACCCCTTTTCCCATCCTGCGTGTATGATTACAAGCCTCTGACCTTTGAACATACAATTTGCAAAAAACCCTTTTGTCAACGACATGTTGTGTTCCGGGCTGGAGATGGAGACCAACGGCGCCCTCTCCTTCCTGGATGTGATGGTGACAAGGAAACAAGACGGCACGCTAGGACATCGGGCCTATAGGAAGCCAACCCACACGGATCGCTACCTGCATGCAGATTCACACCACCACCCCGCCCAAAAACAAGGAGTCATCAACACGCTGATACAGCGGGCGAAGCTAGTCAGCGAACCAAACCATCTAGAAGAGGAATTAGAACATCTACGCAGTGCACTACAGAAGAACGGATATCCTAAGGCACAGATTGAGTTGGCTATCAACAAGCAACCACGGAGGAAGGAACCAGAGGAGCACATCGCTGCGGCATACTTGCCCTACGTCAATGGATGTACAGATAAGATCGGACGGCTGCTGAGAAGACATCATATAAACACCATCTTCACCGCCCCGAGAAAGATAGCTAACGCCTTTCCGAAATATCGTTCGACGACTGAGGAGCTACAAACACAAGGTGTGTACAGCATCCCATGCAGCTGTGGGAAGGTTTACATCGGCCAAACCGGAAGGCACATCAGCACGAGAATCAAGGAGCACATGAGGGACACCAGAGACCGACAAGGTGATAGGTCGGTTGTAGCAGAATATCGAATGGAGACTGGCCACATAATCAAATTCGAGGAAGCACAAATGCTGTCGAGGGAAGCGAGATTCTGGCCGAGACTGTACAAGGAAGCCATCGAAATCCAGAAGAACCCGCACAATTACAACCGAGACCGGGGCATCGACCTACCTGGAATCTGGAAACCGGTCATGCGTAACAKCGCCCACGCGTCAGTGACCCGGACGAGTATAAATACCCGAGCAGGTTAGGACACTTCAGTTTCAGAGCTACTTTTGAGGAAGACACCGACATGAGTGTCGAAACGTCAAGGTCTAATAACCAACGTGGGAACCAGCCCGGAACACAACATGTCATCGATAACAACCACGGAAGCCTTCAAACCAACCCTTTTGTCGAATCATCCGTCCAGTTTTTCGACGAAATGTGTCCACTATGCAGGTAAGTTTCGTCCACATATACAATTGGTGTATTCTGACTTTAGAAATATTTTATAGTGATCTGATGGAGTGCCTTTCGAATAGCACTTACCGATTATTTTGAGTTCTCCTCCACCTGAATCCTATGTTGCGCAATAAAACCCTCAAAGTCTCGTTCGATCCATGCCAATTCAAGTCATTTCGTATCTTCTGGTTTAATTGTGCTACTGTCACACGATTTCCTTAGGTCTTGTAAAATTCGTGCACAATATGACGCAAATCGGCAGTCAGGCTACTCTTCCTAGGTTGTTTCTTTCCAGGAGTAATGAACTGTGCACTGCAATCACCTTCACGAACAATCCTCTCTGTAGTTCTGACAGAGATTGCAGTAGCAATAGATGTCTTACGTTGCACACTTTCAAGAGTATCTGAGGCACAGCTTTTATTTTTAAAATAATAAAACACACGGTACACTACTACTGGTTCTGAGTTGCAAATGCGTTTGTGCGCAGCCCCCACCGCTCGCCATCATTAATCTGTTTTGCAGTACCTACATTCCACCTCAGGTGTAATTATTTTTCTCATTTATTATTGTCTCACCTGCAGCGTGTACGTCCAATGCGTCGTAGCCTAAAGTATAGTATTTCCACTTGACTTTGAGCGATCAAGCAATAAAAGAAAGGCGGCCTCTTAATACGAGCTTGCTAAATATACGATACACATTTTTAGATAAGCGGAAAAGTAGTGCCGTTGGAAATGCGTTTTCAAGTAATATAATTTGCTATATTGTGCCAAGACCCTCAGCGCACTTATAAATAAGGATAATTACTGCAGTTACTTGCTAAGCAATGGGTTTCGAGATAAGCCCTCGGATTCATTTGAAACCAGCGGCTCTAAACCTGGTTACACTTCACTCCTTTCAAAAGTGTTTGATTCAAAGAATTTATACAAACGCTTTTGAAGGCCACTCGTAGTGCTCAGAAAATACGGTCAGATAGAAGCAAATCTGTCTTAGTTTACTTTTGAGCGGAATAATTTAGAAATTATTATTTAACCTTTACAACGAATTTATATAGGATGTGCATATATAACAAATATTTACCTAATATATATTTTCATACTTCTGGGAAGAAATAAGTTTGTTTGCACTGCAGGTTAGTATACCTATCTATTTCTTATAATGCATCTCGTTTAATATGTTTTATGACCCAAAAGCTTATACAAAAATTATAGTTTAACTGTAATAACCTACAGGATGATTTAAAGTTTCGAATTCATTGCCTAGGTACTTACAAAGTCATTAACAGAAAACTTATTTGGATAGATCTCAAAAAAGTTTTAAGCGAGAAATATAGTCATATAGATGGCCATAATATCTTATGCTTTGTTGGGTCGTAATGCAGAAATATTTAAATAATTACAAGTATAACATTAAATTTGCAATAATTCAAAGCAACAAAAATTTTCATTTCTTTCAAATGTAATTGCCAGTAATGATAAAGAAACTTATTTATTTTCATTGTCACAGCGAATGTTTGCAAATTGCAACCGATCTTCTACTCTTGAAAAAAATCAAGCACCGATAACACTAAATTGCTCCCTGCAGTTGTCAAGTGCTTGTATATATTCCCTGAATCAGACATATTTAATTGAAAACTGAACAAGAACTAAGGTGTAATCAGGAATAGGTTTAGAGCCGCTGGTTTCAAAAGAACCCGAACGCTTATCTCTAAACTGTAACTGCAAAAATGACCCTTATATATAAGTGAGCTAAGGGCCATTAGAATAATGTAGCAAGTTATAGTTTTTATATTATGGTAGACCTTTCTTGGAGAGCGGCTTACAGTTTTGGCAAAATATTACTTAAAAACGCATTTCTACCGGGACTACTTTTTCGATTGTCTAAAAATGTGCACCGTACGTTTTACAAGCTTGTATTAAGAAGTCCGTCCCCCTTTTATTGCTTGATCAGTCAAAGTCAAGTGAAAATACTTTAGGCTCAAATTTTGGAAAATCGATTTGCTCCTTTTGTTTTACTGTTTTCCCGTTGTTTGCTGTATACAGAATAGCTATATCGTCGGCAAACGGTTAACGGATTAAGTAAAGCAACGGTTATCATAATCGTGTGTGGCCCACTAAACTCTAAAAGCTTCTCCAATCTTCAGTTGTTGTTTTCTATTAATCAAATAGGTGCAAAATAATTGCTTCAACCTATCTTAAGTAGCTCCAAACGTCACCGGTGGTTCACCGCACCGAAAGCCTTGACAAGATCCACGAACGTTCATGCAACGAAGTTATAACTTTTATCAACAGCTGATCGGTCTTGTTCTGCCACTCTTACAATCACATCTTGAGTGGATCTTTCCTTCCTAAGGCCAAATTGCTGATCAGCTAGAATGTCATTTTCAATTAGGAACTCGGTCAAATCGTTTCTAGTATTTTAACAATATTTGAGATCTGCAAACACGTATCTTAATTTTTTCGTAATTTATTAAAACAAATACGAGGGTGAATGCCTTCAGGAATGATCTCTGTCACTATAAAACACTGACAAAAAATTATTACCCTGACAAAATTTTATTTGAAATCGCGTCCGAAGAAATTTTGAGTTTCTTCTTTTATAATTTATGGCCCTGCCATCTTAGGACAAATAGCCATCTCATTAGTTTCTTATTATTCTTTATTGAAAATTATATAATTATACATTTATATAGGACATACACATACACCCATGCCCTAGGCGGAACCCGAAACCGCAGCCTCGGAGACCAYAGACATACACATTGCCCACTTGACCACTGAGGCCGGCATTTTGAGGTTCTCTCTTTTGACAAAGATTATAGGCGTAATCGAAACGTCAGGTTAATAATTTTTTTCCAGTGTTTTATAATGACAGCGATCTTTACGAAAACATATCATCTAATTTATTAAAACACATTTTGTAACTTTGTCTAAAGATAACTTAAGTATTTACACTTAATATTATATTTTTTGTGCACTGGTAAATGTTGATTATGCTTCAACCCTTTACTTAATCATTACTTTCCGCCTGTGTAATATTTATATTGGTAAGATTAACTAAACGATCACTGAATTTAAAATCATACTGGGGGTTAACTGAGGTCATTTGACTTCTATTTTCTACATGATTTCTACGCAGATTTTTTAATTTCTTGAATGCTATATTGTTTATGGATTAGAATTAGAACCTCACCGTCGATGTGGTTAACTTTATCATCAAAAATTATGCAGTTTCCTATGTAACCCTATATGGATTCGTTTTAAATGCTCACGCGGTTTTGCTGATATTAGTGTGAGGCATTTCCTGATTTCCAAAATGTTGTTGCCTTTAATGGCTCCTTTCGCTTCCGATGAGTTGTTATTTTTACATTGAACAATGCCTGTAAAAGCTTATTTGACTGATTTGAACTATTTCACAAGTACACTTTCGAAAGCATTCAAATTATTTAAAACTCTTTCTTTAATAATTTTTCAACCTCCCGATAAATTAAGATAATTTAATTGCAGTTGCATATTGGTTGTCAGATATAACTGCTCGACATGTGGCACACAAGCACGAAATATTTCTGGAAAGTTTTACTAATCATACAGGTCAAACCCGTTTCTTCGGCTTCTCCAAATGTTAATAGTGAATATTGCTATCAAACAAACTACTACAGCAAGTCAGCTGCACACACAGAAAGAAAACTGTTTTAAATATTTTTGTGTTAATTTTGTATGAAACTTTTGAATCAACAAAAATTAGTTTAGGAGTCGTATTGATGTATTTCACATAAATTTCTGATCAGGCACTTTGCCTATTGTTTCTAGAAGCTATATGGTCAACCAAATACTTAATCCTGGTGGTGTTATTGAAGATTATTTTGGAAAGAAGAAGGGAAGCACTAGCTAGTGTTACATTTAATTTCCGCTAGGTTTTCATGTCAATGGAAAATTTCTTGTTGTTACTCAGCTTCGATTGTAAGAAACTGAAGCTACAGTTCCTACGAAATATTTAATATTTCAAACGATCTCACTAGGGATAAATCTGCACTGGGCAATTCCTAAACAATAATTTTTGTATGCATCTACTTCATGACCCGGCAGTCAAACTGTATGTTAGGCGTTAAATATTGCAGACCAATCCGATCGTAGCGCTTGATTCCAATTTTCGTTGGAAAAAATTACGTGTCTGCCTTCGACCGCCGGCATTGTTGTGCTAAATGGAAATCTGTGTTTGCCCGGTGTTGGGGTTTGTTCGGCTAAAAGTTTCTATCAGTGTGTTATTCAAAAGCAATCGAATATTAATGGCTTCGTGTTTAGTCCCAAGTTTAATAACCAATTTAAACTCGGAAATAAGTTTGCGCTGATGAAGTAGTTCGAATTGTGGGAATATTATTGGCTAATATCGCGAAAAGCTCCACAGTGTTGTTTTGGGATGTCATAGGCACTGAAGAAGGACGGATGCTTAATTTGGATCTTTACGTTGATTACGATAGTAGAATTCGTTATGAAGGACCTAGATAAGTCGAAGTAGGCTTTGCTTCCATCAGTTATTCTAGAAATTATTACCCATAGATTCTATCGAAATTAACAGAGATTGCGACAACTTACATAGCAATTTTAATACCTACTATTGCTTTTAATTTTAAAGGCAAATTCTGCTGAAACTTCAGAGAAAATGAAACTTATATGTTTTCGTTTCAGCAAATACCTGCCGAAATTAAATAAACATTAAATAACATTTTGCTGGTCTACAAACAATTACGCAGATAGTTACACCCCAGTTATCTCATACATAAAAATTACATGTTGAACTTACCCTAAATTCGCCACCATTTCCGTCGTCCAATTCAAGAACATAACCTTCCACGTGACTTTGTGGCGGAGGTTGCCAGGCAACGGTGACTGAGTTGTTTTCGGCACTGCATTCTTCAGGTATTATAGTTGGTGCAGTGGGCGCTAGATCAAAACAAAAACGCTTCAATATATGAATCAATCATATTGGCCGTCATATCAAAATATACGCATTCCAAAAAAGTTAATAAAAAATAAAGGTCATAAATGGTATGCAAAATTACATTTGTATATATTTAATTACAACTTAGAATTAAAGTTTTCAAAGTAAACGTTTTTTAATGAAATACTAAAAAGAAGAATGCATCTCGTATATTTAAAGCTTGACAAGCTGCATGCATAGGTAAATTGATAACTCCACTTCTTTATAATTTAAGATATCCAGCTTCATAGGATTTTTAGAAAATATGATTTCATGCAGATATACCAGTATGATTACAATATTCTTTCGTAAGATGGAAAATGTGTTATACAAGCTAGCTTCAAGGACAACCGACTTTATTGATGTAACGACGTTCAAACTCATAAATTGCGCAAGAATTCGGATGACAAGGAATTCTGTAATCAGGTAATTCGGGCATACGGGAATCCGGAAACTTTTCATTTGCAAATTTGTACAACTTGCACATTGCACAATACAGAATAATAATAATAATAATTAAATTGATCGTATAGAAGTTTTTGTCAGATTAGGGTAATCAAAATAGATTGATTTCAGTGTACATTATACTAAAAAACACGAGCCTTACCGTTTCAGTAACTTACATTTATTTATGGAACTGTTTCACTTCTCTATTTAAGCTAAAATCAGTTCTGTAATTAGAATCTAAACCTATCACATCCCACACTTTAAGCTCTTGTCATGGTTACTCCGTTGATTTTAGCTACTATCAACTTTAACAAAGAGAAGATACACAGATCCTTAATCTTTAAAGATAAAATACAGAAAAGAAAGGAAAATCGCCTTGGTAAGAATCTGTTTGTTGACTGAGTAACGTGTACAGTGTACTGTCAAGCTTTAGACAACAGCTCCTCAGTCAGAAAACGTGGACGCAGCAACACAGCATATAATTAAAAACTCTCCATAAGCCTCTCATTCTGTACTACTTTTCTGCTATATTTAATTAATAAACTTGAACTATGAAAATAGAATTCTAAATTAATTAATATTCGAAAGTAAACCAACGATTAGTATTAAAAACAACCATAGGACATTTTTGCATCATTGTTATAAAAAACGTAAAAAAAATAGGTAGTGGTAGTCGTGCCTACTTAAAGATGATGCTACTTGGATTAATAAGAGCATCATGCTATCTTTTTATACCCAGTAAAAACTTCACCAGATCGAATTTATTGACTCGATTAATCGTATTCGAAGTATCGATCCGATTCTGAATCGAATCGCTCATACAATACCTAGATCAGATGGCCTCACGATGGTTTCGAGGTTTAGACTTAACATGGTCATAGAATTTTGATATAGACGTTACAAGAAAAAAAAATCTAGTCGGTTACTGGATCATGTGCGTAAAATCAGATACCCTGTAGAAAACTTTTGTTTTATGCAAAATGAAGGAGAAATCCACCGTTGTGATGTGTTTGATGGTTTTTTGATTAGTAGTGTGCGGATTTTTGGAAGATTTTCTGAATTTGTGACAATTACTTTGTACGTGCCCATATTCATGAACTGTTGATATTTTCCTTAGCTAATGTGCTTGAAAGTCCGCTTCTCAGTAAATCTTTTACGTGAAGAAATCCTTTTAATGTTTGACACACCATACAGATTTAGCTATTGGATTAAATCAAGAGCAAGTTTCTTAAAAAATACGCTGGTTTTGGATAAGACTGTGCCGGTTTTGGAAACGAGATCGACGTTTCGCCCATCCTTATAATGGGCATCATCAGAATAGGAATACGGAGTACGACATAAACTCAACGCGATAACTACGTCAGAGCTAAACCAAATCCTAAAGGTAAAAGAGACTGCAATCGCCTGGTTTTATGCAAGCTTGCAGGCTGTGGGAATGCTTGGATGGTTGGGGAAAGAGACTGTGTATGTAGGGAGGACTGTTGTGTGATCGGATTCCAGATACTGGGAAAGTGATAATCTATCTTCGCCGTTCAGGTTATTCGGGTGTTTATAAATCTAAATGGCCTCTCAAAATTTGCGAGTGGTGTAAAAAGGGACTTTCGCTAGGACTGAGATAATATCATATAATTATAATAATATGATGTGATCGGTGACTGAGTGGATGACGAAGAGATCTGATTYAMGTAGCGTTTGTGTMCTGCAAGCCGGGTTTTAACGGATCTGCCTGTTTTACCGACGTGCACGGCGCCGCATCAGCAAGAAATGCTATAAATACCTCTAGATGACAGAGAAATTGTTTTGTCTTTCGGAGATGGAAGAATTTGTGACATTTTCAAAGGGGTTGCAAGTTTTGATGGCAATTCTGTCTGTAACATTTTAGGTGTAAGAAAGAAATGCCGAATGCCGTCGATCTATAATTTGAAGGTCCTTTTAGATTGGGGATAAAAACGACGATCGGCCAAATTGATAAGTGTTGCAGTTCACTTTGAAGCTTGCTCGTTCAGAAATTGATACTGCGCGGTGAATAAGAGAGTTCAGGACCAAACTGTGTGATTGGTTCTACGATATATAGGGTGGCAAACGACCATCTGATAAACGAATGACAAGAACATCAAGAAATGGGAGAGAATTGTTGCATAGTGACTCAAAGACCATGTGTTCAAAGGCTTTCATGAATAGGTTTGCTATTACCAATAATAACGGGGAGAATTGGGTATTATCACTTTTTTTGAGAATTACGTAAAATGAATTTTGAAGTGCATATATGTCGCACGCCATGTTAGAAAAAACAAAAAATATTTGTAGGTAGAGAATTTCAGGTCTGAAATTCGAATCTTAGGAGTCACCGCCAAAACGCTTCTATCCAAGGTTATTCAACTCGTGACGTCAAGTGTCACGTAAACATTACCGAGGAGCGTGCTGTTTAATGGTGTAGTATCAGTTTTGTATCGGAAAAGCTTTTGTGTGGTGTTTATTGAAAGGATGGTGTAAGAGGTTGCACCAAAAAGTGATATGTGTAGTTTTACAAGCATCTATTATGTATGGAAAACAGAACAAATGTTGTTTTGTGTATGGTTATAAAAGTACTTCAGTCAGTACAGCTGACATATTTTTTGTATCCGTTCCTCGAGATTTTCAACGTATGAAAAAGTTGTTTAAGGTCCCTAGACGTGATATGTCGAAATCACAAAGTTTGTTTTTCTGTTGTGAAGATCATCTTAATCCTTACTGTGAGTTTTATTATTCATTTTGGGGTTATAAGTATTTACCATTCAGTTTCCATTTTGTTATAGCTAGAAGAGTATATGAAAAATTATATGCATTTTAAGTTGATAGGGGGAAGTGTTATAATAAAGAACGTCGTTGTTTCCCATATATTCGACTTAGCCAGACCGGAAACGAGGGCAAGAGCCCCGAAAATAAATGGCAATTTATATTTATTCTGACATCTAAAATAAATGCTAAGTTTAGGGTACATTTTTGATTCTTACATTTTTATGTTTACAAATAGTATGTTTCCAACAACCCACCGCTGATCAAATTATCAATAAGTACTACGTTAATTTGATAAAAAGTTCACTTATGCTGTTGCTTTTACGTTCCTCATCTCCGCCGCGTTGAACCGCTCGTCGCTGTACACAAATTCCATAACAATGAACATGCCTTCAGAAGTCATAACTCCTAAGTATTTCACTTTTTCTTGGCGTAATTTAATTCGCTTGTCACAAAATGAAAGCAAACAACAAACCAATAAATTGACGGGCTGAGGCTGACGCGTGACGCGCTGACCCCAGATGTAAACAAGCGGCCATTTACAAGACACCTGACGTCACGGCCAATATGTTCGCGTTTTAGCGGTCCCTTTAAATATTCACATTTTTTAAATTAAAAATACACCTTACGATCCATTTTTTCGAATTTATAAGCTGTCACAGCTGTTTTGTGGATTAGGTGCTACCCATAAATATGCAATTTAATAAAATATAAATACATGGCAAATACCCAATTGACCATGACATATGAAATACCTTGAAGTGAGACATTTTACTACTAAATCTACGAAGGTATTGGGTTTATTGTTCCGGAACGGTCGACATACCATGTATCACCAAAATGTCAATCTGTAAGTTCTATGCTTCATTTTTATTTTAAAGACTTGTGATAACCGCTAAATTTCAGGCTTTAAAAAAAATCTAAATTTAAAATTGGGAATGACTACACTAACCGTGTAGGCATTCCATTTAAAATTTCACGGACCGTTTCTTTAATTAATAGTTATATTTAATCATGTCAAGCAAGCATGTTTGAGAGAAAGGTAAACTTGGAAGTTTCCGGCAGCACGTTATAGAAAGACCGAATGGTATTGTGGGGAACGCAGTGTAGTTCACCACACCACCTACATTTAATTACCAAGATTTCTGAGTAGGTATATCCACGATACAAAGCAGTTAGTATGGCGTTGCAGAGTTACGATCCCTTTTACCGTGCCCCGTTGCGAGTTAATTTAAAGCTTACATATTGTGCAATAAGCTTGCTCTAGTTTCAGTGTAAGGGTAATAAATACACCGTTAAAGATGGTTAATTATAAATTAGTTTCTGTGCTATACGACGGGACGTGTTGTGTGTTAATGCCCCGGGGGGTGCGGGCAATAGGGGAGCGCAGCGTTGCCACTGTCAAATTTCATCTCAATGGACTACCAGATGACGTCAATTAGCGAAATGGTTTATTCAAATACACCGAAGGCGATGTATGAGACCATTCCTTATGAGCCGAAAATTAAGCGAATACGCTAAATTTCAATGTTTCAACTAGGAAAATCACGGATGTCGTTCGTGAGGAAAAAGAAACTGGCAACGCTGTAGGGGTTACTACATCCAGAATTGGAATAGGTGTTTGTAGACGTCCGCTGCTGCTATTTGTGTGGTCTGCGCCACTTAATCATTTCCTGATTTATCGAAGAGACAAAGTTTCCAACCGCTGCTGCTGTAAGCTTCAGTTGCGGTAAACAACGCGTGTTTATAGTCTGTAGCAATCCATCCAGACACTCAAGCATATGAAAGGAGCAATGAATGCATGAGATTGTTTCTGTGTTAGACCAGAAGCGCAGTTCGTGAAATGTTTGATATACGAAGCGTTCTAGACATTACATTAAAGATTGGTGCATACACATTTTAGCGCTCTTCGAGCCTTATAGCTTAGTCGACCATTTTTCTTTATCTAGTGTTTTTTCTTTCTATTTTCGTATTCTCAAGCCTGTGAAAAACCTTTTCCACCTCACTCCTTCAACGTCCCCTTGGTCTTTCCCTCCTCTTTTTCCTCCTAGTCCTTGCAACAGTAAAAGTTTATTTATTCTATCCCTATACATTATCGGGGTATGAGCTAACCCCTTAAGCCTTTGAGCTCTTACCACTGAGACTATACCTGCATTCTGATACAGCTCGAGCGTCTTTTGTTTGTTTGTTGTGCATTTACGCATTTTCCCCCAACGATTTGTCGAAGCACTTGCCTCTCCCAAACTTCCAACGTATTTTGTTCGATTTCCCCCCGAAGTGTGGACACTATAGGTCTCACATCTTTTGTATGTATCTTTATTTTAATGCTTCCCATAATAGATTGCTTTTTAATAACCGATTTAGACAAAAATGTCCTGCCATGGAGAGGTTTTTTAGATATTTTTCCTTCCTCTGATGTCCTCTGTTTCCATATTATCTTTGTTCATCCATCTCATGTTCCTGTGGCTGGCTAGCAAAAATGCTTGCAATATTAAAAGTACATGGATTAATAGAATAGTTGTTGGGAACTGAGCGGTGTATCATTTAAGCGCTAAAACACCACATCCACGTTTGCTTCTACCCTCTCCATTTTCCGTACCATATTCACCAGTACTGTCTTGCCGATTGTTAAGGGGTCGCCTTGTCTTAGACCTCTTGCAACTGTAAAGCTTTCTGATTACCTACCATCTATTTTTATCTTGTCATCTATCCCATGTAGTATCATTTTATCGGCCGTGGGGGCATAGACATGCATTTTAATGTATGTTGGTTCTTGCCCGTCAGAAAAAAGTGCCGTGGGGGCCTGCTGTCAAATTGAAGTATGCAGTTGCATGCCAGTTTGTCAGGCTAGAGGTCACTTCCTTTAGGAAGTAGTTCCCGTTAAGGCAGCTAGGTCGCTTTGTCATCATGTCAGTGTAATGCTAACAGATGACATTGCCATACTAAATTCTTACTTTCATCATACCATTGCTTTGGTATACAAGCAAAACCAGTTCTATGCCGTGTTGTCTACACTAGACCTAAACTGCACTGATGAGCTGTAATGACAGCGAAATAGTACTATCGGCAGTTGGTTGAGGTGTAGACAGCACAGCATAGGCATGCATTTTTATGTATGTTGGTTCTTGCCCGTCAGCAAAAAGTGCCGTGGGGGCCTGCTGTCAAATTGAAGTATGCAGTTGCATGCCAATTTGTCAGGCTACAGGTCACTTCCTTTAGGAAGTAGTTCCCGTTAAGGCAGCTAGGTGGCTTTGTCATCATGTCAGTGTAATGCTGACAGATGGCATTGCCATACTAAATTCTTACTTTCATCATACCATTGCAAAACCAGTTCTATGCCGTGTTGTCTACACTAGACCTAAACTGCACTGATGAGCTGTAATGACAGCGAAATAGTACTATCTGCAGTTGGTTGAGGTGTAGACAGCACAGCATAGGCATCCATTTTTACTATTCACTCTATTTTAGGCAATGCGACAATCTTATAAGCTACATTTAATAGCGCCACTCCTCGCATTATATTTTAATGTTCCTTCCAAAATCTTCAAAGATAGGAGTTCTTCATTTTCGTTACCTAGGGGTTGCTCTGTAAGTTTTTTTGTTTCTGTTTATCCCTTGAACAAATTCTTAAAATAATATTTACATATGTTGAGCAATTCGTTAACTAATTGTCCACTCACTCTCCTTATTTTTTTATCGTAAAACGTTTTCGTATATACTACTTTCTTTTATTTCCTTACATCATTATATAAACTCCTAATTTTCTTATTTCTGCTCTTTTCTCTACTTGGCTCAACAACTTTTGATTAAACTTTCTTGTTCCCTCTTAGTATTCTTTTATATAATTTACACTGTTCTGCATATGTATTTTTAGTTTTATCTGTTTCATTTCCTAGCAATTTCTTCATCAGCATATTTTTCTTTCATCCCATGAAGTGGTCCGAATCTGGATTGGGTCCTCTATATTCGCGCGCACATTCTCTACAGCCCTTTAGTGTGCCTCTTCTATAAATACAGGATTAATCTGATGGCATGTCCTATAAGGTAACTGTGCACAGGCTTGCAAAAAAAACTATAAAAGGATATACGCTCCTCAGCAACAGAATATTTTGTATATACTAGTGTCATAGTAGTGCTATTTTAACAAGAATCCTCAATTAAATTATAGAAGTAATATGTCTAGTACTATTCACTTTTAAAGGTGACATATCAAACTATGCCACATAAACTATAACTGTATATTGTCGCATACCCTCTAACGCACTCGTAACATCGCTGCCATTTTCAAACTATTAGATCTGTTAAAAAAAAAACATGAAAACCGCGTAAAACGCAAAGTTGCGGTTTTTACCTAGACGCGGAAAGCCAACCAGGTGTCCCCATTACTTAAAAAAGATACAAGTAACAATTTGAACCTTCATTGTCTTCTAAAATTTCTTATCATTAATGTAACTTAATCTTGTTCTCTCATTATTATGTTCATGGATAATCCTTACATTTTTGTGACATGCGTAACTTGGTCTTTAATTTGCATGTCCCTGTTGAGTTGATCTAATCATTTTTGAATAATTGAATAGAATTTATCGCCTGTAGGTTAAGATATACGTACATAATTTTTTAGTGGTAAATCAGGCGCTATACGAAATATTTCAGCTCGATTCTCGGCCGAAGCTGATTCTCAGGGAACTACAAATGTTATGAACTCTTAACATGTAGGTATGTAAATGTAAAACTATTAACAATACTTACATAGTTTAAAATATTACATAACAACTAGAACATTAAATTTTTGAATTTGACACCAAACCGAAAGTTGGCAACTTATTTTTTTTTAAAACAAACTGTGATAATTTTATATACGATTGATAATAAATATGAATAAATTATACTTAAATTTTGAATGGCTGTTTTTTTTGTTAATATTATTTTGTTCTTTGTAAATATATACCATTTCCAAAAAAGATCTTTTACATACATTTTTTTCTTTATCAAAAATATTAATATTATCTAAATCTATTTTATGCGGTGTAGTAGTATCTATTACATGACTAGTAACCGCGCTTTTCTGCTTATTACCCTTGATGTCACTTTTATGTAATGAAATACGGTTTCTTAAATACTGTGAAGTTTGTCCTAATTGTATTTCATTACATAAAAGTGACATCAAGGGTAATAAGCAGAAATGCGCATTTCTAGCCATGTAATAGACAATACTCCACCGCATAAATAAAAGATCTTTTTTAGAAATGGTACATATTTATAAACAACAAATTAATATTAACAAACAACGGACATTAAAAATTTAAGTATGATTTATTGGTATTTATTATCATTTATTATCAATCGTATATAAAATTATCAGTTTGTTTAGAAAAAAAATTTAGTTCGTCAACTTTCAGTTTTTAGTCAAATTAAAAAATTTGAAGTTCTTATGTAACATTTAAAACTATGTAAGTATTGTTAATAGTATTACATTTACATACATGTTAAGAGTTTATAACACTTGTAGTTCCCTGAAGATGACTAGAGAATAAATCAGTCGAAAGCTCGGAAATATTGAGTTATCAATTAGGTCGAAACATCCTAATTAATATAAAAAATATACAGTTTTCTATAAATAAATCTGAGAACATCTTTCAGCCATAATACAATTAGCGGTCTATTTCGCATTACTTTACCTTCCTAAAAAGGAAATAAATAATTCAACAAGTAACAGCTAACAAACGATCTTTCATTCCTGAATAAGACATAAACTGGAAAATACACGAGAAACGTCAATTACATTTGAGAACTGGAACCAAACCATGCCTGCAATAACGAACAAGCCTTAAAGTTACCGTTACATCTCATGCTGATTATAGTAAATCATGCTCGTTACTTTCGTATTGCTTTACCTGCTGGAACTCGCTCCTCTCCATCTTTGTAAGCTGTGTTAGCAAAAATATGTGTTTACTCACTTCGAAAATTAACGACGGGGGATAAGAAAAGTGCAAATTAAAGCGGCACGCCTGGCGGCGGGAGAAAGAGTCCACCCCGCTAAATAATTAATTCAAATTTATTCGTCACAAAGATGTTAAATTACGGGACATAAAGCATAATAAGCAATTAACACGATGCTGAAAGGGCAAAAGGGAGGGGCGCAATTCGCAAAAATATCTTTCGAGACCAGGGCCATAATCTTTACAGCTGCTAAGCTTATTAATATTCAAATTAAAATTAATCCCGTGCAATTTGGACTTTCCAAGTTAATTGGCGGACGGAAAGAAAGCTTTATCAGGACAAGAAAGCCGCGAGTAGCTCAATTAAGGTAGTGCTATTGAATGACCTGCTTAATACGTCGACTCCATATCAATTACATCAAAGAATTGATCGACCTAAAAAACTTCAAGGCAATTTATAAAATGCATGGTGTCTAAATAGAAGCGTCAGACTTTAGCAGCCGCCATTATATTCTGGATTTTTTTAATTCTTCGTTTGAGCGAAAAAAAATTGGGAACTCCTGTTACTTTGGAAGGCCACATTTTTAATGGATATGTTGTTAATTACAGTTTTTCCTTTTAGTTTTTCTCTTTTGTCAATTGTATCTTACTATTTCTCAAAACTCTCTCATGTTAATGCAAATCATTTTCTCCCTTTTTTAAAATTTAAAGAAACAAGAACGCAAACAGGTGAAGACACAATTTATAAGAAAAACAAGATAATAACAATACTCAGATAACAACAATACTCAGATAACAACAATACTAACTATACTAGTACTATGTACCAGAATACTTATGTATATTTCTTGCGTTATAGCTTCAGAAGCATCATGAATTTTTGCGTACAGTTGTTCTGCATTTTTACATTGGCTAAAGACCTTTTCAATGGGATTTTAAAAAGGGTTGCACGGAAGGGGGCAAAAAACTGGAATATGTCAATGACCTCTTATCAGTTGCAGAATTTCGTCCAGTCCATGAAATCTGACATTGTCTATTGCAAAATATGCACCTTATATGTGATCTTCGCCGAAGTACTCACTTAAAGTTAAGAATGTTCCAAAATGGTGTATATTGTATGACCTATCTTGAACGATGAATAAATATAATCCATTATTACAGCACGGTCAAACGTACTTTAGATAGCATCTGATGTGTTACGCTTTTCTGGCATAAATAAAATGCATTGTCGATAAGATTACCTCTAAATGTTGATTTTGCTCCAACAATTTTGTTTTTATTTGTTCTAGTGTCATCAAGCAAAGCTCATTAATCAAATTGCAGATTTCGTCTTACTTCTCTGGAATAATTGTGATTTAATATCAATGTGAAATTGATTTGTCAAACAAGAAAAGGCTTCTGCCAAAAAAGAAATTGTTTGACAAAGCAACACTCTATTTATTAGAGATAAGTAGAAATAACGAAATACAACTGATAAAAGAGGAAACCAAAAGAAATAACTGTAGTTCCAAATCGCACTATTTCACAATTATTTCAATAGTCATCTAAGCTGGAAACCACCTAAGCTTACCAGAGACTAAGTGCGATAAAATAACAATACATGTTCATATCAGTACTATAGAGAAACAAGGATGGTTTCTCTGAATGTCTCAAAGAAACACGAGAATAAAAACTYTTCACAAAGACAATTTCCTGATTAAAAAGGGATCAAAACTGCTGAGTCTCATTACTCAAGAAAACATTAATGTCGCCTTCACCTGCAATCTAAATTGAACATTGCCAAAATTTGAAAAATATTCAGAAAGACATTCTTCGCTAATTTCAACATTGCATTATCTTGTTTTAGTTTTGGTCCGTACCAATGCAATACTGTATTGATATGAAAAAACAATACATGAAACTGAGAGAGCAACTGTAAAAATAAAAATGCACAAACGAAGTGTGGGGACACACACTCTTCCATTTATTTTTAGGCGAAAGGCAAGCCAAAAATTCCTCTAATGAGAATATTTGATGATTGAGGTCAGCAATTCTTACAGGACAAAATTTGATGCGACTGTAAGCATTTTAATGTATTTGATGGATTTGGAGAAATTATGCCTGCATTGCGAAGAAAATTCTTAAGAAAAATATATACGATATACTTATCGAACAAAGGGCAGTTCAAGAAGTATCGAAGAAACTTTCGATACTGAAGCTGGCTGGGCGAGACTGAATGCTATTTGACCAGAAAGCAACAGCAGATCAATTTTACATTTCAAAATTTTGGTCCATCAAGGTAATTGCGAGAATTAGGATGTGGACAACACCATACCATCTAGAACAATTTGGTGTTGTCTGCGTTGGGATCATAGCTGTGCTGAGGCGGCTTAATAAATCGAAACAGTTGTCCACAGATTGTTTTGACGCAGAAGAAATGCCATAGATGTAATTTTATTATTATTAGGGCAATAATTTTTACAAAAAGGAATAAAAAGAACGTAGTGAGATGAAGCTTTTAGTAAACAAAAGAATCTATACGTTTAACTTTAAACCTGAGCATATCAACCCTTAAAAATACTGATGACAAGTATGCTACTGAAAAAAAAGTTGAAAGATGCGATAAAATTACTTGAGAAAATTTTACGTCCAACTGGAATCAGAATACAAATTATCACTGATATAATAAAAGTTTGCTGGAATTGGCATCTTCCCAAGCTAAGTTTTTCCAGGATCCTTTAAAAACKCATAGAGCGATTTGTCTAATTTCTTCATTAGTAGGGATATTACAAACAGGCGAGAAATATTTAGAACTTTTAGGTCGATTTCTTATAAAAGCCACAGAAGTACCTATCATTAAATGAACAAAAAGTTGTTTTTCTCTTATGAATCAACTGTTAAAACGACAAGTCGCTTAGTTTTTATTTTTAAATCTACGTAGATTTCTGCGGAACAATGTACCTCTTTTTCTGAAGATTTAATCGTTTATTTTGGATAGTCAATTGTAGGTTTTTTCCAAAATTTTTCAGTATAATCATTGATAGGCAACCTCATAACATACTCGTATCCTAATCAAGAGCTTTACATCTCACATTTTTAAGAGTAGCTTTACAGCTGGTAGTATGGACACTACAAGAGACGGACGCTTTGCTTCAGCACCATGCATAATGACCAAGCTATTTGAAGTGCAAATGAACTTTCATTCCTATATCACGTTTACAAATTACATCAAATGGTTTCGATCAAATCTCGTGACGTACATCCTTAATATAAGACTTTGAACCTTTTAGGCTACTTACGTTTCATTTGGATGAAATTGAGTTGGTCTATCGCCCTCAGGACCGATTTGTCGTCCAGTGTGAGATCGAAATGGGGTGACACCCTAGGCGCCGTCCAGTCCTTGTGCCATGAATGGTCCGTGTTGGCGACTCGACTTATCAGCATTGATCCGACCTAAGACAAATGGAATATTTTCAGCTGGATGACTTAGGACACCAGGGGTGCATTTATTTCGTTATAGTCATTGGTTACGATTGGGTATTAATCTAGATTATAACTACTTATACAGCTGGTTTTGAATAAGAATGAACAACATGGAGATATCGGAAACGTAAAAGTTACAACGACGGTTAATAAATGAGAAAAAACATAAGCATTCGACTTAATTCTTTTCTGCTCCATGAGATAGCATTTGCAAATGTCCTTTGGGGTCGAAGAGAAAATAAAGTTGATGATGGTTTCTTAGAAATGAAACGTATAGAAAATCTAGTAATGCTATCTTATACAGCAGAAAAAGTGGAAACAGAAAGTGCTTTTTATTTGTTAGAACTCTATAAATAACTCGAAAAAAAAATAGCACAATTTCGATTTTTTTTCGAGTATCACCGGAAGTAGAATTTTGTGCGGTTCTCAACAGCATGATGTAGACCTCTGAATGCACATATTTTTTTCTCATTTAACCGTGTTTGTAACTCATGGTTTTCGATGTCCCTATCCTAAACATTGATATAATCTATAATCTACAAATAAGCACAGTGAAAAAGTTCGTATTTTGGAAAATAAAGCTCTCAATCATCCTTTAGCATTTTGAGACGAAGGCAAGTATGGCAAAAGATTTATATGAAGTTTTTAGGATGTAGGTTCTTATACGGGGTGTCTAACTACGAGGCAAATATCAGAGTTTAGTAGTGAATAATTTTAAATTGATTTGGCAAATGGATGACTTTCGCTAATAACAAAAGTGTTCCATAAATACTATTTTGATGATACGAAAGTGCCATGCGATACTGATATTTTGACACTTTCAGATGCAGAATTTCATTTCCTTTGCGACAGTACGCATACATTAATGTCCACAATTACACAAAGTAAACACGTTACTAAACAAAAATAAGAACGCATATCGAAGCGGCTCATCTCGGGTGACATCATTTTTTTTTCTTATTAAGAAAGATTCCGTGCCACCAAACTACATACCTAGTAAATATTGCACGTCCTTGTGTCAGTGAACCGGTGGCTGGTGTTGAGATTGTGTTATTAGACGAGTATATCTGACCATATGAAACAGTACAAGACGACCCCACCAAGCGCAGCCAAGAGCAGAAAAGCATAGCAAAATCGTTGACTAGTTTTTCATCTGCGATCAAAATCAGCATACAATTCCAGCATATGCTCATGAGAACCTCAGTAGAGGGTAGTCTGGATTGCATATCTATATTTGCCGCGATAGCCAGGCGGCACTTCGGGCGCTTAGCTGTGTTAAGATGCGCTCCGGTCTACTACTGGACTGTCGCAACACATTAATAAGGTTGACCCAACATAATCGGTTAATTTGATTTGGGCGCCTGCTCACGCAGGCATTGAAGACAATGAAAGAGCCGACAGGTTAGCGAAAAGGGCGGCATCACAACCTTATCTCGGACCGCAACTTTCCATTGCTATCCCAGAAAGAAGACTGAGGGCTGAGATCACAAAGTGGCTTGGTCGTCAGTTTTGTTTTTATTGGGAAGACGCGCCGGGACTTAAGCCATCTAGGACCTTCATAACTGGACCTGCGCCTGCTCAGGAACGCAAATGGCTCTTAAGCCTGAATCGCTCCCAAATGCGATTAGTGGTCGGTGTCCTTACGGGACACTGCCGGATTAATAAACACCTATATAATATGAGGGTAGCGAAGAGTAGTGACTGTAGGGTCTGCTCAGAAGAGGAGGAAACTCCAATTCACTTCCTTACCAACTGTGGACCGCTGGGACTCAAAAGTTTTGGAGTATTTGGCTCTCGTCTTATTGAGACTGAAGACTTTTATAGGTTACCTTGGAAAAAGATTCTGCACTTTGAGAAGGCAGGACTCTTCTAAGCTACGGTGCGAGCACAATGGATCGAAAAGTCTATGTGCGGGGTCGCACCGCAGAAGCTAGAATAGAAAAGAATAGTCAAACCTTGAAGACAAACTTGGGCCATAAAGCACAGCGAGGCTAGCCATATCAGGTAGATCACATTTACCCAAACTATAAAAGGCACTAAAAGTTAACATAAAACAGACTCTAAAATACATAAGCAGAGAAATTTTGGAGTGAATACACACATTTTAACATAATTTAAAGTTATATCCAAAAAGGTCAACTGCAACTTACACTTTTACAAACGAAACGCCATCCTTTACATCTTTTCAGGGTTTCTTACCTGGCAGAATTTTTTCACCTATTCAAGCGCTACAGTAAACCATTCATCAAGTGGAGCACTAGTAGCACAAGTAAAATTCTATGCACTTGAGATACCAAAAATACATTAATACCAATCAGAGCTGGGCAGTAGTTAACTACTAAAGTAATTAAACTATTAATTGAATTACAATTCACGAGAAAGTAGTTGTAGTTAAATTACTTCCATAAAAGGAAATTGTATTTAGTAGTTGCAATTCTCCTTTGTGATTTAATTACTAGTAGTTTGTAAAAGTAGTTTAACTACTTGTTTATTATTTATGAATGAGTTAACGGTCCGTCAGCTGATGAATCGTTGATGAGAACTTTGTGAAACAGGCAGTTTTTTTGGTTTTATGTATTTTAATAAACACTATTTCACTTGGTTGTGTTTTAGAGGTAGGCTATTGTTTTCAATGTAAGTTAAAATTACAAACAAAGTTTTATTTGTTTTACTAAATGTTTAGTTCATTTTGTTCGCAGACTAGAGTTCCTTTTTAATTTAATTTTAATAAACGTAACATACTCACTTGGTTGTGTTTTAGGAACGTTATTGTTTTCAATGTAAGTAATAATAATAAGTCCACGTGGAATACGTCGACACAATAACATTTCAACGAACGAAAGCATTGAAGCGTCGGAAGATACTGAGGAACAAATAAACATTGTCTACAGGAGTAAAACGAACACCATGGCATCGCGATAGTAACATACATAAACCAGGAAGACGTGGAAGCAAGCCCCGTCGTAGAAAATCAAGACAGGCGTAAAAATCTCCGATAGAAAAAAACTAATATAATGCACACCGAGGAGAATTATCCTGTAGAGCACCATCACCCCATCTAGAGTCTAGTCTAGACGCGAAGAGACCTTTTAATGGATCGAAGTTGACAGTAAGGTTGTTACACCATTAAGTCGAGCCATGGTAGTAGTCTCTCACAAAACTAACCATAGAAATTTACCCAGATATCGCCTATACCAAAGCAAACCCCGTAAACCTGTCATGCGAATGAACCATTCTAACTCCAAAAAATGAGAAAGCAACTAAAATCGATAGTATGAAGCAAAAGAAATGTAGTAATAATCAGTCGATACAGTCAAATTTGATAGCTGGCATTTCACCTCATTATTTCACACTTAGGGCTGGTGCACCAATAGTGTTACTAAGGGCTTTAAAACCTTTAAAATGATGCCACTGTGTTAGACCAAAATTAGCGGCGCTCTATCATAGCGTCATGGAGATACGGTGTTCTTAGCTCGAACACCTTTGCTACTATCAGAATACCCCTTTGAGTTCAACAGAATACAGCTTCAGCTTAAGGTTTTCTACGTGAGGATCATTGACAATTCTATGTAGGCTGCTCGAGAGTGGGTTCTGTCAGCAGTCTAGTGCTTCTAGGAACGAAAGCCGAACCACAAATGTGGTATACAAAGAGGTCCTAAATTAACGTAATTTAAAAAGAAAATATACGATGTCCTTCTACACAAACAAAGCCGCGGGCAACAGCTAGGTTAAGAGTGTAACATTTCTTTTTGCAGTTTTTAAGTCAACATCAAACAACTCCTGTATAGAAGCTGCACATGATATGGATGGTAACTAGTCTGCTAAGAATTATAATTCACTTGCTAATGTGACTCTGACCAGCAAATTGTCTTACTTTACTGGACAATATCCAACATAAAAGAACTCTTACCGTGATATTGAGAAACGTTCTTATGACATTGGACATAATTGTAGAATAGTGCACGCAGTATGGTGTAGGCGCTTACATTGATTCACTTTAGTTATATATTTGGTTATATAATCATGTTGGTGAGAACAGTGTTGTTTATAGCGATGTCAATAAATAAAATTAAAGTTATAAACAAACGTAGAAGCTTTTTAACTGTATAATTTCAAAGTATTAACAGATTATACAGTGCTGCAACTTCGGTTTGAAACTATGTCTATCTGTGTTATATACTGCATAAACCTTGGCATCAAAGAAAAAATTTTGACAACATCCTACCACTACCAAAATAGTATCTGTCATTTCCCTGTTCGAAGACATTCCAAGACATAAACCAATAAGAACGTAGTAAAAAATAACGCCGAAAAAATTCCCCACTAATACAACTGAAAAATACATAAACAAACAGGCCTTAACGAATCACGCAATGACAAGTCTTACCACAAAAAATGTTCAAAATAAAACAATTGAAATCAGCAACAGTGTTAACGTGTAATGGCAAATGGATAAGTGGATATAGTTAAGATTCGAAACACGCGAATCCTGTTTTTAAAAAGTTTATTGATCTAACTACAATATTTGGTAATTAAAAATTATACAAAAATACGAAAATACAATAAATGAGCGTATCAGTTGCAAGGTGCGATACCATAGAGAACTGAATAACGACTGCCTGGTTTTCCTCATCCAGGGAAGGTGGAAGTCTCCCGTTGCATTTTATCAAAATGCGTAGCTTGCTGTATTACGTTTATAACTCTTCCCTCCTTTAGTTTCGAACGCCCTCGTTCGAATGTTCTTTGGGGTTGCTCGATGGGGTTGCTGATGTCGAGGGTTCTACAGGCTTGATGTGGATGATGTGCCTTGGCTTGTAAAATAGATCGTAAAGGCGGTTTCTGAATTTTAAAGCTAAAATCAGAAAAAATACTACGATCACTATTATAAGTATTGTAGCGGTGTAGTGCACAATGTGGGTCAGCGGCTTCAGATGCACCGGGTTGTCTTGAAGTCTTCTTGCTTCAAATAGTAGTTGTTGTGGGTCTTGTAGATGCCCAAATTGGAGAGGTGCTTCCTGGACCGTTGTAAGTTCTTGGTTTCTAACTTTTACCGTCTTTATTTCGAAGACTGGTATGGTGTTGTCATACACATTTGTCCCTATGATGATTCTGCAGGGAGAACTAATTAAGTTGGTCCCTTGGATCGATTTTCGAATAAGATGTCCCTGGCAATCTTCTATAACTTCTTCTTCTTGCCTTACGATTGTTAGTACTTGTCGATTGCGAAGTATTATGGAGATTTCGTAGTCGTTGTTAACCTTAACAGTTGGGCAACTTGTGACATCTATTAGGTTACATCTATTTTGTATTGGCTCTTTGGTGCATAAAATTGTACCAAAGATTGTTCTGCATTCTTCGTCTGTCCATTGAAGTACGTCGTTAAATCTTAGGCTGTATTTCTTTGGGGGGTATGATTGAAATATTCTGATAATTTGGAATTGGATATACACGGGAATAATTTGCGGTTATTGGTTTCAAAATCGGAAATTGGAGGAGAAATATAATAGTCTGATCGGTTCCTATAGCTGATAATTTGGAAGCTTCTAGTACTTCATAGAGATGAGTTTTGTTCAAAGGGAACAATTGGCGAAGGTTGTAAACAGTTTTGAGGTGAATTTGAATTTCTACAAGTTCTGCATCAGTGATTAATTATAAATTTGGAGTGTCTGTCTATGCAAGACTAATCGAGCTCTCTATCAATTTTAGATTTTCTAATAATAGACTTACTTGGTAAATTTCGGTTTGTAATAAAATTCGAACATCGCTGGTGTTTGATATTCGAGTAATATATTGTTTTGTGCCTTCAAAATTTTTTGATACTACATTTAAATCTTCAAAATATCTTTTTGTAAGATGATTAGCAAATGATGTTAACTGATTGATTTTCTTTATTTCAGCTTTTTGATTAGAGTACAATTTGTCCAAATTTTGGTTAATATTTTGTAAGTCATCTTCATCTAAATTTCCTGTAACAAATCTAATTGCTTTTCCAAGAATATTCGCCAGAGCTCTTTTGTTTCTTCGAATTTTAAATTTACGTAGTAATACTTCGATTTCCTTGCATGTAGTATACAGCTGATTGAACAATTTGTAGGTTAATTTGTCTGCAATTGCTATGTGTTGCAGGATTTTTGCATTAAGAACTGCTTGGTTGAAACTAGTTTCAATATGGGTAGTATTAATGTAGAAAAGAAACTTGTGGTAATGAATTATTAAGTGAGCTTTATCAATTGGCTCTTGAAAGCACCCGTTAGTCCTGAGATTGTTGACCTGAAGGGCCTGGAATTGGCTCATTAGGAACCAAAGGGTGGTAAACAGCACCAAGATTTTCATCCTAGAGGTACAGCGTTGGCGTCCTTAGATGTATTCCTCGTTGAGTTGCGTGGTGTTCCGTGTAAGGGTTTAAGAACCTCCTGGAAGGGTTGTTCGGGGTAGGTGAACGTTATCCTCAATCCAGTCACGGTATCCTGTTCGCAACGCCAGTTAAGATTCGAAACACGCGAATCCCGTTTTTAAAAAGTTTATTGATCTACCTACAATATTCAATCAGTTGCAAGGTGCAAGGTGCGATGCCATAGAGAACTGAATAACGACTGCCTGGTTTTCCTCATCCAGGGAAGGTGGAAGTCTCCCGTTTCATTTTATCAAAATACGGAGCTTGCTGTATTACGCTTATAACTATATTAACACAAAAAGAAATAAATTTTGCATATGAGCATGATAAAATATCAATACTGTTATATGATGTGAAACAAAAAACGTTTGTCCGAGATGAAAGTTGCTAATTAGCAGTTTATGATTGCAGACTTGAATACAACTTGTGGAAATTATATTTCTTCCCATATATGAAAGGGTAAAAAGCGCAAAATTGTATAGATATTTTTTTTTAATTTAGAAGCTAATCAGCTTTATTAGAGTATTGGGAAGATCATCTTTACAAAACAATGTCTAGTAACCGTACCGCTTGGCGTGTGCATGCCGAAATGGAGTTAAAATCAAACGACCAATCAATTAAATAGCTTGGTAAGAAGCCGATTTTCGAGTGGTGCTTGGCTCCATGATCAAATAGCCCTGACTACCTCTAATTTCCATACAAAAGTAATTTTCAAACAGCTCTCCCGTGGTACACTTCCAGGTAGAATCATTTACCGAATGTTTTACCTTTGTCTATACAAAACTCACTTGGTAAACATGCCTCCGCAGCGTATTCAAATTTAACCATCTCGCTGAAGTAGATATCCTTCCGAGTTATTCGCTAAACTATTCAACCACTTGACCCAACTTAAACTGACCTGAAGGAATGCGGTGCTATCAGTTTCCTTTAGAGCCTCGATGCAGAACTGCAGCAAAGCGGTCGTCTGCTGCAGACGGATGGTGCACGTGCCCACTTGCTCCTTAAGCGCTCTGACCCTCATCTCTTTGTCCTGCCGTATGCACTCCAGCAACTGTGCACGTCTGTTGTGGATAGCCTCGATGAGGGCCTCACATTGTGCTGAGACGACGGCTTCGAACACCTCACAGTTTTCCTGAAATGCAAACAAATATTTATTTCCACTTTTCTTTCACCTTAGAGAGCGGTTTCAGAATAAAAAGGACGTTCAGTCATGTTCATTGTTCCTGCCATTTCATAATGTGTTTCAGACTTTTGTATTATATAACATACAAATCAGTGCCGCGCCTGTTCACTATTTCTTTATTTTTTCTAGGTTTGCATCCACTCACAACTTTTCCCTATGAAAAACAGCATTTTTTGTACCGCCCGGTAATTAATTAAATATTATTTCAATAGTAACTAACAAAGAGTGATAACATAACTATAAGAATATTAACTATGAAGTTTAATGGAAATTTGTGAATAAAACTGGAGCAGAAGGCAGGAATTCGAAATTCTCCTGGTGGCTATGGATATCGGTAAAAAAAGATGAAAATATACAGGGTGATTTACTAAGGATATAGAGGTACTGTATCTTGAAAACCGCTCAAGTTATCGCTTTGAGAAAATGTTTTTTGGATGAAAACGTACCAGAGAAATTCACTAAAAGTTCCAATACTATTTGACATCACGTTACAAATAAATAAATCCAAAATCTGCCGATAAAATGTAGATGTAAAATAGAATTTTTAGAATCTATGTTGAATTATAATACTTAAAAAATTTCTTTGGTTGCCACTGTAACGTTCTAGATGATATATCTTCTAAACGCCCTAACAAAATTTACCGAACTAAGACTTATTTTAGAGGGAGTTTCAAGTGATATTAATATTAATGGGAAATTATTCTAAAGTTAGTTTCTCTAAATAACTGCAGAGGGCGCCATTTGAAAGACTAGCACTTTTACCATTCAGATGTACGAAAACATTAAAACAAGTTTGCTCTCAATCTAAAAACTCGATATTACTAATGGAGTTGTAGCCCTTGACAGCAAACTTTATATCAATGTGCAATTTTAACCAATATAATACTGTTCCCAATATGTATAATATATTATCGATCTAGTTTTTCTAACGCCGTTCCCAGTATTGTAGAAGATGCACTTGCTCCACTTGTTACACAAGATTTGCATCATCAGGCGTTGGACACATGTATAAATTCCTTATCAACGTCAATCTGCCCAAATTTTGTACAAACAATACAACAGACTACTACTTAAAAAAAAACTAATTTTCCGCTTCTATACAATACTCTTCTTACAACGGATTGGGCACCATTATTTGACATTACAGACACCAATTCAGCATGTACCAAATTTAACGATATACTCGATTGTGTGTTTGAATTGTGTGTTCCTAAGCATTCTTCTTGTCATCGTCGTCAATACCCGCCATGGTTTAATTCTCAAATTATCAAATGTATTCGTT
Organism: Rhyzopertha dominica; assembly: GCA_025024175.1. NCBI lineage: Eukaryota > Metazoa > Arthropoda > Insecta > Coleoptera > Bostrichidae > Rhyzopertha > Rhyzopertha dominica. The sequence continues at coordinate 42,142,679 of QCXZ01000041.1, read as the reverse complement.
TCAAACACAAAATGTTTAGAAAATATAGGAAGCATAACACAAGCTTTTATCTCAATCTATTCAAACAGTATCGTAGTAGGAGTAAATCTTTAATTTATGCAGCATACAAAAATTCCTCTTACATACTGAAAACCCAATTAATAACAATCCGCCGCAAATTTTGGTCGTTTATTCAAAGAAAAAAAGGAAATACCTCAATTCCTGGCGCCATGCTCTTTAACAATCGCTAAATTTCAAATCCACAAGACATTGTCAATTCTTTTGATGACTGTTTCATTGAATTACATTACTGAAAATGATTTTTTAAGTGCACTAAAGAACTAAATAACTACTTGTATAGATGGAATACCTAGTTTTCTTTTAAAAGATTGTGCCTCAATTTTTGCATCCGTTTCCCAACAATTAAATTCACTCATAAGTGTTCAGTAAACAACACCCTGCCTTTTCTTGACCTTTTTATTAAACTTGAGGAAGGAGATTTTACTTTTGACATTTAGAGAAAACGTACGCACACTGACAATTACTGTCCTGAATTATCTGATTCATATTTTAAATATAAGCAAGCTGCGTTTAATTCGATGTTCAATTGTTTGTATGGTGTACCGTTATCTAAAAAAAGTTAAGGAAAAGAATTAGATTATATTTATTCCGTAGTCCATTTATATGGCTATAATACAGAGTTTATTTTAAATATTCATAAGAAGTTCCAAAATATTATAAATTCAAAAAGCGTATAAAAGTTTCGATGCAAAAAGTAAAACAGGTAAAAGATACAATAAAGTAACATTCCATCCCTCATACTCTTACAAAATTAGTAACTTGTTCAAAAAATTCAATTTATTCTCAAATAATCTTTTATTTAATAATTAATTTAATATACATTCTATAAAATTATTACTTTATTGAATATGTTATATAAAAATCAAAAAAAGACATAATGGATAAGTCAGGTATGTGTAAGATTAATTGTAAGAAACAGTCATTATATGGACCAGATTAGGCGTAATTTGGGTATGAGATTCAAGGAACACATATATCGCATAAAAATCTGAATATTGAAAGGTCAGTTCTGGCTAAACATTTTGTTGAGAATGGATATAATTTTTTAATTGAAGACGTTGAACTGCTGAGGGAGTCGGGGGATTCTAATTTAGATGCTCTCGAAGCTATGTATATGAAAAACAAAGATTCGGCTTAATTTACAATGACCTGACTCCTTTAGACAGATTACAATTACATGACTTTGTAAAATCTCTGTAATTTTAATTTTTTATATATTTGTACACTTTGCGTGCCTTCGGTTGTTCTAAATTTAAGACTTTTAAGGATACCGAACCAACGATCCGCTAACGTCCCTGTTTTTGCCGGCGCTCATGTTAAGTATATAATTTTTTAATAAGTTAAGCACAATGTGACACAATTTCCTTTTTACTGGGTAAACGTTACTTTTTTAATTTTAAGTTATAAAACTATAATACTAACCATTCAGTTTATCGTCATAAATATAAAATTGGCCTATAATAACAATGCTTGGCGTAATATAACTATTAAGAAGCAATGTACTACCGCATAGTTGTTTACTTTCCGTGGGCACTCCACTCCATAAGAGTTCCAGTTTTGTTCTTGGATTATACCAACAGCCTAACAGAAAGCCTGTCTTTACACAACCACTTCTTTTGTGTTCAAAGCATAATCTGCAATACGTTAATCGAAAACAAAAGATGTACTGAGAATCGACAAAAAATCCAAAGTTACGTTACACGTTACATTACGACGAATTAAGAGTATCCGCCGCATCCATATATTAAACAAATTTAACACAAACTAACAAAAAAAAACGTATACAATAGTGATTTTATTTATCAACACTACACTCCCAGTGCGTTGGCAAAACTGTCCATCGATTCAATCCTCTCGCAATTTTTCCTCTTCGAAACACGCGACCATAAATCTAAAGCCTACATACTTGATCGGTCCGATAGAAGCGACAGACAAATGACTGGTTAGTTCTTGAGCGGTCAAGAACCGATCGTGCAATTTTTCTTTCAGACACAGGTCCCTGTCGACTTCTGACTTAGGGCGGATATAGGCACCTTGGGATTCGGAGCAATAAGCGTAAAAAGCTCGTTTAGGCGGGCTTGTTTATATGAGGCATATACAATACACATTTAGCAATGAACTGTTGTCGAATTTATGTGGAATACTCAGACCATAATGTGGTAAAAATAACCTTTGTATATAAGTAATTCTAAAACTACTATTAGAATGAAAGGGTTGCGTAGGGATGTATACAAGTAGCAAATACAGATTTTTTTTCAATGGTAAATGACGACAAATAGAAAGCGATATTACACTTCTTTAATTTTTCTTTTTTCTCAGCCAGTCCAATGTAATTTCTAGGAGTCATGCAGTTCTAGTGTAATTTGCACACAACAAAGTGATAAAATCTTTTATTATTACATCTATGATAAGAATTTTATAAGTTGAAAGTATACATACTTTAATAATCTAAACAGACTGCAATCTTTTCACGAGAAAACTACTATGGGCTATTAAATAACAGAATGTAGCCTACTGTGCGTGATATCAACAATTTTTTGTGGTTCCGATAGAAAAGAACTTTTCATAACAAGTGGTTCTGTCTATGAAGGAGAACTAAAATCAATTGTTGTCAGAGCTACTTCAATATACTAATCTTCTATAATCTACCTGCAAATGAAACTCAATGGACAACTCACATAGAAATGAACGTACAAAGTCTTATGTACGTGCTATGAAAAATAATTGCTAGTACTTTATTATCTGATATTAATTCTTGTTTACCAATAACTCAAGAACTATTGTAATTATTACATATTCTTATATGTTTATTTTCAAATAACTCGAATTCAGCTCGTCACCTTATCATGCAGCCACACAATATCACAATAAAGTATAATTTAATCAGCTTCGCTCTTAAAACTTAATCAAAATATTGACTTGAAACTACAACTATATGCGAGACTATATATCAAAAGCTGACATTGTAGTTGGTTTTGATGCGCTTTCTTTATCTATGAATACGCATTTCTCAAACAATTGATATTATCAAACCAAAACTTAGTGGAAACCCTATAGTAATACGACAGCCACATTCTTTGAGAATTCTTTAAAATTTAGTATTTTTTTACGAAACGGCAATTTTTATTAACAAAATGTTGGTAGATAACAGACGAGTTGACTTTTTAAGTTATTTCAGTTAGTCAAAATCCTGATATAAAATTCACGACGGATTCTAGGACATCCAAATTGACAGGATAAACCAACAGACACAAACTTCCACACAAGAAAATAGTCTCATAAAGACGTTATTTGTTAGAGCTCAACACATTTGAGACGAAATATCATTACAGCAAGAAATATATAATCTCAAAACTTTATTAGTAAGAAATGGTTGTAATTATTATGACTATTTGGACCGTTTTTAATAAAAGGCTCGCCCAACAAATAATACTTGAGGTAACATGTTCACCACGGAAAATTAACTAGTTTTCATATTTATTCTTTTGTTTCAAATATTTATTTACAAATATTTAGTAACCAGACTCACAATACCACAGTGGAGTAGTGAATCAATTTAGATAATTCAGAATCTATTAACATATTTGATATTGTTGCAATAATACACACTTGACCCGTTTTTTTTTAACTATTAAGTTACCTATATTTTACGGAAGCAAGTTTTTAACAGACCTCGAAAAACACTGAGTTGTTATAAAAAATATCCTTTATCAGATGTCATCACAGTGATTTCCCTTTAAGTCATTTGCTGGCGCGCTATTAATATTTTAGCTCCTTATTGACTTCGACTTCTTCGATAGCTCATGCAGAATTAAGTATAATCCAACTTTGCCAAAAACTCAATTAAAAATTGTCATTAAGTTCTAAACAGCTAAAAAAGACATGGTTTTATTATGAAAGTTGCATTTGAAATAGAAAAGAGTAACAATATATTGGGTGTTTTTTTTTTAACAGGGAAGCTAAAGGCTTCAACAGAACCGAAATCGCTACCATTTTTAAAAGTTGATTGTCCTTCACAGTTCTACAAGATACATAAGATTAATTTGCAAGAAAAGAAACCAATTTCCTTTATCGCTAACATAACATAAGTACAGACAATTTTGATAAATTCAATGAGTTTTTCGCAAACGACTGATTCAAGACACGACAAATTTTTATAACCTTTACTTTTTAAGGTCGTCAATTATAACATTTTTGCTTTTTTTAATTTTTAGAAAATCGAATATTCATCTAATATGGAAGCCACAGCCTCCTATTGTTCTAGATAATAAATAAATTATAACGATCATTAACTTAAATTAAATTCACAGCTATAGCTTTTGTAATAAGGTTGACAACGAACATATTATTGTAGTTTCTAAAATACCATGTGATAAACATCAATATTTTGGAATCGATGTCAATGTCTTGGTTAAGAGGTTTCAATGAGATTGGGTTACAGTATTAAGAACATAAAGAGCAATCAGAATTTTTCGGCGCTAAAATTAACTTAAAAATAACAAATTTGACGCAGGAATGATACCTTTCTAACATGCAAATTACTTCTATAATAGACAATAACGCATATACCTCTTTACTTGGATCAGAGTTCATATTTATATCATAATTCTCGGCGTTTTCAACAGAGAACAGCAGAAGCCATGAAAAACATTTTGAATAACGACACAATTTGGAAACGCCGGACTTTTCCAATTAAGTGCTTCCAGAACTTTGGCAATTATATGCAAATTCCAGGATAAATCGAGCGAATGAAACACGCACATCCTGAATGAAGCTTTGCGTGCTGACCGTCACAAATCAATGCCACGGCAAACTTCTTGGATGGCTACAGATAAACAGAGAAGGAAGTGCGACGAAATGGTTACGAGGTTGCCAAATTTGGGGAGAGGTTTTCATACGCAAAGCTGCTATACAAAAACTGTAAAAAAATATAAATTTATGATTCAAAGACTCTCTTAATTTTTGTTTGTTTGATTCTAGAATATTGATAGATCGAAATGATTTTAAGCTAACCGCAAAACAATATTAAAAATAAATATGGTGTTGCATGCTTTACCAAAACAAGTTAAAGTTGTGCGCGTACAAGTAGATTATGCAACATGAAATTTTTGTAAAAAAATTGATATTAGCAGAAAGGTCTGGCAACTGCGGGGTGGAGTTGGTTGAATGGAAAAAACAAGTTCGCGCGACGAAGACCTACTTACATTAACTTTATCGCTCATCCCTTTCAGCCGCTGGATGAATTCCGTGGTGGATCTTGCCCTCTCTGACAACTGCTGAAGGTTGTGAGATAACTCAGTCTGGAACAAAATGAAAAACATCGGTTAGAAACTAAATCACAAAAACTACGAGATAGTAAAAAAATTGTACTATTCAGTACATCGGGGAATCGAAAAGAATGGGTGGTTTATTGACAAGTAAAGTTTAAGGTAGTCTGGCTTGAGAATCAAGAAGTATTTAGAAAATGTACATTTTGTTTGTATAGTTTCGCATAAGGTTAAAACTTGTAATACACTGGATGCTTAAATTATAGATTCGTCAGCTAATTACCCAAATAAAATACTACATAATACTGTACGATGCGAAAAAAAGGACATACATAACTGATTGTTTCGAAGTTTTACAATTCATCGACTGAAACAGCAGAAATAGTCAGTTGAAGTTATTAAGAAACAGTACAAGGCCTGCACATTGTACTCGATACAACACAGTGTTTAATTGAATGCGCTATAATTTGTAATGGGCATTGACTGGTTCAAGTAATATCGATTTTATTAGAAGATTTACCCAAATAATTTTCAATTAATAATTTTTTTCGTGTACCTTCACAAAGCAGCATCCAAGTGCAATGGCATAGTTAGATGCTGGCATTTCAGAGAAATTTATACCGTCAGACAAGTAATGCCATTCTTTACTAACCATGGAATTGGGAGGGTTATAATTGCTAACGCTAAAGGTTAAGGGTGTGACCAAAGCACTGGATTCAAAAGCAATCGCAAAGTAAAAGGATTCAAATTTTCAAACGCTAATGTTATTTTCTTTAAAAATCTCTACTGATTCATATATTTTATTGGCAATATTATCTAAATGATCTAAAAGGGTAGAGTTTTTTAAATAATCTAATTAGCTTTAATCTTACTTTAATGTCTTATGAAAATGTCAGTACCTACACAATAAATGCAAGGGTAAACGCTGCAACAATTTTTCCAATCCAAATTAAAGAGCCGTCCATTTCCAAATACCCATAGTTTCCCTTTTACTAATTGGATCGTCCACATGAATTACTATGCGGTACTAAGGATGAAGATTGTGTATTAAAAAACATTGAACATGATCCATGGTACACTACATTCTTTACAATTATTATTTTTTCATGGATGCTGCGACAAAACAATATTAACGTGTATTAAAAAAATATACAGTCAAAAAAAATTATTTAGTATTGATAACAATTTTTTTGTTAGAAACATTTTCCAACAATAGCATATAAATTGTGTTATTAGCAACAAAATGTCCTCGTTATTTGCATTTGTAAGTATTTTATATATATGTTACCACAACTAAAATAATTTTCGAATAAACCTCTTATGCAAACAATTATTTTGCTTGCTTGAAACGACCATATTTGTTGCATGGACGAATTATATTCGTTATTTACTGCAACAAACTATAATATGCTCAACCAAACAAAAAACATGTTGGAACCTTACCGAATGAACCAATGAGACGCGTTGCCATGCGCATTGGTTTTTACTTCATAATAAAAATTGCTGCTGTTTTCAGTTTCAGAGCTACTTCTGAGGWAGACACCGACATTAGTGTCGACACGTCAAGGTCAAATAACCAACGTGGGAACCTGCCCAGAAAACAACATGTCATAGACAACAACCACGGAAGCCTTCAAACCAACAACATTTTCATTTCATATTTTTTGTTACTGGAACAAAAATTTTCACTAGGACACAAAATGCTAACTATTGCCAACAAAAAATAATGCTTATTGAACAAAACTGTATTTGTACCAGCAAGTAAAATTATTATATTTATTAACAAAATTTATTTGCTTTTGGTTGGGGCAATATTAACCCAAATTTATTGTTGCTGTAAATAAAGTTTTGCTATGACTACAAATAATTATTTTCTGTGTAGATGAGTAATCAGTATCTCATCTAGTCATTTAGTTCATTGTCCTAACCTCAGTAAACTAATTTCGAACTTCCTCTTTCATTTTAAGGCATCGATGCTCTCATACAGTCGGAAAATATACGAGTACCACAATAAACGTGCTCGTCCTCATTCAACAAGATCACAGAGAGTTTAACGGAAGCCGATTTCCACAGTATTATGCTGTCGCTCCTTGTTATTTTACAACCCTCCTCCCACATCCAAGTCGACAACAAAAGCACTGAACAAATCTCTCCAATAAGATATAAAATACGAGTAAAGTCAGTCTTATAAATGTCTAGAAAAGGATTTAATTTAGCACCATAAATGTATACTGCACAAATCGGCTTAATATCTACAAAAATAGGGATGTCAATATTTCATTATTCATTTTATGCATACCATTAAATCTCAAATGTAAAACGTTTGTAGGATGTAACATAATCAATATTGTAAACGTGAGAAGTGACATCGCAATATTGGGAAATGAATATTATGCAGACGTGATAGAAAATAATGCAAAGAATCGCGTATCAATGTTAATAAAGAATAATTTAGCAATGCTACATATTCGTATACAGGTTACAAATGCGAATGAACATAATTCTCAATATGGATAACATTATTAGTTTTCATACTATATTTCTCTGCTTCATTATTCCACACTTTTACTAATTCTCGTACATTTCTCTCGTTTTAGTAGTAACATGTCGCGTGCAAATGCACAGTGCCGTATATCCACTTGTTTTATTTGTTTGTCTCGCGGGCTTTAATAACTAAAATCTTACCCCTTTTTTCTTAGACTGAATCGGGCTTATAAACATAGTGCCGTTTCGCCCGCTCTTGTAAGAAGCATCTTCAGGACAGGAAAATGTCAGGAATCTAATGTGTTGGGCAAGTAACAATTCGCCCCCCACCCTCTTGATACTCTTGTCACTCGTTTACCAAATTATCGCTTAGGCCACTCGGTGTATCATAAACCCACTCACACTAATCGGTACAACGTTGTCGTTGTCGATTTCTGGACCAAAGAAGCTTCAAGGTGAACTACAGGACTTATGTATCAGCTGGCTAACAAAGGGTAGAATGTATGTGAAACAATATATGTTTATTTATCCCAATTCTAAACAACTTTCGAACAACCAATTTATTCAAGAAATTACGGGCAGAATTGGCAGGATCCCTCAAAAAGATAAAAAAAATAAAGCGAACGATCTTCCAGAACCTTGATTTCTTATCATTTACATATTATATTTTATATTTTCTTATTTAAAAATTTCTTAGTTTTTGTGAAAATCTCATTCTATACCACTCGCAAATTAAGTCACCGAGATTTTTTTTATAATCTTACCCGCGAAGATGGCTGTCGTTACCACTCCTCTACTTGCCATGGAAAGCATCCCGACCGCTTTTGCTCCTATAATGCTCGTTATAAAAGCAGGCGAAACTTTGACTTTATTTCTAGGTCTTATGCGATCTAACCCAAAAAAACCAAGATTTCAATCTGACTGCAGCCGGAAAGTCTATGTTCATGTTGCTATGTTGATGTCATGTAATACAACGGTAAATAAAACTAGGCTCAATACTCCTTTTCTTAAAAAAAAACTCGCATTGGAAACCATTTTAGTTTTCCTACTGCACGAATGTTTACTCTGTGTACACCTATGTTTTGGAAACTCTTCAACACCATATGTTGAATCCCTCTGTGTTTCTATGTTATTCTCTTAATGTTCAATAAAATAACCGTGCCTGACCCATCTGTTTGAAAGTCGCTGCTACCAAATGGTCTTAGTACAGGGTTTTGCCGTTATTTGGCTGTAGAAGTGTAATTATACTTTCTTCCGTGTTCCTCCTCTTGGTATGGGTTGCAGAACTTCCTCTGACAAATGCCTATTAGTAATGACACATTCTTTTTATTTTGGAGAAATAAGCAATAACTTTAAATATGAGGTTGGATCTGTTTAGGAGGACGTCGGCTTGGATCACGCAAGCTAGATTTGCCTGTCTAGAACCAGCAGTCTGAGACTATGAGGGTTTACGCAGACTTATCTGGCTGATTTTTTAGCTATACTAGCTAGATCCTACCTGCCTACGACCAACAGCCTGAGGCTATGAGGATCTATGTCGACTTATCTGACTGACCTCTTAGCTTAGTAGGAGCTGAAAGCCTTGAACCCCTTTGCTGACAGTCTTCCCATACCCTTAAGCAGTAAGGAATAATGGATAGGTTTAATGTTGGTTAAAGGATTAATTTCCATTTTATTGTAGATCTAGTGGAGCTGCTTTTATCTCGCTTTGGATACTTTCAAACCAAAAGGTCTGGTCACAGCTCTGGGTACATCAGAATCGAATGGACGCCTCCACCAGATGTCATAACCCTCGGTCTTATGTTGTGCACCGTTGTACTAGAAATTACCTGAAACAAAGAATTAAGGGCGAAGGCAGGAGAGATACAACTTAGGTTCTATATAACTCTTTATTAACATAGAGATCTGTAAACAAATAACAAAATAGACATTAATGATTGTACCATACAGAAATATATTACAATGACTATTGAATATTTTACCTTGTTAGTTGTTACTTACATTGTGCTAGGAGGACCAGTTCCTGTCAGAGAGACAATGTTTTACAGTGTGCAGTATTTATACCTCACTCGCTAATACATCATAATGCTTCGCTAGGTATAGGTATACTCGGTGCTAGCGGGAAGTGCAATGCCACAAAAATGCTGACATAATTAGTAAACGTTCTGTTCTAGAATGTGGAACGATCTAGTAAAATGAATTTAGAGTAAGTTCATAATTTGACAATGCTGTTCCTAATTACTTTCTGAAACATCCCCATTTTCAAATAAAATTCATCTTCCCTGGTCAGTTTCGCCCTGTTGGGGCTCTTCAGGCAGGGGTAGAGAGTAAACCGACCAGGGTAGACCGTCGCCTATAACCGCGGCGGGCGGACTGATGCAAGTGGGAATTCGAAGGCTCAAGCCCTCAGTGCCATCTAAACGGAATTCTGCGAGCTGGGCGATCTATAAACTGTGAATAGACACCGGCCCAGTGCAGGTTCCTAGCGATGGCATCGGAGAAGTTACTCCGTGAACAGATGAATTTTATTTATTTATCGCTAGGAACCTGCACTGGTTCCACTCGTATGTTCTATTTGTCTCCCAAGCGCAATAGATCCAGAATATTGTCTCGCCATCTACTCATTACTTCTAAATCTAATGTTGATACATTTTCCCCTTTCTATAATGTACTTCACGTTATGTAATCACTAAATCTTTGTCCTTCAAATAAGCAAAAACAGTATTATCAACTCATACAGCTGTCATACACCATTGATGCAGTTTTATTTTCAGGAAATACAACAAACTCCAAGCTGCAGAAGAAAAGCATTGAAATCGATAAAAGCACCTAAAGTTTACTTAGGATGTTTGGTGTTCTTGAGTTCGTTCACGGCGCCGCCTTGAGCTTCAATCTTCTCGCCCGTTCCACCACCACCCGCTGACGCATTGGTCCTTAATTGAAATTAAACTGCATTGATTAAACACTACTGCAGTAAAGTTGTAGCTCTGGGGAATTGTCTATTCCCAATCCGTGCATGGTAATACACGATAACTTGAAATTTGTCCAGAAGTTGGAAACCAAAACCGCAAATGGTGCTGTGGCTTGAAATGTAGCTTACAGCGGGCAAACAATCTGTGCACTTGCATAGAATATGTGGATCAGCATACGGGCTCTTGCAGATATGGCCGGCCATTGGACGCTCTTCCTTGATAACGCCTAATGCCGTTATTAATAATTATTTACGAAGGTCAAATACAGAGCAACCAATAGCAATTCATCTGAAAACCAACGTGCGTAAAGCATAAACACAACACCTAAAAATAGGAAGCATTTGGTAAAGATATTACTTACTTGGTCAATGACAGCTCCTTAAATTATACAGAGGAAGTAAATATTTCAATAATAAGTTCAAAATATTATATTATTATGACCACTGAGATTACTGTTTGGCTCGTATATGTTCAACTTATATTTTTTAATGAAGTATCCGAATTTTAGATATGAACCTGGGATCATTTCATTGATTTAAAAACGCAATTATATGAAAACTATACGATCGTAATTCTCCCATCCTAGAAGATATAGTCATTAAGTAATTATGGACAGCGTGAGGTAGAGCCCATTAAATTGCGCGCACAAGTAAAACTTTATAAAGACATTTCAGTCTTAAGTTTTATACTCACAAAGTTTATATAAAACCATTGCTAGAACATATATATTGCCACATTCAGGATGTAGGTAAACGCATCTAGGGTTTAAATCGATTTGTTCGCTGGTCAAACCAGCGCTTTGGTTGTGTGTTAGCAAACGAGTTGCTGGCCACCAGGTGACCCTTTTGGTAAGTTCTATAGTGTTCCACTTGAATTCCTCAAATAGAAGATATTAATGATGAATATTTAAAAATATGGAAAACGTCATGACGATTTAAATTAGTGGACGTAGGAGGAAATGAGCGAAATTTACCGAGCAAACCTTATTACAGCATAATTTGTTCTGTTCTTTCCGTTAAGACAATTTATCACTTCTTACTTGGTTAGTGTAGTCAAATCGTCAGCTGTAAGAGTAGAACTTGTTTTTGAGAGTTCCGTAACGAAAAACTATTCATATATTCATATTAAAAATATCTCCAAGCGTGTCAAAAATGATTTGTTATTTATTTACGTAATTATAATTACATAAAATGCAAACAAATGGCTAGGCTAGCAATTACAAGATTTAAATGAGTAAATAGTTTTAATGTCAATAAAGAACTAAATACGGGTTCTTGCTGTGATAAATGACAATACTAAAAGCCAAAAGTGATGAATGTTGTCTTTTGAAGGTAAGTAAACAACTGATGGTGCTCCAACTGTGAGGGGTAAAAGTTGGTTTGTAAAACTAATGGAAAAAGGATTGCATGCTAACCTTTATCATTTCATTGTCCAATTAACTATTTAAGAACCTTAAGACGTAATGGAAACAGTTGTTAAGATTACTGTAGCACGATCCGCTTTTACACAATGCTTTTTTGGAGGAAAAACTGTAATGCTGTCAAGACATTGATAGAGAAAATAATCAGGAACTTAACGATTATAACGGTTTTCAAGGATTCTATTTCTAACAGATACATATACTAAGCTCCAAGAAAACAACCACACAATATTAAAGAAATACCAGGACTGGAAAAGCTTTTGTTGAAATCAATATTAATTGATTGTAAACTTAATCTAAAGCATTCAGCTTTCTCCCTAATAATATGTTTGCAAGCTGTATTTTGAAAATTAAAATCGAATTAATTTGAAAGAAAATTTTAGAATTTTAAGATGCAAGGAGAAATCGTTACTTTCATAATAAAACCCGACAAAAGAGGAGAAAAAGTTTTAATTTAAAATATTTTGATTATTTAAAATTAACAATGAAGTTTAGAAATGATTGATTTTAAAAGATCCACAATGTGAAAAACAAATGCGCAAGGTAATAATCTTTTTTATTATAATACACTTTGTGTAAAGTTCTCATCTCTGCAATTTCATCAGCGTTCAGTTCTGTCTATAAATGTCAGCAAATATTTTTACATATGATATTTATTCAAGTAAGAACACAAGCAAATTAAATACTGGAAATTGTAACGCATATATTTGTGTTAAAGCGAATAACTTAACTTAACTTAAGTGAATTGACGCCACACGTTCAGCACCAATGACGCCATTGATAACGAAGAATACGTTATAAGTAAAACTTAAATACTACATTTGTTTTCATAATAATTTGAATTATATTTGACTTTCACATAATAGCATGAATTCCATTTATTTTTTATCAATTAGAAAAGAGTATATTTATGCTCAAAACAACTTAGTGGAAGCATGGTTTTTATCCAAAATTTGACTAATCGCATCTCTTTAGTTCTGAGTTCTACATATATTTAAAGAATCGTAATTGGGTAGGTATAATTTCAGATATTAGCAAGATTTATGCTACAAATGTTTCCACTAATGTTTTATATGTTTTTTATTTAAGAATTCACACACTTTATTAATTTTCCACACTTCACACATGTTAGTAATATTTTTAAGTTTCACTGAGACGAAGCAATTCTATTATAAAGATATATACATACAAGATAATGTATCTCGAGTAAATTAAACTTCTTTAGTATTGTCATCCCCAGGGGGAAGTGCAGGTAATTAATTGTTTACGAAGTCAATTTGTTAAATTGCACAGATTCAGGTCAACGGCTTGAATGGATTGTCGCTGCCTCCAGGAAGAGGGATTAGTCGACTAAAGATCGTTTTTTTAAGACAAGCGTGAATAAAATTAAAGTGAACCGTGTCTGCTTAATCATGAACAAAATTAATTAACCCTTCGGCTTGTCTTCACAAATGGGCCATTTACTACTTACTGTACAGGCGGTACGTAAGACCACACACTGGGGCAGCTATTAGCATAAGACATGTATCGTACATTATTTAATCAGGTTTTGATTGCACGACTTTAGAAGCGACGCATGGACTTTCCCTATTACATTTTCACTATGGATATACCTTATATCGCATAACTATGGCCTTGCCTCCAAGTAGAATTGCAAAATTACAACATTAGTTCTAGTTTATTTGTAACTTAATCGATTACCGATTTTTTTTAGAGTATTGATTGTATACATGCACTTCCATTTTGTTCATATAATTACCCTACTAGCTATGTTCTGATAATAAATTTACTGTATATGTAAAACGATTATTGTGATAAAATCACATAACTGCATTCTTCAAAGGTAGGAAAACGTATCAAAGATGAGCTCTGATTAGAGAACATGTCCCAATTTCAAGTCGTTCATTACATGATATTACCATTACTGTATTGTATTAAGTTTTAAATACATCTGCAAACAGCACCGGCAAAATCTTTAATAAGTGGAACAAACATTTGCTCGAAGAATACAAGCTACTGTACATCTTTAACAGACCAAACAGATACTTAAAAACTGAAAAACAAATTTTGTACCCTAGAAGTACTTAAAGTTTAAGCTAGATGGCAACGTCTGCCAAAGGATTCCAAGCACTAACAGTCCTATTCTTAGAATATGCCTGGCCGTAAAGAAAAACTGCATGTAGTGATAATTCACCATTGTTCGCTTCCTTTCTAGACTTTTATGATAGAGCGGAGAAAATCGCGCATCATATGGTGGAGATGTAGTGTGTAGCAGATTTTTAATCGCCTTTTAGCTCATGAATATTTTTCTTGAATAATGGTGAATTAGCATTCACTGCAAATGTAACCGAGAGCCAACATGTTTTTCGAAAGATTATTACAAGAACTATAAACACAACAAAACTATATGAGTTAACTTTTTAATGACTTCCATAATATTGGCGCAAGCCGCCAGTTCACAATGGTCACAAAACTACGGAATTCCATACGGACTTAACCTGAAATGCCCAATCCGAGCACGATTCAAACATGTTTTTTTTTTTGGATCGGATGAGATTGAATAACAAACATTTTTAGATGGCCCGCATAGCAAATTTGCAGTTTTTAATAGTGTCACAGAACAGAACCTTGCATATATGTGTATATGTAAATGAACGCACATAAATTATTTAATCGACTCCGTAATACTCCAGTTCAGTAAAGACAAAAAAATATTCAGTAGTTATCGATACGCAATGTCCAAGAACTTTCAGCTTATATAAAGCAGATTTAAAGAAAATGAGTGATTGGAGATAAAATCGTGTTGGTAAAAAAAGGTAAATAACTTTTTGCATATAGCTACTTACTTCTTTCTTAACGAGTGTAACATATAGTCTGGGTAAAGAAAGAAAAGATCGACAACAATAGTACTACTTGACTGAACTAGAAGAATCATAGAGGCACAAGACAACAAAGAACTGGCAAAGTAAACTTCCTGCGACTTATCAAAAGCCTTCGATTCTACTTAACAAGATGGACTACTAGATACAATGGAATTCTATGTGATAAGGAGTAGATATGTTAATATAACATTAAAAAAAAAACTATTTATCAGAGAAAGGTTAGTAAGTAACAATGTTTACGTAGTACCGCAGGGATCGAGACTAAAAACTGTTGTATTCAGCAGCTGCATTAATGACCTAAAGGAGGTCCTAAACGACAAGCAAAAGCAAAGAAAAATAACGACAAAAAACAATTTAAAGAAAAAACAGTATCCGGCATTGAGAAGATTAAGTATAAAAAAGGCGGCGATTCACACAATAAGTGTTGTAAAAACACGGTAGTCGCAAAAGAGTCTGAATTATATCTACGTACTTTTCAAACTGTCGCAGCATCTGGCAGAATTATATAAAAAAATGATGTCCACCGAAATTTAATGAATATCGTTTATCTATGAACACTTGTATAAAATGTCCTGACTGAGTGCAAAATTCTACGCTTAAGGGGTTGAAATAAGAGGATGAAATTCTATATGGGAGTTCTGTCATTTTTGAAGTTAAAAACATGA
Organism: Rhyzopertha dominica; assembly: GCA_025024175.1. Lineage (NCBI taxonomy): Eukaryota > Metazoa > Arthropoda > Insecta > Coleoptera > Bostrichidae > Rhyzopertha > Rhyzopertha dominica. The sequence goes on along the minus strand of QCXZ01000041.1, from coordinate 42,126,929 downwards.
AACTTTACTGTTTAAGTTTTGGATTAAAAAGTTTGTAGGAAAATCCAGTAATTATTGAAATTAATTAACGTAAAAAGCATGGTACGTTATTATTATTTGGACTGTTGGTTAGAACACAATAAGTACGCGTTTTAGCTTTTTTTTAAATTCAACCTATGAGAGAATGAAACAACGAAAGTTTTTTGATTACGTTAAATTATTTATAATTATTATTAAAAATTAACACGAATTATGTATTTAGCTTGTAGTTTAGATGTTAATACACACCTTTATAACTGTTTTGGAAATTCAACTCGTAAAGGTGTAAACAGTGGAATGAAAATTCGTAGGTTATTTCAGTTATTAATAATAAGTAAACATGAAGTGTTATACTGAGGTCATTACTGAGAAAGTAACACGTATATACTGTTTCATTGTTTTTGGAAATACCTCCCCTGAAGGAGTGAAAACGAGATGAGTATAGTACTGTCTAAACATTTATGCTTTTGGTTAAAAGTTGAAATAAACACATTTGGTTAGAAACACCCCTATTTGATATTTAGCATTTGTTTCAGAATATTGTTGTTTCAGTATGTTATATTTGGTATATACGATCCCCTTTACGAACAAAGCCGCGGGCAACGGCTAATTCAAAGTAGGCAAAAACACAAGAGGCAAAAAATGAGGTTGACTACTGGGTACCAAAACTACACAACATTTACCCCACAAGAACAAGATGAAATAAAAAGTAAACAATCAATACTGTATAATTACTTATTTGAAACAACAGGCCGAATAAAAAATAAATAATTCAAAGATAATTTACTTTAAGAACCTTTATGGTAATAACTACACTATTGACACTATACTTTTACATGCAAATCTCTATACATATATTGGCAATCTACAGAATTAAAATAAATAAACAAAAGAACACCTCAAAAATATGTAATCAACATGATTAACAAGGCAAATTTATTAAGAATCCCAATCTGTACAATTTGATTTAGCTTTAATTAAGGATTTAGGTAAGTTAACTCAAACATCTTCAAAGCTGCAAATAAGCCTTATGGCTTAACTCACCTTTAAATTTGCAATTTAAAACCATATAACTAACTAACWAAATGTATATAACTCCAAGAGAAGTTAYAATACTTGCCAAATGAACGAACGTTTAGACAGGTTACATTACAATATCCATAGTATTGAGTATTGCACTTAAAAGTATTAGATCTAATGCTATAGGGTCTGATGGTATAGGGCTAACGATGTTGTGTCACTGTTGTCCGCATGTACTTATATATATAACACATATAATCAATTGTGCTATAGAAATTAATGCATTTCCTACTGACTGGAAGGTTGCTTACGTCATTCCTGTTCCAAAAAATAGAAAACCCTCAACATTTAATGATTTACGACCAATTAGTGTATTACCCTTACTTTCAAAATTATATGAAAAAATTTTGTATGAGCAATTACGCTCACATGTTGATTTATATTCCATAATTCCTCATGAACAATCTGGTTTTAGATCCAAGCATAGCTGCGCTTCTGCTTTGTTGACTGTAGTGGATGATATCATACAAGCAACCGATAATGCCAAACTTACGGCATTGGTTCTATTAGACTTCACAAAAGCTTTTGACAGGATTAATCATACTATGCTTCTTGGAATGTTACACAACATAGGGCTCAGCAATGCGTCTCTGACACTCATACGCAACTACATCATAGGTCGCATACAGTATGTTAAATATGACAATGCAGTTCTTTATTTCACTTAATGTTTATTGACCCGCTTACGCCTGTACATTATTTAATTTCTTCACCTTTAAAACTTACTTTCTGTTAGTTATTGAGTGTGGATTCTGTATTTAGAAATATGCATATAATTTTTATCGATGTTTATCTTGAGCATGACTATATTTGTTATTATTTTTCATTTATTTGGTTGCATGGAAGATCACTTACCACACCATTGTGGATAAGTGAATGCAAGCCATTTCGCTGAAGTACAATTAAGTGCCTATGTTTTGTAATAATTTTATTTTTATTTGCAGCGAATAAATTATTATTATTATTATTATTATTATTATTATAGCGCAAAACTTACAAGGACCATAAATTAAGCAGACAGCAATGCAGTTCCTGAAATAATTGGTCTGCACACTTCAATTTCAAAAGAGTATCTTCTACATCAAGTGGTAATCAGCAGCAGCCGTCCGTTCATTGTTTAAAGAGCCTCATCAATAAGGTGTTCTTCCTCCCTGCACCTACGGGGTGTCTCAATTAGGCGCAGACAAGTATGCGTATTCGAGGGCCGCTGATAAAAGTCGCGAGGGGAGATTGCCTCGTTCCCTTCCGCCTGCGAGCTGCATTTCCCGTGGAAAACGGTCCTTTCCAGATCTTTTCCGCGACGGCGTAGCAATTTTAGCTTCGCCAATCTTTTACTCTAMTAAAATGCAGACACCTTTAAATAACATTATTGGGACCAAAGCGAGGGATGCCTTAGGGGCGTTTTCGCAACTTTTATGTTAGGTATGATGGAACCAGATATGTAATAAATTCATGGGAACCTGAAAACTGTTTTCTCGGCACTGAAACGGATACGTGACTGCGTATGTAAGGGTAGGTATGTATTATTCACTGGGAGAGCTCTTTATTGATCCAACTGTTGTAAAACGTTGACAATTTTTTAAAATATAGTGTTTTGCACCTATGATCATAAATAATAAAAAAAATCAAAAAGTTTGCTGGCCGATATCACTAATATATCAACTTTTATAAAATACAAAATAGTTTAAAAAAAGATTTTATTTTAGTTGTAGAAACAAAAACATGCATACAAAGCATTTTATTTAAAAAAAAGTTTTTAATTTTTGAATGAAATTGAAATAAAGGTGAGTTCATTGTGAAACATTCTGAATCAAATTAGGTAGCTTGAAAACAAGCTTATTGATTTAAATGTATGTTATATAACGCTGTTTACTCTTGGAATGACTGTCTAAAACAAAACGATCGTCAGTTATCTGATCAAAGCACATACGTTCAAAACAATTAGCTTGTTTCCAAGATACCTAATTTGATAGGACCCTATACACCGTAAAGACAAATATTAAAAGAAAAGATCGAAATAACTTTTAGACCAAAAGAGATGGATTTGACAGTTATAGATTATAAAAATTAAAAAAAATATATTTCAGTTTTAAAAATTCTAAACTTAAATGCAAAATAAAATTTTCCTTCATCTGATGTATCATTGCCAATAATTTGAATTGACAGTTTTTGCGTTTATTTAAACAAATCTTAAAGTTTTCTTAAAAACATGTTAGGATGCCCTGCACATATATTTTTGTTGTATTTATCTTTCATTAAGTGATATGCAGAGATAACGTAACGTGAGTGTTTTGTCAATTACTGATTATGTTTAGAAAATCCCTTAGTAAAATACCTAGTCCAACTCAATATTATGAGACATGCATATGTCTGAACAAGAACTCCAAATCCTAAAAGACGAAATAGTGCAAAAACAAGAATGTTCAACTTTATGAGAAATTGCTCAAAATGAACAACAGACTCCACTACGAGTATAGCAACCTGGATTCGATTTCTCACGTGTTTAGATGTAGTTGGTGAAGTAGTAAGTATCTGACTTATTACAGAGGCAAAACAAAAATTAAGGTTCCTCAGGTTTAGGAGCCAGCTAACACGTCCACCACGATACTCTTATAACTATAAAAAAAATCCCAACAGCCCTGCTATGTAGATGAGCTCAATCTTGAAAAACATCACATGGAAAATACGATACTAGATACTGTTGGAGAAAATTATTATCTAATATTAACAAACAGATAATAACAGATCAAATCCCGTTCGAAAATGAAAAAGGTTGAAACCATTTTGGTGGAATTAGTTCCACTAGAAAACAGTACTTCTTGATTATATTGATATTTTTCTAGAATCCACTGACTAAATAAACAGTGGACACTAGCCTACTTTAGCAAGAAACCATCAATTAATTAATTGTTGATGATGCTGAGTTCGATAGAGATTGTATTTATGACGTTTTTAACATTCTATATATTTCGCTTGCACTTGCATTTGGGCATTGCACCTAATACGAAAAGTTCATTTTCTTCCTTTGCAACATCGCTTCTTCTAACTTTTCATAACCACATCGTCCTCAAAGTTAAAAAATCATTTCAGCGGTTACCGGAAAGTTATAATTCGTGAGGCTAACGAATTCTGCTTACAATTTCCAAGAATAAACATCATATCGACTAGTACAGCAAATGAAATCAGATTTACTTCATTTCAAGTGATAGTCGTAGCAAAGGAAACTCACTACTAGGGACGCTACTGTGATTTCTAGAGAATGGTAAAAAAACTGGTTAATTCGCACTAGGAACAATGTTATATCACATTCAAAAATATTTGCACCGTTCTATTAAAAAAATCATGTTACTTTCGCTGAAAAATTTCAGAGCTAAAAGGCATCAAAAATTGCAAAAGCCCCACGCCTATCTCTCTCTGCAATCCTATTGGGTTGGCATAAGCGGAACATCGGTCATCACCAGGAGCTTGTTGTCAAATTACCAAAACCAACAAATTTGGAATTGGTAATCTGAAGAAAAAAAACATATTAAGTAGTGCTGACTAATACTGGTTATGTGCGCCAACCATTTGCTAAAAAAAATAATCATAATCATAATAATAAAGAATGTTACAGTAATTAGGAATTCGAAGGCTCAAGCCCTTTTTTTTATTTTCAATGTTACAGTAATTATTTAATATAATAAATATTGGAGATTTACTGAATTATGCAAACACAAGAAAAACAAAAAATTGTACTCAGTAGCACTCTTTAAATTTTTAAATAGAAGAATAAAAACATTATCCATATTTTAAATAGCATCGATGAAAAGCCGATTGCTCTGTTTGATCTAGTGTTAAATTAACAAGGAGAACATTCTTTTGACAATTCCTGTAATCAGTAAGTGCATATAAATATTGACGCATCAAACAGTTCCCTTTGTTCTTTAATATCAGTTTGTTGCAAAGAAACAACCACTTATCATATGTGGATCATTGTCTTATTTGGTAATGGAATTTTTCAGTTATATTATCTCTGTAAAGCTTTAATAAGTTCTCTCATAAATACGATAATTTAGTTTTTTCAGCTCCTTTCGTACCACATTTTTATCGAAATACATCCAAACACTTGAAATTTGAAATACGTAATTTTGTAAGACGAGCACTTGTGATCCTACGCTTTCGTATACGAGTCGTCAATAATTTGCGCAATTAATAAATAATGATTTGCATTAACGGTACTTTTATTTCTTTCAAGTAACAAATTTTGTTCCATGAAATTAAACTTTTCTTATATATTATGGACATTCTTTGCACCAACTAAAGTTTTTCTTAAAATCCAAATAAGTGAAAGTTTGCTCGACAGAAAACAAAAAAAAACGTTTTACTTTTAAAGAAATATAATCAGATTTGATTGAAAAAATATTTTTTGTTCACTTATAAATACATATTTATTTTGTACAATGGTAACTAAGCTGTGATAAACTAACATGGTTCATCATTGCATGTATAATAATGAACTTGGGTGAATGTAAATCACCCATACAGAGTGACACTATAACATTTTAAATGTAAAATGAAATACACTGTACCAATCGCTAAAACGTAATATACACCTGAAAAGTTTGCTAATAAATTACCTTAGTACGCTGTATTAGTTTTTCATTCATCATTTTCATAATTATGTTACATCTTAGAATCTAGGATACCTTCATCATTATTGTACTAAACGAGACTTTGGTTTTTTGGAATGTACTGCTCTGACCCCCAACCTTTAAAAAATTAAATATCTGACATACATCTGTACCTACTACAATGTTGAAAAAAATAATGCCTAGCACAATTCACAAAGGCTACACAAAACACTGCCATCACCTTTCATTTACGAAACGCGTATAAACAAAAATACTTTATTCCAAACAATTTTTTTAGTATGTAAGCATATCAATCTAAAATTAAAGGAATTAATTGTTCCATCAATCAAAAGTGTTTTGCGTCAAGCAAAAAATTAATTAAATGCAAGAGATATATAATGTTCAATTCCAGAGAACTTAGCTTGTAACAAAATTGTCCCCATAAGATAATTGTCTTGGATTCGAACAAATTTCTAAAATAAAATTTTGTTTGGAAGAAGAAAGCCATTATGCTAGGAACAAATAAATATCATTGATTTAAACACGATTCATCTTGTAGCAAATGAATTTATCCAAGAATAATTATTCCTTCAATCAAACAAACATTTTTAAGTGTGTATGAATCAGTATTTTCAATGATTATGGAGTAATAGAAGATATAGGTACGTTCACTTGGCCCATTCTAAATATGCTATAAACTAGAAAATTCCAGATACAACACACGTGTATTTATGCGCAGTTCTGACTGAATGCGCTGCTCTCATATTTTTACTTTTCCATTCAGTATCCGGTCAAGTTAGACGAGTCTAAAATTAAAAAATAAAAAGAAACTATACAACAAAAAACTGACAATTATTAATTCACAAGTTTAGGTAACCAATACACATATGTTATGATGACTAACAGAAAGATTGGTACAAGGACACTGCAACAATCGATAGTAAATGACTCTGCACTAGCGAAAAACGTGCTTGCCAATACCATACTAGTAAATCGCGCGATTAATAAAACCGGCTCTAATTATAACTCGCTGCACAGAAGAAAGCAACTGGACATAATTTGTTTACTCCGCCTTATCGCGCCAAAACAGTGAAGTCCCGTCGGGATGTTATTCACATCGCGAGATGAGAATTCCCCGTTGAATTCTCGGTAAACTCTCCGCAGAATTTGTAAAGTACCGACTCCTTTTTGGTTTCATTGATAGAGTGACGCGAAGGAAAATAAGTATATAAACTGCAAGAATGGCTATGTCCTCATTCAGTAACAGTGAAGTGTCCACAAGTTGCAAATATGCAAAAAATATTCGTGGTTGTAGTCTTCTGCATCTCGGCTATTGTTGCCGCTCCGTACGATCTCGAAGATGTCGATCCAGATGAGTACTACCTTGTACCGGTCCACAGGATTAAGAGGTAAGCCACTAGTTATAAAGTAAAAATGTTTTCAACTGGTTGGTAACTTTGCAGCGAACTAATGTTTATAGCTGGTCGTCACAAATCTTGTTTAACTAATTTATATGTTTGATTGTTGTAATCGACAAGACTAAGCTGTCATTACTTCGCTAGTATTCATCAATTATTTGAGTGAAGCTTCTCCAATGCAATTCACTGCACTGTTAGCTGTCTCTTAATTTCGTAAACGTGTTGATCGAGGCAGCATAACAGCTGACACTTCGTTAAATATGCAAGACTTTTCACTAAGGGTTTGCTTGCTCGACTATAACGTGAATTTTGGATAAACTACGAAAGTAGATATATAAAATATCGATGTGCCTAAAAGGTTTGCGMTGTTCTTCATCTGTAATATCTATCGGCAAGGACTCGCAATAATACAATATATGACATTTAAACGTAGCATTGTATATAAGATGTAACAGAATCTCAATATTACCAAACTAAAATGCCACCTATATACCAAGTATATATGAGAACCATTTACTTTATCGAAAAAAGATACAATTTTTTGCATGAAGAGGGAAATTAAATTAAAAACTTGTTCGTGTTCCGTTTTAGAGTGTTCTTTCAGATGTTATGTCAGTTTCTTCTTAAAGYGAAAATTTATTAMTGCATTTTTGGTTCCTTGCTGAACTCTAAGGTAACTTTACTCATAAAACCCCCGCTCTAACGTCGACCATTATTTGCTACTCAACATTTTGCGGAAAGAAAATAAGAAAAGTGCTATTGAGAAATTACAATATCTGTTAAAGTAAAAAAGATAGCAAACTATTACTTCCACTGATAAATAAAGAAATGATTGTATTGTTTAGGAATGCAAAGTTTGCAGTTTTGAATTATCATAAAAAGTTGGCATGGTCAATTTAGATAAATTTAAACATGGATAACTTGAATTTTAAAAGGTYTACGTTWAATTTAAGAAGTAATTTGAATAATAAATTTGAAATAATAKATTCGTTTTTTTTATAAATTTTTATAKTAAGTAGACTACAGTTTAAAGTAATGTCCGCTAGTCCAATAAACATGTCCATTTGCTTCAATGCATTTATTTATACGACGCACGAAACAGTTACGTGCGTACTGTAAGCATTTCAGGATTAGCATGCTTGCATACAACAAGATATTTTTTCTTTTTCTGGACACCTAACAGGGCTACCTCTTTCTGCCCATTTATTGTTATAGTCTTCATATTTGCCTTCCATCTTGTGAATAATGAGCTAAACATCTATCATGTTGAAACCATTACATGTCTGTGATATAAACCTAAGTCTTGCAAGACTAATGACAGTACATATATTTTTTTTTTATTTTTCAGTATTCAAAGTAATTCAGTGTGTAGCCCTTTATGTAACGGCATGTGGCAAGGTTGGAATTAATGTCGATTTAATATTTCAATTTCACTACGTTGTGATACACCGAAACTGCAAAGCGATAAAATGTTTCTGCGTGTAAATTAGTACCAAGATTCACGTTTCTTTTGTCTTCATAGATGAAAACCATTTCAATTTTGTTCGGCCACTGTAAAGGTTTCCATACTTAAATTATCTTGTAAAAATTAAAATTGGCAGATTAAACTTTTCTTCATTTGTAAAAAATAGCCTAATTCTTTTTTTCTGTTTAGTGTTTAAATTAACTAAACAATATTTGTATCCACAATCTTTACAGGTCATAACATAATTAAATGTATAAAATATTCACAAGACTAACTTTACACCTAAGACGTAGTACAGGTTTAAATTTATATGACTTGGCAAGGCCATCTAGTTCAAAACTTTATATTTTTAAATAGCATAATCCTTAATTATTTGTCAGTGAAACATGTTAAATAACGCCAAAATTGGCAACCTAAGAGCACAAGTATTATTAATAAAAGTTACCCTGGAATTTCAACAAGGAAGACACAAATGAAACAAAGATAACTCATACAGAACTGATAACACTTCAAGTCATTAAGGGCACGTCTAAAAAAGAATATGGACCCTATGATTCCCCACTTTTTATATTAAGTTTTTTTCCAATGATCGTCTCAGGATAAAAGAAAAATTTATTACTTATTGTTAGTATAAACAATGTTCGAATATTATTTTAGTTGTGTTTCTTATATAAATGGACTGTAATTTATGTGACCCAGTAAAAATTGTACTGTAGATATTCATATAGGACAGGAGTATGACAACATGTACAACTATAACTTATCTTTCATTGGTTTCAGACAATCGGTAGACATTAGCAAATCTGGCCAAGGTACTAGAGTAACCGTAGGACACGGAGGAAATCTACTTGACAACAGACTCCATAGGCTTGACGCATCCGGATTTGCCTCTAAGCAATTTCACCCCTCTGGACCACTGACAGTCGGTGGAAATTTGGATTATACCCATAAACCATCAGGTTAGTGTTCAGCACTGTGATAACAGCTAGACAACGCAGATGATTTGTTAATTCTAATAATCCAATTTTTGTGAAGGTGCTGGGCTTGGATTAGGAGCACAGCATACGCATCGCTTTGGAACCGACCTTTCAGCTACTGGCAAAGTCAATCTCTACAGAGGTAACGGAGGGCGCACGACTTTAGATGCCAACGCACAATATAATAGGCATTTTGGTGGACCGTTCGGAACAGGAAAGCCAAATTATGGAGGCAATGTTATATTTACACATAGATTTTAGATATATTCATAATGTAAGTTAGATGATAAATAAAATTATTTATTTCATAACGATGAGGTCGTACATAGCAAATACAACAGTAATATTAAGTTAAACAAGTTACAAGTTTAGCTAAAAAAAGGTAACTTTGAGAGATGACTAAATTAAATTCAAAACCGAAACCATTTTAACGATCTCTCAAGTTCTCAACATCAATGAGCACGATACTACTGAACGTTGCAGATCAAGTTGCAATCACGAAATTGATGGCTTTACAATTTAAGGTTCTATTTTTCTTTAAAAGGTAAGAAATAACAATAATTATTGGTACAGTCTACAGTCTACGGTCTACACCCTTGCACTGTTGCGTTGTGGAAGCTTTGTGTAGCGTAGCTAATGTTACTATCAATTAATTTGTGAATTTTACTATTACGGCAGGCTAAAAACATCTTTCAGTCCATTAAAGTACAATTATTTAATAGGCTTGCTGCAGCCACAACCTCACAAATACGATACATAATTTAAAAATTATACGGAACCCTGTCACCCAACAGGTCCAAAATGTGAGCCTAAAGTTGATTATCCCCTAAATACTACATAATATGTTGAAAATACACACTCCCACCCGTTTTCTCCTATTGACGGACTTTAGTCAAAATTTTTGTGGTAGATACTCCTAATTTATTTGCACCAGAAATCCTTTTTCCTCGGAAAAAATTTACATTTACAGTTAAATGAAATAAGAGCTGAACTGCATGCAGAATTATATGATTAACATCTAATTAAAAAATACCGTCAAAAATAAGATTTTTACTAAAACGATTAATGCAAAGTTGGTGGTGACCAGTAACACATGGGTATATTGAGAGAACAACTGTGATTTTACAGGTTTCAGTACATACAATATAAAAAAGTGCAAATTTATTATGTTCTGAGAACTATTCCAAATGGACCGTATGTCGATCTTTTACAATGTAATAGAATTGCACTAGATAATAAGAAATAGAACGGCATCGAAATCTATCACCTGGCATTAAATATCAAAAGAATTTTGAGAGTTTATACTGCTTAAAACAAAATGTCACAGGTGTGTTCAATTATGTTTGTAAAAACGTTATAAAGATTGGGAAAGATCGCTCGTGAAAACGGGTGATGTCAATCCACATAGTAAATATGAAAAAGGGTGTTACTGAATTATGTTCTTAGCGCAACCCACCAAAAGTAGTGCCCTTATATACTTGATTTTCTGGCCATCCGCTCATTCTTGGATAATGAGATCTAGGCTTCTAAGGCTCGAATTGACCACAATTTCCACTAGATGGTAGGTTGTACTCTGAAGGCGTGCCCAAACAACTTTCTTTGGTGTAGCGTTGCTAGGATGCTGATGGGGAGGTAAAACCACCAATTTTTCATACAACGTTTAACATACTGCTTCGTCGAATGCGATTTTTGATGGTGCCTGTCATATTTTGATTAAGGCTATGACGGACACGCATCGTGGTATATTATAAGGATGCAAAAAATCGAGTTTATCTCAAGGGTGTAGCTGAACGTGATCTATTGGTCCTGAGTATGATGGTGCATGTGAAAATGGCTGAAAGGAGGAAGGGGAGGTTATTAGACAGATTAAAGATATTGACTTACGCTACGAAGTTAAATCATAAATATTAGTTCATTATTAACACAATAATTACGCGCGATAACCGACTAGCAGTACCTTTTTTAATCAGAATATGTATTACATAAAATAAATATAATAAAACATCGTTAGAGTCTCTGTTGTGATACAATGCACATCATGGTGGTGGGATGCGGGTAACAGATAGAAAATGGTCGAGCAAACCTCGAGCCTAATAGAGGGATCATATAAAACAACTTGACCTAGAAACAATTTGAACCAAACTGGTTATAGTACTCTCAAAATAGATTCTGAACATTTGAAATCGGATACACTGTAAAAACAGGTTTACACTCATTCTCTTCGAAATAAAATTATAACTACAATTTTATTTTATTTCCCCAGTTTCTTTCTTCTTATATTCTAAGGAATAAATCATTCTAAAGTAAGTAGAACAATAAGGTAGACAACGACAAACAATAGAACAGCCCATTTTTTTATCTGCAGCATTTACACATTACTTTAAGCACTGATTTAGAAAAAAAGGGTGAAAACAAGGTAACACACCATCTGGGTACAAAAACTCCACAAGATGCTAACTGTCTTTCCAGTATGCATCGTACCAGATAATATATTCCACTAATTTCCACTAAAATGCTGGAATCGTAAAACACTTAGGAAAAGTTTAAGAAAGACGTAGAAAAGCATTATATTACAGAGTTTCTATAAAATGATTCATCAACGCGGGCGGCGTTGATTTCTGAATTTTTTGTGCCGCCTTCTTCTAATTGCTGCCAAGCTACAACATATATGGCGATCACTGAACATCAATGAGCACGACAGTATTGAAGGTTGTAGATCAAGTTAAAAGCTAAAAAATAACAATAATTATTGATATACTTAGTAGACTTGTGGTAATCCATACAGTCTACACTATTACACTGTGAAAGAAGCTACCTTTGCTACCGTTACTCACTCAGTTTGTGAATTTTACCATTACGGCAGGCTAAAAACATCTTTCAGTCCATCATAGTACAATTATTTAACAAGCTTACTTACTGTAGCTACAACCTCATAAATACGATACGTAACCTAAAAGTTATACGTAATTGTGTCAGCCCACAGCTTCGAAATGTGAGCTTTCTGCAACCTTAAGGTTGATTATTGCACAAAACAGTACAGAACATGTTGAGAATAGAGACTCCAACGCGTATTCTCGTATTAAAATATATCAAGTAATTCAACAATCGTCAGATGACAGGTATTCGCCAAAGCAACTGATGTGTTCACCTTTCTGAGAGGCGGCAAACTTATTTAATCGAAAACTTCCATAAGCGCATGCATGAAACCCTGTATTACTTGCTACGGCGGAATGGAAGTTTTTGGAAGATAAAACCACTCGATGAAATATTGTGGAGATGGCCACCGATTAGAACTGCATTCCACCCTAAAAAGGTCCCGAATCTAGATAACTTTGATATGCACAAGAGCACAAATAAGACATACTAGTAAAAAGCATCCACACGACAAATGTGTACCATAAAATTTTTCCGCTGCAATCCTCACATTTCCTTAACATGCGTTTTAGATAAACGCTCTACTAACAACCAAGCATGCACCTCTCCAACCCACCAAACACAGAGCCGGCTCGGCAGTATATGCGAAAGTAAACGCACGCAAAATCAATGCTAGTGACTGTTCTTCTTAGTAATTAAAAAGTGCCTATCTGGTGACATTTTCTTACCATCTATGAGTGACGAACAACTAATATTTGTGGTTTTAACAAAAGCCTAATCTTGTTTTCACACAACAAGTGTTTGTAAATGTATCCAGAAGTCGTATAATATATTAATATTCAGCCCTTCCTGTTTACAGCTTGTAATTATGTAGCACAGATACATAGAAAAAAGTAAGTAATACCTTACTACTACTTTTAGTAGTCCTTGGAATACTGCAGAACTAAGACTAAATGTAGCAGCACTTTCAGAAGAATGTACTATATAGCCCACAGGATATATAAAATGAAGGTTAGGTCTTCTTGGTTGAAATAAGCAATTACCTACATGTTTTATGCTTCGCCATACAACGCTGGTTGCTTCCACCCTTTTACCCTCATCGCATACGGCCAAGTACTTCCGAGATTCACAGAATTGGGACCGAACAACCGCCGTTTTAATATACTCACGACCGCGAGCACGGCAGTGAATAAAAATAATAAAAACCGCCCCTCTCTCACAAGAATTCCCATTAGATGCGATGCATATGTTCGTCAGTACGTTGTACAAATACAAGGGGCCCGCCATTTCGCATCGGCCCAGAGGGTGCGCATTTTAATAAGTGTAGTTTACGTAGCTCTCAACCGGATCTCCCTCTTAGCGAGTCTGTGTTTGATAAGTGAAATGCATCTCCGTAGATTGTAGAGACGGAGTAGCAATTAGATGTTGGTTTCGGCGGTAGTATCAAAAATGACGGCTTAGGAAGAGTGGATTAAATTTTAAACCAACATGAAACGTGTTTCAAACACATTTTTTAAAGACACTGGTAATTATGCAATATAGTGATATAACTGGATTGATAAAAGCAGTCTTTAATTTCCGAGTAAGCCTCTAGTCACTAAGCACAAAGTGCTTTAAAGTTTCAATGAATCCGAAATGTATAGAAATAATCAAAGCAATAGCTGTTGTTTGATGTAAAAAAAAACAGCGCCTGCGAGTTAGACGACCAGACTGACGTTCACGCAGTTTCCTAAAGTTTCCTGTTCTCGTATGTTCTCGAAACTTCCATGCTAGACGGGAAAAGTATCTTCATCGTTGGGTATAAAGCGCGCAGAGTCCGTCTGCTTTAAATGAAGCAACAAACAAAGCGACCAATTGCTCTATGGTGTTTAGCGTGACTGCAGTGAAAAAGTAATATTCAGAGTAGTGGTTAATTGAATTAGTCGAGCTATAACAGTAGTGCTGAACTAGTTGTCTTTGAATTTTCGGTATTAGTGCGTATATAAAGGGAGTTAAGTTAGATACCTGCAATTTTAGAACAGTTTGGATCCATAAATAAATATTCATTAATTTTTAACAAATTATTACCTAGGCCAGTTGTTAATTTGTTTATGTCACCTCGTAACGGAGTAGACATTTGAAGGCGACGAGTTCCTAATCCCAATGAAGCATCCTTAGGATTTGGTTCAGTTTAGACATATTTCTGGGGTTAAGTTGTGCCATATTCTATTTTCCTGTCCTGAAGATGCCAATTATAAGAGCAGACGAGACGTCGACCCTATTTCCTAAACCGACAAAGTCCATCCCAAAAAGATCAAAATTTGTATCTGACTCTGGGAGTAAAAGCTTACGTTCTCATAACACCAAGCTTTAAAGTTTTAAAGAATAAAATCCCCAAAATCCGAACCCCATTCGGCTTCACTGACCACACTTGAACTAAACAATAATCTATTGTAATTACCTATCTCAACCTGATAACTCCTAAAAATAATGCCGCAGAAATGGGTTTCCTATAAATGACTGATAAATAGCCAGGCACCTGGATACTTTTCAATACTCCACAGACGTACGTACATTTTCGCGTACAAGTTCAATCTCTTTTAACTTACAAACCATCGTGATAAAAAGTATTATTGGTTTAAGCAGAAATATCACTTTCGCAGTCTCAGCGTAGTCAAAACGTTGTAAAACAAAGTTTAATCGATTACAAAGGCAGCAAATACGCGCCGCCAAGGCAGAAAGCAAGATTTTGGAGTTCCAGAAAATAAATACACAACTTATATTCTTATTTCATTAAATACGAAATAGCACATGGGCATGATTGCACATCAGTGCCATCTGTAGGTGCTGCATGCGTTCAGCTACTCATAAATAGGACACTTTGCTATCTGTCAGGTACTACAATACACAATATACTAATAATACTTTCAAAACTGAAATATTCCCGCGTAAAACAGCCTCTTGCGGTTGCGCAGGCGTGTGACGTAATTTATCATATCTGCCAATTGCAACAAGGATATTTTTCAGGGTTAATACACATTTGATCAGTCCTACCAGTTTCAAAACGGAATGAACACCTAACATATTGCAGAATAAATGCAAAAGGTGCAAGGCTGATGCTAAAAAAAGATGTGAAGTGAGGTTCGATAACTGTTAAAAATGAGACGTTATATGACTTTATAGTCACACCCGTTATCGATACCGCTTGTTTTTGGACATATCTCAAATGAGCACTGCTTAATAAATACATAAGAACAATTAACCTCAGTGATAGCATACTTATTTATATATGCATTGCTTTGTATTTTTTTTGTAGCGGAGGTAATTTTTTGTATATGGCACATGCCCAATTGTTAAGACGCGTTTACTTCTTAGCATCAACTGCGAACTGAAGAGGATCCGGCTGGGTATTTATAAGTATGTTAGCTTCGGGAGTAGGGGAAAGATAGCCTTGGATATAGCACGTTTTCTGATAAACTAATATTATACCGTTGCCAAAAGTGAAAATTTTATTTCATGTAATCGCAAATTCGCCTATTGCCGCCAAATCTTGCCGTGGTTGGCACTATCAACGAAACCCTAAGTTTTAGCGAAGAGAAAATTACCTGACAATGCACTGGACAGTGCGTCGGTGAGTCCACGTTGCATTTATACATTGAATCAAATACAGGGTTTCTATTAATTCATGCATCCAGGGCGCTTATGAAAATTATCGATTAAATCAGCTTGCCGCCTCTCAAGAATGTGAACCCAAGAATTGCTTTGACATATACTTGTCATCTATTAATTATTGAATTATTGATTATTGAAAACGTATTTTTAACATATTCTGTAGTGTTTTGTGCAATAATCAATATTGTTTGCAGAAAGCTCATATTTCGAAGCTGTGGGCTGACACGGTTTCTTATAACTCTTAGGTTATGTATTGTATGTATCTTATTTGTGAGGTTGTGGTTACAATAAGCCTGATAAATAATTGTACTATATTAGCCTGCTGTAATGGTAAAACTGTAACTTGATCTGCAATCTTCAGTACTATCGTGCTCATTGATGTTCAGTAAACGCCGAGCATATTGTAGCTGGTAGCATTTATAAAAAGGCAGTACAAAGATTTCAGAAATCAACGCCACCTACATTGCATGAATAATTTATAGAAACCTTGCATAACACGCTTAGCTTGAGGTTTGAGACAAAAAGCCTTGGTGGTCTAGTGGAAAACACGCCACAGCGCCAATCTGGAGGTTTCGCGTTAGATTCCCGTTTAAAGTGATAAAGAGAATGAAAGATTTTCATATTACATAAGGCCCGATTCCCAATAAAATAGTCTTATACATATTCCTAATGCTGGCGTATGTCTTATATCCTATAGCTTTGTATCCAACCATAATAACTATAGTTGACATGTTAGATACACTATATGAAGCAAAATTCTAATTTTATGTAACACTTCCGTGTATACTTAGAAAAACTAATAATTTTTAGCATCGTGCGTTATTTACTTTATTACACATTACATTGCTGTTACATTATCGGCCTTAGAAGAATTCGTTAGTTCGGTTTTCCTTCAAATTACCTCAAGCCTTTAAAAGTGCAAGAAATTGATTTAAATGGAAATTGCGTTTTTCTCTCGATCAAAAACTTGTGGCAAAACTATATTTTTAAATCGCACAAACTCCAATAGTCCAGCCTAATAATAGTATTTTGTGTCTTTACAATGGCTACAGAGCCGGGAGCGTTATTATTATGGTATAAGCTGCTCTAAGAACATAGTTTTTAAAGCTTAATTTGTACAAATCTTAGTTGCAATCTTTTATACAATGCTACACAAAACATCATGTTTGGATCAACTAAATAAAGGTTACCTCTCAAATAGGTAACCCGTAAGACTTTATTGTTTCTAAATGGTTCTAAGACGAGTTTCAGTAATATAGTGAAAGTACCAGGTCCGATCATTAGACCAAAAGGAAGACTAGTGAATTAGAAAACTTCCTCTTGAGAAAACCTCAATTCCAAATTCAGTTTTGCTTGGTGACAAAAAATAAGCACCTTTAAAATCTACAAGCACAGCTGACAAAGAGATTACGGAAGTAATCTGTAGTGGTTATTAATAGATCCTCCTAAATGAATGTTCCGCTAGCTTCATCTACGTACAGGAGCCACTTTTGCCCCGATATATACAAGACATTAATAGATTAACCGAAGCAAATAGCGCATTACAGGTAAAGCCATCTAAGAACTTGATTGCTGCTTGTGCAATTGGTGGCACATTTCGCTTCACCAGCGCCGCGCCGCTTTCGACTGTACAACGATAATATTAATTATTACCCTATTTATAATCCTCTTATCCATCGAAGCAGGTCGAACGAGGGGTGGGGGAGCCGGTTAATTAACCTGTGAAAGGGGAAAACAAACGAGGGAACCTCTGCTATAAAGTATTTTACTAGTCACGATCGTTAAAATTATTATGCAGCCTGGATATTGTACAAAAGGACCGCGGGCTTTTTGCCGAAAATACGAACTGTAGCTAACAAGGCCCTCGGTTCCCGTCCTAATTATGATACATGCTTTCGCTAAACGCAGTTATATTTGCTGAGAGTCGCTACTGAAAGGGGTCTTAGAGTAATGCTTTAGCTAACAAACACTCCACGAATTTCCGAGATCGGCATCTGCTTTGGTATTCGAGTTGTAGAGAGATCTTTTAGCATAAGTGGGTACTCAATTAAATAGGCAACGATAGTTTACAGTTCATGTTAAATCTCGTGATGAGATGAGACTCACGACTGGATACGTAAATACATAGAGAGGATTAGAAGATGGAGCACTGCCGTTGAAATCTCATACATGGGGAATGGCAACCAGATGGTGATACGCAATTTTTAATTTTCTAATTATGTAAGCTGCAAAAAATGGGTTAGAGAAAACGAAGTCCGATACTTGTCGTTCATTTCAAGACATTATTTAGCACAGAAATTATTCGATGTTTAAAAAGTAATTTTACGATGCCCCTCTTTTAGAAGCTTTAGTCCCTATTGGCAAAAACTCGACTAAACTACTTTTGCAATCTTCTTTTGATAAAAGTTTCTTATCATCAAAGAAGTTTCGCAATGATAAATAAAGATGGTAATCGCTTGCAACGATGCAACCAAAATTCCGGAGCTGTAGACGTGTCTGGCCTGGCGTTATCGTAGTGAATCAGAACTCATCCTCCACTTACCAATTCTGGCCGTTTGTTGTCAATCGTTAGTTTCAAACCCTGTCGAATAGTCCAACTGCACAGTAGCTGTTAGTGGATAAATTCCTTCCAGTCCCACCAAACACACGGCAAAAGCTTATTGGTCGTTAATCCTGGTTTAGCACACAAATTGCCGTATATCGCATCTCATTCCCGGTCATCACACATTTCAAAAGTAGTTTGATGTTGTTCCGTTTGGCCCAGACTTCGCAGATAGAAATTCGTTCCATTATATATTTCTATGTCAATTCGTGTAGCATTTACACGTTTTCTTTTCAAATTCAGCTTTATGAAAGTCATTTAAAATTTTTGTGGTCGATCTTCAGCTCCTGGGCAATGTTACGACTACTAACATGCCAGTCTACTTCAATCATTTCCCTGATTTTATCGACATGTTTAGACAGCTGGCCTACCTGTGAGAGACTCTTTTTCGAAATTACTCCAATGGAATCGACGAAACCAAAATTGCGAATGATTGGCTGTGACAGTATCGCGGCCGTACATACTATAGTATTAACTATATTAGCCGCCCGGCTTAATTTTCGTCTTTATTCAAGCAAAAACATTAACTTTAGAACCTAATCATCCCTTCTTTGCTTATAACTTGAAATTACTTGCTGAAGTATCTGTCAGGGATGACTATATAGTGCTACAGAGAAAGATTAACTGGTGCACTACAAACCGATTGCCTCTTAATGTTGACAATTCTAAGGTTTGCACTTTTACCTTTGCAAGCCAGCCCTTAATATTAAATTACGCCAGTGAAACTATCAAGCTGATGTGACTGCAGACTATCAACCATTATTAAATATGTATAAATCATATTGAAAAAATTCAGAAGTAATTTCTTAAATTTTTGTCGTACCGCATTGAAAATTGGAAAGATTTAACATTAATTCTCTGCAACCTAGAAGCATAACTTTTCTGTTTAAAGTATTTGGTGCTGCTATTCTCCCCCTTTGCTGTTACCCCAAATGGTGGCACTTTTTATTGTTGGAATAGTTTTAACAATATACCTCAACACTGTGATATTCATCAAGAGAGCCTGGAATAACTGTTTTAATTAGGGGCGAAACAGTTGATACAGATATTGCTGCGGAATTTGGAATATTTGTTTCCTTGATCAAAAAGTGCAATTCTATATTGTAGTGTGTATACTGTGTATTACTTGAAATTTTCTTTTTCTTTTTATTCTGTAAATGGATTTTTCTGCTGGGTAATAAATTCATCATCATCGTTATTTCTCTTTATTGACGTTCATCTTTGATACGCTGTAACTGACAACTGACTCGACCAATCACAAAACAGTCAAATACCTCTTTTTCAGTAAGCAACTGTTATGCATCAAGTATAAATCTATGCCACGAATTAACCTATACATTATTAGATATATACCTATATCACTCCAGATATTCAGCAAAAAAATAATGGATTTCTTTTTCCCAATGAAATATAAAAAAAATTTGCCAATATTTGATACGTCATTTTTCCCATATATTCGCCTCATATGAAACGCGCACCGCTAAATAAATAAAGTGTTTTTGGTGTCCATATGATACCCTAATACCGTGCATTATCTAATGTTATATATTATAATGCTATTAACTGCCAATATCACTAGTGCATCTAGTGGCAATCACCCATAGATAATAATGTTTCATATAATTATATGTGTCATACTTTTTGTAGTAATATTAAAACTTCTGTGTCTTACTAGTTATTTATTTATTATTAGAAAATTTTTATAAGATTGTGAACCTTTAATACATAAATCAATATAATTACAAAAAAACACATTAATCCTTCACTTAGGCAGCTACTTGCGATTATCATTATCTAACGGATTCAAGGTTCTCACTAATTACAAAACAGTAATAGCTCGGTTTTTGATTAATTACTTCCACATCCAAAGGACGGAAAGTATTGTATCGCGAAAAAAATTTTCAAAAATTTTTATTTGCTCATTCGCTTTAAAATGGTCTAAACGCAAAAACACAAAATTTGAGCAAAAACAAATTTCTTGTCTGTGTGTCTGCGTGTTTGGTTTTGTTTGTATACACGATAACTTTCGAAAGACTTAATATATGGACTTGAAATTTGGCAAACGTATAAATCTCAATGGAAATACCATCAGATAGGAAATAAAATTTCTCACATAAAGTGTCTTAGAAAATTTACCAAAATTTTGACATTTTCGAAATATTCCCAAAAAAACTTATTCTGGACCCTGCTCGTACGATTTTTTTTTAATTTTGGTATTATATAGAAAATCTAATTTCTGAACAGAAAGCACTCTTGTATTTTTTTGTTAAATTAATAATAATCGAGTTATTTGGAAAAAACTGCTTTTAAAAATTTATATATTTTTGCTAATATCACGAAGACTTAGAAAAAAATGTGTAGAGAGAAAGAAATGCTCAAAACCTGATTACCAATCGTATAGTATAAGAAATACTAACGTAAATGACATTTTGACAATTGGATGTGGAAGTATTGATTCAATTTGCAGCGTTTTTTAATTTTTACAACGTATAAGATAGATATAACCCTCAAAAGTAATTTATAAAATCACCTAATTTCGTACTGATAAATGTATACCTGTAGCAGTTCAAGCTCTACATTTATAGTGAACTGTTTGTTTAGATTCAGTTTTTTATTATTATTCCCATTCCTCATAGCCAAAACCACTGACCGTATTACTTATCATTTATCAACCAAGTACGAAAGTGTTTTTATTCCAGTTAACCAAAGTTAGGGCTAGCTCTTCTAGTCTAGTGCAATTTTTCTAAAACAAAGTAGTAATAGGAATTAAGAAACTTAAGAAATATCTTTGGACAAGACTTAAGGTAGTACAGTATTTACGCAGCTTAAGGAATTATCAACTAATTCACGGACCAGCACACATCCACAAAAGGCTAAAATTGGTAGAAAAATAGCTTTTGTTGATAACTTGGCGAGTGTTTCATCGACAATAGTTACTACCTTGCTGGAAAAAGTGCACAATATGCGATAGCTATAAACTACATCACTGTTTAGCTACAGGTAGTTCTTGCCTTTTGCCAATGTACAAAATTTGCTAATAACTTTGTGAATCAATCATCCGGGTTTAAATAAATTAACACCAGGTATTTGTGAAAGAACCAAACATATTTTACTGATATTGACGCTTTAGCTTCTATAATCTCTTCACTATTGCAAGATCCAATGGTCTGCAAAAGCGATAGTACAATACAAAAAATGTAACATTAACGTATGAGTTTAGCAAATAACTTATAAGGGATGAAAACATCGGGCTTTCTTGCTGATAATTTCTTTTTTGTAAATGTATTTGTATGAACATACACATGATTATATATTTCTGCCAGTAATCTTTATGTATGAATGTAACATAAACCAATGAATTTTTATAACATAAAATAATGAAGCCAAAACGAAAAGTACCCCAGCTTGTGGAAAAGATGTTTTGTTGAATAAGAACAAACATTTCAATCAATTTGCAGTGCAAAACATGTCTTATGTTTTACATTAGCTTTTGCTATGATTATTCATATTTTATCTATCTGTCTCTATTCGTAGATATTACACAAGCCTAATAAACCTTTTACTTTTGCCAAACTACAGAGTTAATTTATTTCAACAGTGCTGATCCATATTGTGATAATACTACTACCAATTATTTTCGTTACTCAAACTTCATCAAAACCCAGTGATAATAAATAATAATATAGTCCGCGAGCCCGTCGCGTAATCTAGAACATATTTCAGAAGCGTAAAATCTTACCGCGATATAATTCGTGCTTTATTTCGTGGCATTATTTTATTTTACAACAAGCCAGTTTCATTCCCAACTTTTACAGTATCCTGTGCTCATATTAGTTTGTACGTCAGGGAAATTTATTGCTCAACATTTAAATTGTAACAAAGGGTGACGATGTCTTATAGCACCTTCCGGACAAAGACAATAGGAAGTCGAGAGGACTTTTACAACATGTAGCAAGTGCAATGCAGAAAGGAGGTCGTAAATTGAGCGACGTAATATACAATGCAGTTGGGAAATGAAGCGAAAACGATATATACGACTCTCGTAAAGGAGCAAGAACGCGGAACGGAAGCGTAATTAAGGCGAGATAAATATATGTATGTCAAATATCTACTAAGCGGAGGTTCAAACAAACTTATAATCAGTTAGTATTATGAGACGTATATGTAGAATAATTAATTAATTGATTAACGATCAGCACTAATAAAATATCAGGTGCAAACATACTAAATATAGTACCAAATTAATACCATATGTAAAGATGTTGCTGTAACTTCCATACATTTCAGAAATTTTTGACTTGTATAACATAATACCAAGGTACATACAATACACTGTTACGAAGTGTTTATTTTGTAAATGAATGAATACTCTGCAATATCCGATTAGCCCCAAGTTAATCAGAGCTAACTGCATTCAGTTTTATCTGCAGCCCCCTATTCACAAACAGCGCACGTTTATATTATTCGTCTGCGGCTGAACAAGGAGATATCAGTAGGCTGTGTAGGCAGTGTGTCGTCATAGAAACACCCCGACGCCTTGCGGAAGGAGACAAATTTATGGGTCGACAGAAAGTTTCATTTAAAATTTGCTACATCATTTTGTAAAGCCCTCATTTGCCGGAAAAGTGCTCGAAAAATTTCATTTGTCAGTATAAACGAGGGTCATTTGAAATATTGATAAATGCACCGGAGATTTTTTTTCCAAGTGGGGGAGATTTTTTTTGAAGCCCGTTATTGGAAAAATTGTTTTACGTTACTTTCGTACGTGCATGTTTGTTAATAAATTAAAATAAAATAAGGACCTAGGCCTTTCTGTTAGCACAAAATAGCAAAGAATACGCTAAAATTTAAAATTCATAATTAGATACATGAATATCCACCATAAGGAGGCAATTAAACCATCTTTTAGCACATCAAGGTATAGGATTTTATTCCCTATCTACATTGTATCCGACTGTAAGGCACTCTGAATCTACATGGGGCATTTTAAATAGCTTGATATGTAAATAAACAACTCTGCTTACATATAATATGTAGAACTTTTATGAATATCACCTCTTTTATCACCACACCAAAATATTTCTCGAAGTTACATATATTGTGTCCATAAGTCAAGAATTTTTCTCTAACAACCTCTAATCTCGACTTTTTCTTTACACCCTTTTTATAAATTTTCATAACCAATTTACTTTACACGCAGGTTATATTTACTACGCAACCCCATTGCACATAGAAATGAATAATTAAAGGTAACACTAATAAATGTCAAGTAAAATTTTATAAGCAGATTAATGAGCCATGCGTGACTTTCGCTGCTTAAATCATGTGATATAACAGAATAAGGGAGCTATATATTTTAAGCTCCAGATTCCACCCCGTCATAAGTGTTAAAATCAAGCTGGTCTGAGAATACTGAAAAGACACAAATGGCCAATACGTAGATGACCAAATCGGCGGACCATGATTTTGTGATCACAAGAGCTCATAAATTCCTTAGATTCTGGATTTTCAGGGTCAGGTCAGGTGCTTAACTAGTTTTTTTAAGAAAACTATTAAAAGTCCTTGCGGTCTTGAAGTATTATAAGATTCTTATTTCTTCCACATCAAACTTCCACAACCTTCTGGTCTTTCCCTCTTTTTCCATCCTCTGCTCCCACCCTGTTAATCTTATTTATAACCAAAAATTCTCATTAGATAAGCTAGCCATCTCAGTCTCTGGGTCTAGGCTAAAGTCGTATTAGGTTGGTGATGTAAGTAATTCTATTAGTTCCTAATTAGTTCTTCTCTCCCATTGTCAGCTTCTTTCAAACCCAACATATGATGCTTAGTTTTCCCCCGGTATACACCTTACTTGCGAAAGCAAGCACACTTCAGGTCAGACGGGATCTATTTTATGAATCCTTCCTAATATTCTGTTACATGATACCTGACTTGCTTTGGGAGTAGAAAAAGACATCTAGTGGTTGTTTACGAACAGCGACTTAGTTAGTGCCTTTAAATGGTACGGTCTGTAAGATCAGAGGCTTACATTGCCAACTGCTCCGTCATTTTGGAAAAATGGACAGGCGTCATCTGGCGGTGGCTTACGAACTACGACGTGTTACGGTAGGTAGGTACAGTGAAAAAAGAACCTAGTGAAATAAAATTACTTTGAATGATTAATTTTTGTCATATTCATTTTAGTTTTCATTCAAGTCCTCTACCATGTATTTAAAATACATGTGTGCACGTTAAACTTACGCGTATACCAAAGATACAGTCATCCGGTTCCGTTCATTTATACCATTTATTATTTGTATCTGGTCGAGTTCTACCAATTCTGTCATAAGTTTATTTAAAATCAATAAATATCAATTAAGTGCCTACGTATTTGATGTTGACTGTTCTCAGCTTGCATTTCTCGTAATATCAAGATATATTATGCATTTATTCCTCTTCTAAAACGGCACTGATATCCTCCCACTATAATATTCGTCATATCCAATTAACCTGTTGCTCGTGGCAAATATTATTTAAAGAAAAACGCGATTCGGCATAAAATACAAATAATTTATAAAATTGGGCACACTACGACAATTATAAAAAATTGACCCTCTTGGTAAACCTACAGAATATAACAATTATGTGTTGATAATAAATTATTTGCTTTAAGACATAAAACACCGATAGTGCAAACTTATTTTCTTTCTCTTGCTATTACAAGGCCTACGTCCGTCATGTATATGACAGAGTCTCTCTGCCTTTGTTGTTCAGTCGGTTTTCTTGTCTGATGAGCCTATAACTCTGAAGAATTCGTGTCTTGAGGTCCAACAGTGTGGCCGAGCCATGTAATTCAAAATTTAAATCCTATTCAATATTGGATATTCGCGAAGCAACAAAAATATGGGGCGAAGTACTACTATATAAAGCTAGATGTTCTTAAATACAAACAGTAACGGCATTTGTTTAATACCAAAACTCCGAGTTTTATACATAATTGTGACCTTTAAAGTGAATACCATCAAAATTCTTTAATATGCCTTTATATCATCGTAATTATTGTAACATCACAGCCATAGGAAACAGAGCTGATACTAATGCTTTAAAGTCCCGCCCCAAGCTAATAAAACTGATTCGCATTGATTACACTTATTGTAATACATAATGACAGAATTTATTTCTCCCATTTCGAAATCGTTAAAAACTGTTGTTGAAGGTGTGGAATACAATAACACAATGAATTTGTTGGCAACGTTTAGGAACTATCTTGTTTCATCTTCAGGGAAAGGAAATTCATTACTAACAGTGTCATAAGAATTAGAGCAGTATAAGACAATTCACAAAAAATATACTTTGCCATAAAATTCATTATCTTATTGTATTCCACGTCCTCAGCAACAATTTTCTAAGTAGACCAGTGAACAAGTGATGGTTGCAGTTGCGGTTCATGCCACCCATAAATGATTTTTCAAAATAACTTTTCAGAGTAAACTGAAAATATTGAAAATTTCGTTGGTTTCTTTAGAAACTCTTTACTATACTCCAAAGTAACTTATTAGGTAACACGCTTGCTGTATATTATATGGCAAATTATACACATGTAATACTGAAACCATTTACAAATGTAATATTACTTTTCTTGGCTCACGGATAGCTTATATTATAGTAGCACAAACACTTCCGCGCATAACTCGCCTGTTTTTGTGTATGTAATAAAATTTATATTTATAGGATACGACAACTTAGCAGATTAACACCTTGACCTGTTTTATTGAATTCCATTAAGTTTCACTTTATCTCCAATGCATTTCCTATTATCAGTTCTTATTCGCACCACTAATGCGTTTACTATATTTCACTTGCGCTATCAAATTTGCTTCAGGCGTAATATACTGCCCAGACGAGAGGATTAACCCTTAATTTCCTTCCTTATACTCCATTTAACGGCCCGACTGGCTCTAGGCCAACAAAACGATCCTAATTATGGAGTTATCTCGCTTTTCGGCCATTTATATTGGCCAATTTGTCCGAATTTACGACTATTTTTATTTCGCCAAATAGTCTATCATCTATATCTAATCGGGTTGTAWGTGCATTCGTAATTTGGGTTAAATATTGCTGGCAATTTGGCAGCAGTTGCAGACACCCGCAGTTATTCTCAACGACTATGCCATGTAGTAGCGCAGGCATAAAAGCGAATTAACCATTACTTAAATAAACTCTATGTTACTATATTAACTTCTACTATATTTATTTACTAGAATAAAGAAAAATAATAGTGAACCAATGGATTAATCCATCTCAAAGTGTAACTATATAATGAACATCCATCAAGTACGGTTTAACAAAGTCAACCACTGTCATTGTCATTAGGGATGTTGAAGACAACTTTAACTTGGATAAAAAGCGTCAGTCAACCATGAGAAACAGATACTAGAATAAAGTTTCTGATCATAGGCAAACATCAAATAATAACAGTTGAGTACATTATTAATGGATAATAGAAACAATTGTGGTCCCAAATCTGATACGGATGAAAAACGGATTAAAATTAGCCCTACCAATACCGTTATTTTTGCTAAGATAAGTATTAAACAGTTGGATGAGAGGCTCTAAGAGACCAAATAATAATGGAACWTCTTCCATACAAGAAAATAATTTGAAGAAGTACCTGTAGAAAATTAGATATGTAAATCTAGGGAATGAACAGAATATAGTGAATATACTATGTTATATATATGTTACTCTTTTTCAGTATTGGACATATGTACAATCGCAAAAGTCATGCAACAAGCGAATCTCGATTCGGCGAATAGACCAAAGACCACCACTTCTGTGCGATTGTTCGACAAGGGATGGTGCAAAGATGGTAGTCTTACCAGGCAACCTGCGATACTTGTATAGATAGATCCAAACCTCGGATAAAATATACTTGGATGCGTGGCAGATCGGACCTGGCCAGCTAACGCCACTCAAGATGTACAAAATTTGTACAGCGATTGGAACGGCTAGTAACGCGCAGCTCGAGGGCATAAAAATAGAAAGTATACAAATTTCCAAACAGTTATATTTGTGTATATTTAGTTGCATTTATTTACAATGTTGATCGTAAATTGCTACAGTCAAAAAAGGGTTACCAAAATTATTTACCCGAAACATAATATATTATTATTATATATTATTTTTGCAAATAACTCTTATTTCGAATTTTATGCGTAAATTTATCTACACTCACTTTTTTAATCAGATGCAAACAACACTCTTCATAAAAAATACACATTTATCAGTGGATATAAATATTACAGGTATGTAAAACATAAAAAAAAAAACAAGTAGCAAAATTTGTAATGCGCTAAAAATAAGAAGTTTGTCAACTCAATATGCAAGGAGTATTATAATCATTTATCATTATTTAAGCACCACAAAAATTAAAGTACCACTTTAAAAATGTAAGAAGTGCTGAAAGAAGCAAATGATATAGTTTATAGTTTTTTACAAGGTTTGTTTGTTTTGTTGCCAAAATAAACACAGCATGCCTTCAGTCAGAAGCTAAAAGATTTTTAGTATATTTCATAAAATCTGGAAATCCCATAATTACATCTATAACATTTCCCTCACCAATTCCAATAAGTGCAACAGGTTAACAAAAACGTGTTTTTCAATATTATGAAAAAAAATGACAAGTAAACTCCATAATACTTTAAACATTTCAATTTAAATGCCTGAATTTATCTGTATTAACATGCTAACATTCACCCCCAATGATCTAGAGCAATTTTTCTTTTTATAGTCCGACTGTTACAGTTCATTAATTAAAAAAAAAAGGAACATGCAATCTGTAAAGTAATAAATTCTTGCATAATGTATGCATAATGACAAATGTTAAAATTAACAGTTTGACTTGTTCAATTAAAACGAAAAACATGTTTTTTACTACTTTGCTTAATATTACACCTTCACAATAAGTAGTTGCGTACGATAATTGTTGTATTGTTTACTTTTTCAAAATACAATGAAAGTTATGACATTATGATAATGTACCTAATGGGCATTACAATATCCCTTTTAATTCTTTTTCAAATGTAATCATAGGAACATTAAAATGCATGTCTATGCTATGCGTGCGGTAAATAAATATATTTTTGAGACATTTATGTTTTGGGTAAACAATTATAGTAACTCTTTTTTGAATGCAGCAATTTACACCACATTGTAAATAAGCATACACTTTCAATTAAGACTGTTAGGGAATTCTAATATTTTCTATAGACGTTTTATGCCAGACAGCTTTCCGTTACTAGCCTTTCCAACCGAAATTCTAGTCACTGTGCAATTCTGTATTCGGTCTGCCACACATACAGGTGTCCAAGGTTGTCTATGAAGCAGAAGTTGTTATCTAGTAACACTGCGACTCTTGCATCATCGCTTGACCAACAAACGAGTCGTGGTGTATTCACCGATGTCTCGCTTGTTGCATGACTCTTGCCGCGATTGTACATATGCTTTCATAGAAAAAATTGGAAACATAAAAGCACGTAACAAAAGATGGGAAATATAGTAGAGCAGGGTTTCTCACCAGAAAATTTCAATTATGTTAGAATAACAGAAGATGTGAGTTGGGTTCAATGCCAACTTTAGCAGTTAACTACAAATGCATCCTTAAAGGAGTCACCTACCGCGCTAGCAATATTTTGCAGAATGGTAAGTCCCTGCTGAAGATGATATGCCATGATAAGAACCATATACGTACTACCCCAAATAAAACTGTACATTTTTATTGTATCCTTACCATCGGTAAATGCATTCATCTGCGTTCTGAGATCTGCTTACCTGAAAAGGAAATAAAATTGTTAGTAAACTGGACTGAATATATCAAATAAAGACAAGCTATATAACAGATAAGATACATAATCGTCTTGATTTTCAAATCACATTTCACCATTACGATACTTCAACCAATTACAAGACTTTACAAGACTGAGATTAAGACACAAATCTCACTTCA
Source organism: Rhyzopertha dominica (assembly GCA_025024175.1). NCBI lineage: Eukaryota > Metazoa > Arthropoda > Insecta > Coleoptera > Bostrichidae > Rhyzopertha > Rhyzopertha dominica. The sequence continues at coordinate 42,097,250 of QCXZ01000041.1, read as the reverse complement.
GATTATTATTCTAGACCAATGTCTTTCTGCGGCTTTACTTTATCTGTGCCCCCTTTAATGTCCCATAAAAGAAAACAATTAAGAGCGTATCCACGACGACGAGTTGCCATTCGGGGCGCGTAGCATGGGGTCATGGCACTTTTTCCGGTTAAAGTTGTCACGTGAGATATTCAGAGGTATTTAGTATGTGGTATATCTGCAGGAAGTCCGGAACTGGATTTATGTGGGGGCTAACGAGAGCGCGGGACGAAAGCTGCATACGAAGCGGAAAAAGAACCTGAACTAATGCATTTATTGTTATTGGAAAAAGCATTAGTAAATTATATGCAATATTACAACAACTACTACCTTTTAAGACCTTACTATGTATAGTTGTTCATCGTCAAAATTGATTATAATGCACAGTAATGCAATCTGACAAAACCACAGCAACGCAGGGCGGAGAAGGACTAAACTTGACAATGAGGCCTACATACCTCATTAACATCGTTTATGTCGAATGATGCTGCAACCTGATGTGAAGCATCGAAATAATTGTCTAGGGCAGGATGAAAAGCATCTTCGGGACACAAAATAATACAAATGCGATACATCGAGAGAGATATCATTTTCAGAACAGAAATAGGGAACAAACAAATTTAAAGGTTCAGCGAACGCTACCGACTGAAAATTCGACTGCTCTCGGCACCTTAGTCCGATTTCAGCAAACCTATTTAAAAGGATTTAACGTTGAAACACAGATTAAGTGGTTGAAGGTCAATCGCCCCACCCTCAAAACTTCAAAGGAGCCGCTTGAAGTGTCGCATCTGTATTAATCTGTGTCCGGAAACCAAGGGTAACAGAGATCCAACATCACAGGCGAAAGAGGGAAAACAAGATCCAGAGTCCAACCATAATAATTACCATTGCCGTTGAGCTTGAGAAGTTGTGAAATAGTTGGTAATTATTTAGGAATAGTACTTCGGGCATCACATGAGCCGTTGGTAAAATAAGCAGTGTTAAAATCAACCAAGACAATAACGTGATCTTTGCTTAACTTTTTTCCAGAACTAAAAAGGTTAAAAGACCACTCATGATCAGACTAGGCAATCCAGGTAGGGATATACAAAACAAAAACATTATAAAATGACAATGACTCCAATGACATCAAGTACTGAAACAGCTTCACTAAAATAGCAAGATCAATTTTACACCTATGAAGGTTACTATCTACGGACCCCCCCTACTCTCTTGAACCGAAATGCTTCTATCACATCGGTAAACAGAAAAATTATTAGGGATAATATCATTTTCAAACAAATCCTCAGTGAGCCATGTTTCAGACAAAATAATACTGAAACCAGACGAACAAAAATTATTGAAGACATCGTTAGTTTTGGAACGTAAACCACGCACATTCTGATCTAATATGAAAACTTTCGGTATACCATTTACATATTTAATTTTTAGATTCGATTCTCCATTATGAGCTCTCGCATCCAATTCTTGTTTAATAAGCTGCCGGTATAAATTCAGTTGCCGAGGTCTGCGGTCAAATGAAATGAAAATGTTTCGGAAAAGGACGGCGGATGTTAACTTCGAAGCATTACGAATACAATGAGTGACCTTGCTCTCCTAACTAAAACTGACCCTGACGGGGTGAGGGCGCAAACCAGGGAAATTGTAGTAACCCAGCATTGCACATTTGGCAAAGGCTAAATCATTATTACGCAAAAACCACAGACAGACATTTCGTGACAGATTCATTATCTTTAGCAATTCGCAGGTCAGGTCAGGTTAGTTAATTAGGTTCTTTTTTCTTAGTTGACACTCATGTACTTCCTCACATACCTCCTCAAAAACAGTTTCAGAGGCAAACTGTGACTGGCCCTTATCGGCGTTTTTGACAGTCAGTATTTGAGCCGTCAATTCCTCACGCAGTTTGGCGATAGAATTGTTACTGGCCTTCAAGTTTTTAAATTGTGATGTTACTGTAGGCATTGCAAACCAGTTTCAAACTTCTAGACTTAGCCCTAGTGATTTTAAAATCATTCTCAGACAAACTAGTGCAACTCAAATGCAATGATCCCTGGTAACAGTCACACTTCTTTGAATAACCGAACCATAATTGATACAGAAGCTCATGGCATTTTATGTAGTTATGGGAAAAAAAGGCCTGGGGCACAAATTTTAACACTCATCAGAGTGACTCACAGATAACGAATATAGGTGAGCTAAGGTAAGGTAAAAACAGAAGGCAAGTGGGAAACGAAAATATAAATATAAAAAGATAAATATACGAGTTTCACGTGTAAATTTGTGTAAAATTTTGCAATTTAGAGGATACAGACAAGCCGATTACCTTTAGCAACATAAGATGCAGACCTCAAAGATATCACCTTTGCACTAAAAAATATAAACACTGATTTTAGACAAAAGAATTCAGCTATTCACAAATAGTGTGCACGTAACGCATTTTTAGACATTGCTTAAAAAAGCAAATTAAATTGCACTATTACTAATTAAATCAGGAAGTTTGTAGCTCGTTCATGTGTGGTGTATATAATTATTATATAATTTTAAAACGAATGAAGCTATGAACCTAGCATTTCACCACTGTAATTCTTAAATAATAGCTTAAGTAACAAAGTCAAAAATGTATGCCGTCTTTTTTTTCCACTAAGCTATTTCAAGAAATCAATCTTAGAATACCTAATGGTAAATCTTAAGCTCGTTTGTTAAATTATTTAAACTACAGAAAAAATGCTAAAACAAAATCTTTACGTAATTCTGTTTCTATTTCCCATCCACTTGTTATATATCTGCAAATTTTAGAGTTATTTGAGATTGTTGGTAATGTGATGTGAGATAGCGGAAAATTTGAAAACTTTTCTTCATCATGAAGGATTTTCCAGACACAGCCGATCCGTACCCATACCGAATCACCCTGTATAATATAAAAAATGCATAAGGAGTAAAGAAAACTGTAATTATATGATTATTATTTAGTATCCCAGTAATATGTGTATAATGTCTAAAATGGGATATAATGGCAAAAACCTACATCCCATCACCCAAACTGCCGCAAAGCAGCCATTCATTCTAAGCGACCAGACTAAAAACCTTGAGATCTCCCCAGTCCTCGAAACCGCACAATACCCATTAGAATGCAAACGAGCCAAAGCTAACGGAACCATCCGTTTAGACCTTTCCAGATTACGTCTGCACAAATTTTATCTCGCCGCAACCAGAACTGCAACGAAATTTTCTGCCCCCTCGATGAGACGCGCCCACTTTCTCCTGGGGAAGTTCGGGAAAATTCTAGCAGGAATTAGACGCCATAAGCGTCGCGGGGCGGTCGCCCCCCCAATTTCAGGCGTCGACCGCACCAGCTAGGGTTAAACTTCAAGGAGGCAAAGCCGTGTGCCCGCCGGGCAGCTTTTAACGAAGAAGCCGCTTCTGCCGGCAGCGTGTTTTTCAAACGTGGAGGACTTCTGCTCTGGCTCCGGGGGTTTAGTGTAGGTGATCCGGGGAATGCAGGGTGAACTCAAAAGGAATTGCTAACGATCTGAAAGCGTATAAAGCAATTTGTATTTCCGAGTGGTGTATATGGTCTTTACGCGTTTTAATGACATTTGGAAAAAGAAATGATCGTTTTCACAATTTCTTTAAATATACTACTGGAGTTATAAACTTGTACGTGAACACGTTTTGGGGATTAGTAAAGTGAACACCCGGAAAGTAAACAAGCTTAATTAAAACTGATTTCATTAACTTTCAACAGTGTAAATCACAACTAGTCCGGTCAATTTAGACGTGCAGAGGTACATGAATTTGCATAGACCTAAAATTGGTATGAATGTTCCGAACACCCTTATAAATGAATGCTGAAAAGTCCCCGTCGGTCTCGTATCTCGAATTTTTTTATTTAAGGCCAAATGCCTCCAAACCGAGATTTTCGCGTTTTCCGGCAAAACGATAAGTTTTATCATAAAATTAGGTCAGACAAAAATTGTAGATCATTTAATTACCTATATAAATATCTACATAATGCCTGTTCCTAAGAGCCATCGTTTCTGAGATATAACGATTCTAAACGTTGAAAAAGTTGTAATCTTCAAAATATGCACACGTTTCCACGCCAGCTGTGAGGTAGTGCACTTAACGCGTTTTTTAACGTGGTCAGATTAATAATCGTCCTCTTCTTGTTTTTCCTTCTTCTACTGGCCCTTCTTGCTGGGTGCAAGTAAATTGGTCATCATATGTCTCCTCGTTCGTATCATATGAATCCTCTTCTGTTGGTGATTCATCATTGGACCACTACTGGCCTTGACAACTAGTACTTGCAGTCGCATATAGTACTACAACCCTTTTTACACTTGCAAAAAATTGTGTTGAGGAGTTTTTCCGTAGCAGGMGGMAGTGATGTTTGGACTGGTTTTAATGTCGATTATCTTCCAATCCCAGTCTTTTGTATCTGGTTGATAACCAACGCTTGAACTTGATAATATACTCGAAAAAGATATTGTTGAGCAGGAAACAGTGGCGGCTGGTGAGGGAGGGCTGCGGGGCGCCGCCCTCCCTAAGCACATCAAATTCAATTAAATTAAAACCTTTATTTACATTTACATATAATGATCTAATATACCCATTATTAGTTATTACCCATAGGTATTTAATTTACAATCTTATGTAGATTTGCGTTCAGCCCCTGTACTGTGCGAACATGCAAGCCATCTGATTCATTTGCCTGCCCGCTGCCGGGCGGGTTGAATCCTGTAAGCCCAAAGCGTTTCGATGCCAATGAGATGTTTTGTGGCCAATGCGATGGAAATGGCACGCGTCGCCACGCGATTCTAAGTGGAATTTCGGGCTTAGTTCGTTCAGCCCGAGACACAAGCGCGAATTCCTGAAAATAATGCACCCGAACGTGAGCGGTTATTGAGCGTACGTACAGGTCCTTTTTTGTGGAAAATTTTGTTCAAGACAAAAAWTAAGGGTGTAATTAAATTAAATTTCAGTTATCTCAGTTTGGCGGACAAAGTAAACATTAAGGAAAAACCTCCCTGTGCCTGTATTACATTTAAATCAAGTACAACCCAGTTATAAAAAATCGAAAAGGATTTACCAGAAAGTTTGATGCAAGAGTTTATCAAAAGACTTCATGGTTGCGCGGATGGGCAGAGACAAATGCGTTTTTTTTGTTTTGTTTGTTTATTGTTTGGTAGCGATGATAACTGGACATTTCTAAGAAATAAAAGCAAAAGTATTTAAAATAGAATATTTTTGTATTGTTCAATCAGCGCCCTTCCATATAAAAATGCCACCAGCCGCCACTGGCAGGAAGACAAGCTAATTGCACTCGTTTTTTATGACGAGTATTTTTAATAAAACAAACGTATCGAAACTTATCCAAGCAGGTAGTGGGTTTAAAGTTTCTTTTGACCTGACATTCTCATAATTACACTATTCTTTATGTATAAGTTACATTGACCGATAGAAAAATATTTTTATTTGTATTACAGCTTCAGTTATGCGTATACGTGGCGTACTTTGAATATTACGAAAATTACAACTTTTTCAACTTTTAGAATCGTTATAAATATATCAGAAACGGTAGCTCTTACGAAAAAAATATTGCGACATTTTTATAGACTATATGATCTACAATTTTCATCTGGCTTAATTTTATGATAAAAGTTAATGTTTTACATAAAAACGCGAAAAACCTATTTCTGAGACCTTCCACCTTGCATAAAAAAATTACAGGCATAGCATCGATGGGACTTTTCAGCATTCATTTATAATGGCGTTCCAAACATTTATACCAATTTTAGCTCTCTGCGAGTTTTTGTAGCTTCACTGCTATTTTTAGGCATATTTTGAGGGATTAAACTTGAAAGAGTGTTGTCATAAAAAATGTACATCTTTAAAAAGTTCTCCGAGCCCCCACAATTCACTTAAGTAATTTATCCAAAACCTCAGTAGCCTGTATCGAACGCTGTATCAGACTCATATCAACCTTGATCCAAAACAAAAGCTTAAATCGCTTCCACTCCTTCGACTACTATTCAGTATCGGATCATAAAATAGAGGATACACATTAAGTCCAAGGTAACGATGCATTCGATTTTGACAATGGAATGGCTCTTTTTTCTGGACAAAGTAACACATAAAAGTAAAAATAAGGGTTATTTGTGAAAATGCTGTAACAAATAACTTAAGATTTAAGATGACTAAAACCAAGCAGTCTATTGCTATGACGAAAGTATGACATCATCGATTCTGATTGGTATAAATAGGTAAAAGGTTATCTTCTTTATTTTATCATATTTAGATGCTGAACTCCTTCAGTTTCAATGGAATCCACAGGTGATACCTGCTCTCTACTGATACAGTCGACGTTTCGGTTACCTTTGGAACTGACTTAGTTAATTCAAGATACCAGACAAGTGTTTGCAGTAGGCGGAAGGAAAGTTTAAGGTTTTTTTCTAATTTTTGGAACTAACCCTTATTTTGAACTCTGTGCACTACTTTATCGACACTCGGTATACCGCTACACTGTGAAAATCACATAGAAAAATATGACGTCGTTAACAACCACGTTCTTTCTCCAAGAAAACAGTTCACAATTTCTTTAGTCAGTTCTCAACTAAAGGCTAATCTCAACATTTGCCCTTTTGGAGATATAAGCATTGCCAAAATACCCAAGTTAAATGGTACAAAAAGCTTCAAATTCACACTGGTAATAATGAATTAGGAAATTACCGTGTGTAAAATATGGCCTATGTACAATTTACGTCTATGATAAAATGGCACATAGAACCCTTCCATATCATGACATACATGAACAAAATAAAATAAAACCATTTTCGATGAAGACACATTCTCCGAGTATCGTCTAGATGTATTTAATTTTATAACAGCAAAAAAATCAAATATCAATATCCTTTGGAAAATGGTCTTTTTTAATAGGCACATAATGTAGGTACAGAGAGAGTGATAGACTGTAATTTCAACAACATAATTTTTAAATTTTCCGTTCAAAGAAAATCGCCGTTATTACAGAAGTGCTTTCAGAAATTATCTACACTACTTTCGTTCTAGATTAAATTTATAATCAAAATCCTTATCAGCTAACTAAAACAGTATTACATAGAAGATGTATGAGAGCAACTTTCAAGACGCTTTTGTGTCATCAAAAAACCTAGTTTTAAGAGTTTTGTTAGGATTTTGTTTATGGTACTGTAAAATGCCAATTATTGAAATTTAGATGCTTTAAGGATAATCGTTTTTACAGAATGTCGAAAGTTTTCTCACAACAAGCGTCATTCATGCATTCTATGATACTATGGCGTGGTTTGAGGACAATAGAAGGCAGGTTGTTTGAACACTTTGTATTTGGTATAACGATAATAGTTACAACAATACAACGTAAATTATACAACATCAACGGATTGAATTTCTTAAACTAGGGATGTTCATTTTCCCTTTCTATATTTCTTTTTCCTTAATCAGCGCACGTGCGATGGTGTAATGTACCACCAGTGCTGCCACAAAATAAATCGGCATGACCAAGACCTTAGTGACGGAAGGAAAAACAACTTTGATCTCACTTGAAAAATTCCAATACCTCAAGGTATTCAATAACGATACTTGTGCTAAATGCGTTCTCTTTACTTAAAGTTAAATTTGTAAATCCAAAGAGTACTAAGATCCAGAATTGAAATACAACATTATGTTATAAAGACGTAGGTGTAAAGACGAAAAGTCAGTTCTGGGAAGAAACATTATGTTCTTTCAAACGCACTAAAACACCGTTTAAATAGTATTTGAAGAACTGTCTTTTAGATATTGGCTGTAACTGTGCCAAACAAACAAACAATTGTTATGTAAGTGTTTAAAAAAAAACCTGCCGATTTTAAAATAGAATTTCCATAATTTTAATCTGTTCTCCAACTAAAAGATGATCTTGATCCAAGAAAGGGCTTAAAGGTTTTAATTCTATCTTCTCTACTTTAGGGCTCAGAATACATTTTTTGTTACAGCAAATTCTGCACGCTGTTTAGTTAGCCTACCATTTTAATAATAGATTTAATGCTATTACAGAACCTCACTATGTAGGCAACTACTATTGTAATGTGTTTAAATTACATAATCGTTTACAAATGTGGTGATTCTTGAAACCTATTCTCACCACTATTTAACGCACCAAATCATTTTTAAATGTAAAATAGTGTAGTCGTAACCAAATAATGTTTAGCCCCTTATTTTCCACGGATTTAAAACTTCCATTCTCTGTCAAGACACAAACGAGCAACTGGGTAGAGAAAAAAGCTCCTAAACCTCCATGATTTCGTTTTTATGTTGCTGTTGCCCCCTGGTCCGGTCCCCCAGGAGATCGATCGTCCGTTGCGCTGCCGATAATGATGACGTTGGAAGTCACAGCAAATAAATCTGTCAATTACAGTGACAGATACCGGTAGTGGTTCTGTATTTGTTAAACCAGGGGGTATCGTTCGGCTCTGCGKGACGGCACAGTTTGGCGAAGGAATAACTTCCKGGACACCTCTATTGGGGGAAATTGGCGGTTTAATGTCGGGGGACGGCGGGCTGCTCCTGACAAACGATGAATGTTTGGATTCTGGATGTAACGGATAATGTGAGTTGTGTTTCCTTGATTTCTTATAGCCTGCCCTGAAGGAAGCATGGGGGAAACGGTCGAAATAATTGCTTTTGTAGACGCTGTCAGTTATGATTCGCTCACCTGGGCAAGACAACTTAATTGAAAATTCACCACAGATGAACCAGAGTCCAGGAAACTACTATATCGGAGATGCTTCGTTCTTAATGCAATTTATTATATGGCATCACTCTTAAAGTTTAACTAAACAATTAAAGATCTTGAATATACATAAAAGTATTGCAGCTTGCGGTTCCAATTTTTTTTTTAACAMAACTAAAKATAGATMTCTGAGAGGTGAAGAGGATCGAGACTTTTTTGATTAAACCGACATTGCAGGGTTTACTTACTCCTTCATGGGTCACTGACTATCATATTACAATAAAATGTATGAACAGTAACACTGCTGATTGTTGACAACAACTTACTACTGGTTTAGAAAGTATTTTTTAGAATGTGTTATGCGATAGAAGGATCTGTTCAGTTCCAGTTCTTTCTAGGTCAGGTCAGGTTAGATCCGGTTTTACTTTGTTGCCCCAAGCAAAGGCGGCTTGCTACGAATGTTTAAATTTAATTTATTTACTACAAACAAAATACAGCAAATCTCCCAAGTTCATTTATATTAGTTTCGGCATAGTTCTTCTCCTACGTAATGCAGCGGCACCATCGGTCCAGTAGTTTTCAAATAACTTAAAAAAAAGATTCTTTTGGCTGCAAGCACACTCATCGAAAAGGGCACATTGACGTTACATTGTAACTTTGGAATTGTCCGCATGATGTGATCCACTGCATGAGGTGGAGTGTTGTCTTGCAGAAAGCAAACGAATTTCTGAGATTTTTCCCGCTTATTCCTCATTGATGTCTTAACAGGGCATTCTAGGAGACTTGAGTAATACTCTGCCTTAACGCTTCGTCGTTCCTTAAGAAAATTTGGGTATAGAATACCGTGTTTATTAAAAAATAATTGCCACAATCTTGCCAGAAGAAAGTGTCGTTTTTTTCGGTTTTGGCGATGAGGTGCGACACCATTGCATTGAAGCTCATTTTGTTTCTGGAGTGAAATAGTGCACTCAAGTCTCACCTGTCGTAACAATGGAGTGTAGAAATTCTTCATCATTTCGTTCACAGCGAGCCAATAAAGAGTAAGCAATATGCTATCGTGTGTTTTTGTGCTCGCCTGTTAGCAGTCTTGGAATCCAACGCGACCACACCTTCCTGATAATATAATCCACACTACCAATACTACATCTAATTTGCTTCATTTATAAATACTTCTCTCATATAATACTACCTAAAGTTGCGCTTTAAGTCTCCGACAAATTTCAGAGGGTTTTACCGCTTCGTTCGTTAGAAGACTAACAATTCGTTGTTCCAAGCTTGGATGAACTGCTATCGCGCTCATGGCTGTCACTGATAGTAGTTTATTTTTGCAAAGCCTACTTTGGAATGATACTAGGAGACATTGTGGTGCAATATATGATGGAAACCACTTCTCCCCACGTGTCTTGTTTTTTTAGACGGGAAATACAAATTGTAATTCAAATCTTAACAGTCCTCGCATACCTACCCATCGCTCACTCCTGCCGGTCTGTGCGAAATGTTTTGAACGACAAAACAGAATGAATCCTAAGTTGGACAAAAATTCAAGAACCTGTGACTGGCTATTGTATAGTCAGTGCCTTCAACATGGACTGGATGAATGCTCATCAAGACCAGGTACACAGGCGGAATGATGACAAGCCGCCCTCTAATACTGAGGACTATAAAACCCGGGAACATCGGGTATCACCGTGAGTTCGCTTCTCTAAGAGCGGAACTGAGAGAACTCTATAACAGAGCTAAAAGAACCGGAGATTGGAAAACTTATAAAAATGCCCGACTCATATATGGGTGCATCATAAGAAAGGCGAAAGAATTATCAATGAGAAAGTACTGCGTGGTAGAAAATATCCCGAAACGTGTTAGACTACAAAAAGCATTCCTGAGGGCAGAGCCGGTGTGAGGGCGTGGTTAGGGAGGCATTTGCCGCGGGCGCAAACAATCTAGGGGCACAAAATGTGATTTTTTATAAAAAATATTGATATCCTTGACCAAAAGCTCTATATTTCAGTGACATATGGGATAGGTTATATACCAGTTGTACAATTTTGGGCGACAAACAAGGTTACAGCATGACGAAATAAAATTCTAGAAAATCACACGTAATACAAAACGCCACCCAGGATTCAGTAAAATATATTTTCACTTAGGCGGTAAATCTAGCTTGATCGGTTGCTAGGGTGCGTGATCACGTGATACAAATACTGTCTAGTGGGTCCAGACTGTGGCGTTTATGAACACTCACGTATATCATTGCATTTGAAATATAATCAATAAATATCTATCATAAAAAAACATTGTTGAAAAACTATTATTTACGGGCGCAGTTTGTAAGTTCGCCACGGATGCCACAATCCTAGTCCCGGCTCTGCCTGAGGGAGGCAAACAGCAGCGGATGGACATACTACTGTCGGTGAGCAAACTCTTGAGCTGTTGCTCAGGACAACTTTTCTGGAGTGTGTAACCACGACAGCAGACGCAGAACCAATCCCACAACCAAACCATCAGCAAACAGAACATTAGCCACTGGCGAACAAAACAGGTCTAGGCTTGAATAGTAATCCTTAGTTTTAAACCTCACCAATATTCTGGAACTGATTGAATTTATCCAGTTTATGTTGAAAAAAGGACAGGAGTTGACGACACACCTTTGCAAGCTATCTAGGCACATATAGCTGTAGGTTATGTATCGATTCGCTGGAAAAAGTTAAGGTAACATTTTTACCCAAGCCTGGGTGGTATTCTTACGCCCGGGCAGATACTTTCAGGCCAGTCAGCTTGACATCATTTCTTTTAAGGGCTTCTAAGAAATTAGTCGATAGGCAAGTCAGGGCAAAAGCTTTATTGCTTAGACCTTTGCTTCAAAACCAGTTTGCTTGCCAAACATGCAAATCTAGTCAAACGGCTTAACATGCGCTAAACAGCAGAATTGAAAAGGTGTTCGAGCAACGGAAAATGAATTCGCTATTTTCTTTGATATTGAGGGAGCTTATGCCATCTTTGATTCAATTAACAGAACTATAGAAAGGTACGAAGTGGTCCCTTTTTTGACATTTCCATTGACTACATGCTTAGAAACGGAGCTGTCAAGATTTCCCTAAGACATTTAACCAGGATGATCATTATCACAGCTAGCACAGGGTGGTACATTGGCGCCGTTACTGTGGAGGCTTATAGTAGATGATCTCCTAAGCGCACGGGGGAAGTTTAAAAAAACTGTGTCAAATCTTGCACAGTAGGCACTGGAAATCATACAGAAGTGGTATACAATGGAAGGACTAGCAGTCAACCCCATAAAAACATCAGAAGAAGAAACCTGAACGAGCTGAAGGGGCTGAAACTATGGGGACAGGATGTACGATTAAAAAATGAGGTTCAACGCCTGGGACTCTAGATAGATAGAATCTAGATACAAGGATGATCACCATGTCTCATCTGGAAAGAAAAACTGAGGATTAAAACAAAAAATAGTTTATTAAGTTTATACCAAATTTGTGATGTACCACTATACTAAGAACGCTATGTTCATCAACAAAACAACAAAAACGGGCTCCATTATACCTTGTTGTAAAATCTGATTATTTGTTAAAAGCTAAAATTACCATACATCCGTTACATACTACTTCAGAGTTCACTAGACATTTTCGACTTGAAATTACCTCGGTAATATACTCTTAATGATTGTCACGTTAAGGAACACCCTTGCATTATGTTGATACTTTCAAATCTGAAACAAAGCACCCTGCTTTTACTCGTATTTCATTATAATTAAAATTTGCCGTATTTAACGGTCTAACCGGGTGCATTCAATAATTAAAATATGCAGCGCGCTTTATGCAATTCAGCCGCCACTGTAATAATACAAGGCGAAACGTAATTAAATAAACATAAAACACATTCTACTGTTCCATCCATGTTTGATAATACGCAACAGTAAACAACAAAACGAATAGTACACAGGCGGGAGCCCTTATTAAAAACCTACCATATAGAAGCCTCCACGTAGCCATGAATCCGTAATTAACGAATGTACAGTCAGTTGCAAAATTAATGAAACAGTCAGTAATCTTAAATTTCTCTCAATAAGATAGTTATAGCATTGTTTATGAGAAAAATATGCGGTAATAATCTTGTAGATAAGTATTATCTAGTGTACAAAAATCGAAAAATATTTGTTCAGCGTATAACAAGGTACCCCGGTAGTCATATGCAGACGTTCCGTTAATTTTCAACCAATTGTACACCGCGTTCGAAAAATATGTTCTTTTAAATATATTTAGCTTTGGACTTTGCGAACTTCCGCTTGCACAAATATAAGCTTCATGCACAGGAGAAGTGGTTGCTTGTTTTTCATAAAGTAACCCAGTAGAAGGCTAAATTAACATTTTCCCTATTCAAATTTGGAAAGCCGCAGAGTTGCTTTAGGGTAATTACCTGCGCCCTTAAGGTCTATTGATCGTGGTCTCTTKTGTCGCAAGCATTTCATTGCATTTGCAGCATMCTCTCCCTCTTTCCACTGCTTCATTCCCTTTATACTAAAGCAACTAGCAATAGCAAACCAACATTCCCTTTTACAAGTGTCCATAAACATGGGGTGGAGAGAGGTGATGACCCTGAACCCCTATGGGCGTAAGAGTGCAGACACTGCACGAATTGTAATCATTGACGCCAGTGACGGCGGGTATCATTGATTTTGAACATTGAACTTTGTAGAGAAGACTGCTGCTGTGCATCAAAATCCATATAATAATAATTAAACGTCTTCCGCTCGCCTCTAGAACAATGAAACTAGGAAATTACTTTAGAGGGCAATCTACCCAGCGAAAAAACGGCCGGATTCTAAGCATTTTTGGTTATAAATTACTTTCTCAAAAAACATAAAACCTGCTTCAACCAATATTTTGCAAAGATATATTATTTGCCTACGTAGCAAAATTTTACGTGAATCGCATAGAAACTTGGCAAACTTTCCTCTCAAAGTGCAGTCACTTTAACTCACACTTTTCAAATACATATTTTAATAATTGATAATCAAAAAATGTACGGAGCTCTAGAAATGTCTAATCTATACACATATAGAATTTCTATGGCAAAATCTATAGCGGTGTTTCTCCAAACCAAAAATAGCCGTTTTCGGCTTGGATCAAGCGGTCGACTACAAGGATACATCCCAACATTCTGACTCGCGTCTGTACGTCATTCCGGTAAGACGTATTGGCCTGTGCGATGCCAATAGCAGTTATTGACTAATTGGACTGAAATAGAGGATAGTGCTAACATTTCCCATTTTTATTCCGCACGTAGTTAAAATTGTTTGGTCTAGTTGAGAGCCGAGTGTCTTTTGCGAGGTAGATCCTCCTTTTCATTACCCCTTGCTAAAATTCAATACTATATTCACAATTTCTAAGAATGTATTGCCCAAGAGGAATTTTTATTCAACATTTTTCTTATGTCTAAGACTCTTTTGTACAAAATCATGTGCATCGAAACAGGCGTTATCCTTTTGTATATTATATTTCAGAGGTTATGAAGTCAGTCGAAGTCAGTTTAGGCTTTTTAGAACACGTGACTTTCGAAGTGGTTGCCGGGGGGCGCCTGTCAAAACGATGCTGCTTCTAGCGCGCTATTATAGAAACCTCATTAGTTAATGCCAACATCAGTCACTAGAGCTGGGAGATTTGATTCAATTCAAATAGTTCAATCAATTGCATAGATTCGGATCATTCAAGTCGTTCAAGAATCATTAGCGAGGACGAGTTACTGAGTTGCTAGACTTGCTTAAAGACAGGTGACAGCTGCGATATGTGTCCCGTAACAGTAGCTAACCGTCAACCGTCAACCATGACCGACACACGAACGACGCTCTTTCATTAGATGGGAGTCGAATCAAACGAATCAAGACATAAGTCATTCAATTTGAACGACCCAACTCTATCAGCCACGTGTCCATTTCCACGGTTTCGTAGGCGTGTCACATGCGCGCGTTGGGTGCCCCCTGGAAGCCATATTGGATGACGTAATCTTAAAAAGCCTAGTTAAGCCTTATTGGTTATATGTTTAAGTTCAGTTAAGTTAAGTAGTGCAGTTTGTAATGAAATACGAACATATGGTAAATTGCGTTTTACAAAGTCGTTCCGTCGTTTGTTTTGTGAAGTACGAATGAACCAGCGACAATAATTGTTTAGAGACTTATTCTCCAGATACGATACAAATGCTTGATTCTATCTGTTATAACTCCTGGGAAGAAACAGTTTCTTCTTATAGACGAAACGTGTTGAGCGAAGAAATTCATTTCTGAATTGGCACAAAGATATCATAATTGTCACGGTAAACAATACACTGTTAACTAAACAGACTTTGTAATTACTTGCTTGCTACGTATTTTACTTACAGTTTTCAAGACTAGAAAATGAACTAGATAATTAATATCAGTTGCCCATAAATTCCGTATACATCCTGATAACCATCCTGAATCAATTTAACTGGAAATTATGTTACACTGTCAATACTATAACATGATATAGATTTATTTCTACCAGTTTCTTTACAAACAAAGAAATAAAATTCATCACGCTGAAAAATATATTCAATATGTTTGCTCAATAAGTATAGAGAAAGTAAATATTAAGCAAATGATAACTAACCTATCACGCAAACTATAGAAAGCTCGAAATATAAAACAAGGAGTACAAAAAGAGACCATCGCACCTATTCTAATCTATCCGCCACCATTTATTAAAAACAATCAATAATTTTTGACAGAGAACTGCAGGAAAATGCTATTATTTCCTTAAAAAAAACTGTGCTATGCATTTCAATCAGACAAAGAAAAGGATTATTGCTTTTCGACCGTACATAAAGACAGCAAGACGCTTAGGCGTTCAAAGAAAACTTACAAGGCACAAAAACCATCCCCATTATCTGCAAGATGATACGTCAGGTAATCTAAAGAAAAAAAAACAGAAAGCCACAACATGGCGTTTGGTGCAGGGTTAAAATCTAGGTTCTGAACAAGGCAAATAAAACCACGGTTTGTAAAAAGCCACTTTTAGTTATATAACTGCAAAATAATCAAGTACTATTGTAGCAAGGCAAGGAAGAAATGTTCCGGTTGAGTGGATTATGTGGCTAAATATTCAACTCCTGGTGTTGTGCTAACGAATGTGGACAGTAGTTATTTTTTGTAAACAAATAGGATACGCAATCACAATTAGTTGTCATTTTTTGACAAATATGCAGACAATTCCAGACACAATTTTTGAGGAAATATAGGTCGACTGGCCTGCAGTACCACATGAAAATCTCGCATATCACACACTTCAGTGCATTTCTTACAAAATAATATTAACATAGGAACAGCGTGATGGTCAATTGGTCGATTGCTCCCGACTCAGTAGACTTTGGATTATTCAAAATCGTCACAAACTCATTCTAAGAAGACAGCACCAAAAACCAGTTATAAGATTTCATAAAGAGCATCGGAATTGTACATACAGCATGCACGCCTATGTGTAACTGAATGGCGACTGCAAGTCGCAAACATGTGCAACACGCACGAAGGATCGACGTAACATTTGCTTTTCTGAATGGTCCCAGGGGAGCATGTTCGCCGCAACCCGTGGCGGTAGAGGATTTTCCTGAGATACTCTAATGCTCAGCGGACCGCACCGTTTGTACTTTTAGAAGTAGTTTTTGCGGTGTAGTATACGAAAGGTTAAAATGCCTCTCGTTTTTCAAGGGTTGTTGGGATTGCCTAATCGTAAAAGGCATCCTGTGCCATTTAAAGGAATGTATTTAAAGTATATGAAGAAAAAACTTCTTAAAACTCAACAGTAAATCAGTTAGGATTTATTAAAATTTCACCACTGCAGATTTCTATACCATCTTCATCATACATTTACCTGCAAGGCTCTTTTGGAAACTACAAAAAGTACTTTTTTTACCTTAACATACAAATGTGTATATAACATTAAAGCGATGTGTTTTCAAGTAGTTTACTACATTACATGCACGATGAGAATTACCTGTACGGAGCAATTCCATCTTACCTTTATGTGGTTAGTTGTGCTTCATGGCAAAACTTCTGATCTACATTATATTCTAGCTACGTGTTATGCGCGCTCAAAAGAAACGAATAGTACTAAAGGTAAGTTAGCACTTTAATATAAGACTTTTTAGTAATAGTTATTTATTATACAAGACGATAAAATTATATATCTTTGGGAGTGTTTTTTTAGCGTCGAGACACTAGTGATACACGAGAAGATTAATTAAATTTTATCGCCATACATTCTATTCTATTTTTTTCTATAGCATATTACTACTAAAAAAATTTGTAACAATTACTACAAATCGACTCAGGTTTTAAAATCCCGTTAGTATAGTCGCTGCTAGGGCCAAACAAAAGTTTATCTTCATTTGAAAAATATTGAGTAGTTATTTGTAGTTTTGGTTTTTTTCGACATGAGCGAAAATGAAGAAAATCTACTTCCCCGGCATGGAAGAAGAGGGTACTGGGAGACTCAAAAATCTCGCCGTATCTACGAAGACGAATATACATGCTTGCAAAAGTAAAAAACAGCAAAGTAATATAGTGCTAGCAAAAAGGTGTTCCTGGTATACCTTTTTTGGAGAATCTAAGTAAGTAAGTCTTACTGCTGTATGATCCGATGAGCTAAATAGATCTATCTGTAGTTGGTTGCAGAGCAGACATGCATTGTTATGTATGTCGGTTCTTGCCCGTCAGCAAAAACTGCCGTGCGGCCTGCTGTTACGTTGATGAATGCAGGTGCTTGCTAACTTGTCAGCTTACAGGTCACTTCCTTTAGGAAGTAGTACCTATTAAGGTAGCTAGGTGGCATTGTCATCGTGGCAGTTCGTTGCTGACAGATGGCACTGCCATCTATTTTTCTACTAACGTGATACCAAGCCTCTGGTACATAGGCAAAACCAGTTCTATGGCATGCCGTCTGCATTAGACCTAAACTACACCGATGAGCTGTACTGACAGCGAAATAAATCTATCTGTTGTTGGTTGCGGTGCAGGCAGCATAACATAGACTTGCACTTTTATGTACGTCGATTCTTGCCGGTCAGCAATAAGTGCCGTGGTGGCCTGCTGTAAAGTTGATGTATGCTGTATGCATACATCATATTTATATTGCAGCTAACAAGAGTATATCAGATAAACCGATGAAGCCACTAGTCTATGCCTCATCAAGATAAAAACTGTTTCTTCCTTCTATTTTCTGTATATAACTTTTTATATTTATGCATATTTAGGCAAGAAAACTGGGTGTTTTTAGAAAAGTTTGTGCCCAGCCATTAGTAAAGGGATATGGTCTATTCCTTGTATCATAACATTGTTCCTTTAATTGCTATCATGGAGCCGTGGATACTATAGTTGGATCACCCAAGAGATGGAGTAATAAAGACGCGTGATCTTCACGTGATTTTTAAACGCATCTTTCCTACTGGTTCTTCGCAACCGAGGAAGATCTGCTTCAACCCCGTTTCACACTAGCCAACCTTACCGTACGACCGAAATTCGGCTATTCGTGTTTCGTCTCATTCGGTTTGCATCTGTGCTTTGGATTGTTTTGTATATTGCCATATGCCATCTTTGAGTAAACTTTTTGGTTCCAAATTCCAAACCCGAACGCTCGCTCGCTAAATCCAGAAAAGTGAGGTTATTTTGCCTAAGAAAAAGTAAATGTTAGAATTTGTTGTGCGGTTTAAGTTGGGCTTTTTGGAAGGGAAGGGGTTGCGATCGCGTGATAGATGTGTGGACTACACGTGATCACTTCATCTGTTGGGTGATCCTACTACAGAGTAGCCCATGTCTGCATAACATGATTATTATCTTGAAGTTGTTAGTCAATCCCCACGTGTTTTGCAAAAGATTCAGTATTAATCGAAACTACTCTTGGCTTGCGTGAAATAATACGCAATCTTATGTTATCGGCTTATCATCTGGTTTCGTTAAACTTATGTAAGGAAAACTCACAAAACGTTAAAATTTTTGAGCCAGAGGCGTATTCAACCACACAGTTGTTAAAACATATTTTTCGCAATAAAGTGGAGTGGCGGTATCTCTTGTGGAGCAATGGAGCACTTGCACCACCAGTAACTTAAAGCTTAATTTTGATTTTTGAATAATTAGTAATAATCACTTAGGTATGCTTTTTAATACATTCACTGGTTGAATGTAGGATAACGTACAACGCAACGCGTGGAGCTCGACTAGCTGATGCTCCAAAATCTCGCATGCAAAACAGCGTAAATCGTCTTAGCTCGCGGGAGCGTGCTGACTATTAAAATACTGGCCCGCTTAAGGAAAGTTGGAGCAATATTTGCGTCCGTTCCATCCTTATTGTTTTCCGCACTTTAGCTATACAAACACGAATTTAAGCAAAGTTCAAGCTGTAGCTATTATGGGTAACGATAACATAATAGAAGTTTCCCTAGATGTAGTTAAAAATTAAAATACAAAAATTGATTTTAAGGTCGACGGCATCCAAATTTAAGAAATTAAAAAAGTATGTGCCAGGTTTTATATTTCACAAGATTCGTCGACGGGTAGTTGGCATGTTTTACATTTCTAATTGTTCAATGCAAGTTTGCATTTATTGCCAACGCAACAGATGGTTCGTCTGATATTAGTCAAGTTTATAACTGTTGGGGTTCCACTATTTGATGGATCCACAAGCCACACATAAACACTCATGGAATGTTTATTACTGACTATTTTTCAAATATCAAATAGCTCAATAATTAAATATAAACAAAGTTTGTTTTTGTGGAGAAATGTATGCATACCACCAAACAAGGTTTATATTGGTGCAAGTCATATAAAATACTAGTATAGTGAAATCATATTCTCAAGGGGTTGATTTTATAGACAATCCAAACAATTGGTTAATAGTTTGAATGTGTTTCTTTTTATTGAGTAGTGCAGGATTCAAGGATAAGGTTGGCCGATACACAACATTCCTTTATCAACGGGACTCTTGAACTCTGTTGACGTTAATAGCTTGTTCCTACGAACATAAAATCATTATTACAGACTTATGGAGTTATGGATAAAATGTTTTGAAACACTAAGACATATTAGGTTGATACCTTGTACAAGCTTGTCAGTTTCTGTAATATTCGCTCACAATCTACCTCGTGGCTCGTGGTCCGTTCGCTAGGATAATTAGGATGTCACGAACAGATGCAGCAAACCACTGGAGGTCAAGCAAGGTCTGTCCGGTAATGTTCTTTGGTTCAAGTCACTTTGAACTGTAGCGGCAGCTGTTTGCCCTTCCAGATACTGAACTATTTCATACTATGTCGGACAACCTAATTAAATCCTTGACGGGATATTACCACGTTCAGCGTGATACTGAAGCGAATGGTGTAATATTAGCAACAAGAGGATGTTCGAGCTTCGTAGGCAATTTATTTTAATATTTAATCAATGTATAGATATCAGCACACATAGATAATAGACCGAACGAGTACTTTATACATCGACAGACAGTGCTGTTAAGCATAGTTATCTTTAAATTATGTGTACTCGAACTTTCATTTTTTTAAATAATCTGCCAATGCTACCATCACAGTGAACAAGTTTCATAATTTTTATATTTGATATTTTGCACGTCACTATTTCGAAAATATGGTTGAAATACATATATCATTAAGTTATGCTTTGAAATATACAGATAAACAGAGTGTTGATAAAGTAACGAATAAAATTTAAAATAAGGTTTATTTGCAAAACGTGAGATTTATTTTGAGAGGCCTGAAACAGAGCAGTCTGTTACTATGACGAAGACACGATGCCATTCTAGACGTTATTATCTAAAGTACGGATAATTCCACTAAGGGTACCGAACAAACGGTTCGGTAGAGTCCTAGCGTCCTCTCTGTTTTTGCCCACGAATTCAAGTTCTTACGGATTGCCGTTAGGTGGCGCCACATACTAAAAGTATGATTTTTGAATAAGTTATGCACAATCTGACACAATTATTTACTGTTGAAAAACAGACAAAGATAAATGCAACTTGTGAAATAGTTGAAGTTTTATATTAAAATATAGCTGACAGCTTATATAAAATATTAAAAACGCTTGTATTAAATATTTCTATGTGATGTCCTGTTATCGCAACATGATCATTTTATGTGTTTCACTCTGAATGCGGTGACAAAAAAAAGTAAAAATCACATCCTTCTAAGTTGCCGCCGTCTACTGTTGACATTTAAAACCGCTGTCTACAGAGGGCTATTTTTGTAGCATGGCAGGTAACAAAGATCTTTAGTGGAGTTGTTATTCGTATCTAATGATATATAAGGATGTATATTGTTTGATACTCCTGCTGTACTGCAAAATACACTAATTCAATAAAGTCATATCATTATTATTATATCAACCATTATGTCACTTGGTATTAAAACAACCATAATTAGCACAACTAGAAAAATTGTATGCACTTTTTATCTGAAAATGTATTGTCTACTTACCTGATGGCCATGAAATATGAGTTGAGAAACAAACTTAAACTGCACAGTAGTGGACACTCACCTGAAATAAATACAAAAATTGTTGTTATAACATTACCTAGTTGATACGATACTTATTGCTGTGTATGAAAATTTTAATGAAATAATCAAAGTAAAATTAACGTAATTAGTAAATACATATAAATATAGAAGACTTCTGATTCGGGGTCCTTGGATGGCCATTCCACAATCCCCTGCATTTTTACGAAGTCGGCTTCTGATTGTAATTTTGAATTTTTACCAAGTCTGCTTTTGATAATTCTAGCGATCTTAACTAAGCAAATGTTGAACATCAACAGTTCTAAAAAATAACAAAAAGGCGATTGTTATCAATAGACAAAAAATTATGATTAGCAGATTCCAGCATCTGTAGATTTTGAATTCTTTAAGTTTTATTGCAATCTACAGGTGATAACTTTTTGTTTATATTTATACTAGTCAAAGATTTGTTATTTTTGTAACACCGTTTCTTAATTCAAGTTATTCAACAAATGCTTACTACGATCGGAAAGAAAGTGCTAACAGATATTACACTCGTTACTCACTCAAGGTGTCATCTGTAAAATTGTAAATTGACTGCGATCACGCTATGAACATTTGCTTGTCTACTTATTTCTGTATTTTTTAATGTCATTTTATACACCTGTTAAATAACCATTTTTCCAAATATGCCCATTTAGTTGTTTTACATGCTAAATGACATAATGTTCGAATTCCTTGCATATTTAATAAGAACTCCAATCACTCAATAAGTCATATGGTTTTATGAAAAAGGAAAAATTGATCACGTCATACCTTCGTCACAATAACAAACTGCTCGATCCCAATAGTCTCAAAATTAAGCTCTTTTTAAATTTTAATTTTGCAAATAACCCTTATTTTGAATTTTATGTGTTATTTAATCAAAAATCCCTGTCCATACGTCGATACTGACATAAATTTCATTTTAGTGGAGTCCAAAGATGATTATAGGAACATTACTCACAAGTTTTCAAAACAATAAAATAAAAAAAAAACACTTTTTAAATAACAGATTTTGTATATCACATCCAAAATCTAAAATTAAGAGTCTCTTTCACAACAGTACATTTCCTCACAAAGGAAATTCGTAAGAATCATTCAGTCCATTAATCAGACATTCCACAAAGTCCTCCAATCGCACAAATGACTTCAATAATTGACCTTAATTACAGATTTTTCCTCTACAGCGCTTCCACACCTGAAGCATATTACAAATTATGGAAAGCTAATAGCATATACGTCGCCGCGAAGCCATCATAAAAATAGAACCAGATCAATATCTCATTCCACTTGTACATCTAATGCGTTTTTAAACAGGATAGGAACTAGACGGTACCTGCCACGTTGATAATCAATTAATTAGCCAGACGAGTAGCGCTCGCTTTTGTCCCTTCTTTAGAATGGCGAGCGCTTAGCTCGCTAACACAATCGAGCGCGTTTCCTTTACAAATTACATCTACTTCTGCAACAACTATTTCAAAGGCTTACTTGATTCGATTCACAGCGAAACGTTATTACGTGCAGGCGTACAAACTGGGAAAATACAAACAATGTTTGTTGGGTGTACAATGTCAGGTAAAACTACGTAACAACATAAGATATTGATAAAATGCAATTATACAATTACGAACCGTGGAGAACATAACATATTTGAGGCTCATTTTCAATAAAGAATAAAGCTCTGACAACGCTGGCCCACGGATGTTTGTATTATAGATAACAAGAAGAAGTTACAGGGTACTGTAGTGACGTACTGCTTTAGTGTGAGCTAAAGCTTTGCACGTTCGGTGACCAGTAAGTATGTGGTATTTCCCGGATGTTGGCCATACAAATGCTTTGGGACGCGAGATAACACCCCACGTTGGATAGAAATGATGGCATTTCACATCTGACGACCAGGCCATTTAAACAAGCGTTGAAGAGTGTTACAGGTTTGTAAATGTACGTTCCTGTAGGTCAAGTTTGTTTCTAAAATGTAATCTTTTAAAGCCCGAAATGTAAAATAACCATACAGAAAAAAATCTACGGAAGTTAAGCCGAGAGACGGAAATATAAGACTCTAGGCACCGCCCTAAAATGCCCACTCAAACATTTCATTTGCTCTGGCGTTGACATACTCATGTGTCCAATTGTGACTTTATTGAGGTCAATATGTGCAATTGTGACGATGTTTGTTGTTCAGATAAATATATTTTGGTCATAGAGTAGAATTAAGCCTTATAGTAGCAGTTGCACTTTGTGTGGGTTATGCTTTCCTTTTTTGAATAATCGTACAAGGGCAGATTTATTCACGTTGTAATGTAAGTGAAATATGGTGATTTTTTTGAGCTTCCAAATAATTTAATATGACAATGGGTTTACCTAATGTAGATCTTGCATTAAGGGGCCTATCTTGGTGCACTTGGTTGAACAGTACACATGCTTCCGCAACCTACAGCCACATCCAATTATAATATATTAGTTTCTGACTTCCTTAAAACTAAAAAAATCAAAATTAGTGTTAGTTTTAAATAAATCTTGCGCATCAAAGCATTAAAAAAATTATATGCTTTTTTTGCATCGTAGTGCAATAGCCACAGTCGAGAAACGCTTTTACAACAAATGCATAATGAATTAGTTTGTTCCAGGTAGTTCCAAGGAGTTTACTTTAAAAGAGTAGTTTCACGAAGAGGAAACGGTCGGCATATTTCTGTACTCTACTGATTAAATGCTTTTTGAACAGTTAAACATGCATGAGAAATAAAGTGAAATAGCAGCATAAATCGATGAGTCCAAGAAGACACAACATAATGAAAACGTGGCTTTTTCTTACTCACTTATTTTCTTACACTCATAAACTTACAAATCAACGCAAACTCATTCTCTATTAGTCTATTTCTAAAATACATATTAACAAAAAACCAACACTAATAATAGTGGAAACTTTCCATAAATCACCGCGATAGCGTAGCTGGCGACATAAGGTGCTAACTTCCATTGTCGCTTAATTCTACTTCGTTTTGCCCGCTGCACCGTTATAACTTTATTTCGTTCGCCCTTTCCAACTCTGCAATTGCACACGTTTTGTCGCCAGACTAAATAAAGCTGAACGGGTAAGCGTCCGGTTTTTGCACGTCCTGACAACTTCCCATCTAAAGACAAGCTGTGTTGGGATTTAACTCGACTGCATGGTGTTGCGGAGAGACAAGCCGGAAACGAAGACAAATTCCAGTCTTAGACTTACTTCTGAAAATCCTTATTGTCGTCTGTAGAGACTATAGTTTATATCCGTTACTGTATCTCATTTTTTTTGTTTCGTGAATTATTCACCTTACGTTGTGGTTTGGTTAATAAAGATCATGATGAACTACAATACAGGTTTGTATAAACCAGGCACATTGATACTATAAATAACATAGGTAGTGTAATTTACAGTGTGAGATAAATAAATATTAAAATGTGTGAATGCAAAATTTGCTAACAACAGCACAGTTATTATAAAGGAACAACATTAACCATTTACATTGATTGATACCGTTATGATGTGGAGAAACGAGCACCTGCAGATTAGGCAACCAGATCAATGACGACGCATTTAGTCGATCGAGACGTCGCGTCGGTCTCGAATTCACGCGAAGGTAATCGAAGGCTCTAGACCAATCAACGAATAGCGCGTAAGGTCTAATTTTAAAAGCGGGAAGGATAAGCGGACAATGTGACCCAAGTGTTATATAGTTTCTCAGAATGGAGCGTAGTATTTTAATTAGTGTTGAGTTGAATTAGTTTAGTGTATTTTAGTGCTTAGTTGTGAATAATGAAAGGAAAGTCAGTAATCAGCATTTTTGGAACCAGTACACGTAACAACACATTCAAGTTAAAGTAGTTAGTGTGTATATTAAAATTATCGACATACGGAAGCATTGGAAAAACTTTGAACTACAATTCTCTAACAGAAACCATAACTTAATTTGTTATTATTATAATTATTTCAGCAATTTCATAACAACATTCTTACTAGCATTTTACCGATGAAAACAGTGGAGATAATTAAACAGATTAGTTCCTGGCCCATGATTTCCAGAACTTTGTTTTTCCGCTTCTTCCGATCAATAATATTCTATTTCCATCTGAGGTCTGCCTTTCGTAAATCTTTATCCACGTCCATCTTTTGATTGGCCTTCTCCTATTACTACCTCCCATACTACTGTTCATCACTCGATTTTGGGTTCGACGTTTTTCCACACACAACACATGCCCCAGCCATCTTCGAGACTTCTCTATGATAACAAGATTAGATCTACATGTGGTCTATTCAGCTTGGTTTGTTCTTCTAAGCATCTAAGCCGTTGACAACTTTCGTTCCACCGTAAATAGTCCTCAACCATGTTCTTTCACAAATTCCCACTTCTTTTCGTCAATGCTTTTGTTAAAACCCGTGTTTCACTGCCATAAGTAATTGTTGGCCGTACTGGTCTTGCAGAGTCTGAGAAATACAGGCTTTGTGAAAAAAAAATCTCAAAGTATGGTTGAATGAACATGTTCTAAGAGTCAACAAAACATTCGCTGACCGTTCATAACTCCGTAACATAAAATTGTTATTTCTCTGGTTAATTTTAGGCCTAACTCAAGTGCTTCACTTTGTAACGCGCGTGCAGTGCTTTGTACTCGTATAGCGAAATCTAACCAAAAATGCAATGATACCATAACCATAGCATACTTCCACATAACTTTGTGTCTCATAACTTTTTCCAATGCGAAGTTCAATGATACCAAAGACGCACTCTTCACTACCTGGTACTGGAACTATGTTTTGTTGTTTAACACTAAGAATCAGTCAATAAAAGTTAAAAAAATCCAACAAGTTTGGTGGTTTTCAATATGCAATACGCATACGCCCATTAAGCTCATTAGGAATTATCTTTCAGGCAGATTGCAAGTTGTCAAATATAAGGCACACGAGCAGGGGGGACCTCAAGCCTCAATTTAGGTCCTCTCTTTGTCTTCATTTACACCTGTATGTAATTGTTTTTGTAATTACCATTTGTATGCAGACGATAGCTGCTTATACCATACTTTTCATGTTAATGATAAGCAACTGCCTTATTTCAAACTGACCAAGACCTAGCAACGCTTGCAAATGACTGTTTGTTACACCATCTCAAACTAAATTTTCCTATTCAAATGGAACAATTTGGAAAACACATTCCGTTCTGTATACAGAAAACTTATTATTAGTTCAAATTACTGCTCGATAGCAGATACTGTTTAAGTAGAAATATGAAAATTTTAATGCGTAATTATTTAGTGTTATCAGAATTTAATTGTTGTGACGTACTATATGATCCACAGTTCTACTAAATACAGGATACAGATGGTTCAGAACGCATGTCATATCATGCGTGATGCGTGTCTCAAACTGGTCTCCGTGACTAATAGAAGACTGCTTCACAGTATACGAATATTTTTGAAAGTAATCTGCACAAAACGCCTCCATACCTGTATACAAAACTACAATATCGAAGTTCCATACATTAAATTAACATAAGATCTGCTAAAAAATAAACATTCCTTCACATAAAACCAAATGTTCAAGAGATCTTTTACATACAGGATGTTTCACGAATTATAATGACCCTGACGAAATTAAAAATGCAACCCAAAATACATTTGCAGAGATAACATTGATAATTGTTCATCGTCTTAAAAAATATAAAACGTAGAGAGCTGTATAAATTCGTAAATTTCAACATACACTTCAATCATTTGCTTTAAGTAAATTCGGTATTATAAATATTTTTGAAAAATGTTTATTCAATAACATTAATGTAATAAATGCTCAAAATGTCGCCATCCGCTGTTTTCAAGCTGTTTTCGTGCCCAAAACGATCTTTTAACATGCATTAACATTTCTGGAGTGATGGATCTACATGCATCACGTATTTTATTTTCTAAATATTCTACACTTTCCATTGGTGTTTGGTATACTTGCTCCCTTACCATTCCCCACAGAAAAAAATCCAAAGGAGTAAGGTCCGAGCTTCTCAGTGGCCAAGGATTAATTGAACTTCTTCCCATCCATCGCTTAGGCAAAACCAAATCAAGATGATTTCGCACTATTCTATGATAATGCGCAGCTGCCCCATCTTGTTGGAACCATAGATCTTGTCTTACTTGTAAATTTACATTTTGGAGAAGTACCGGTTTCTTAAAAAATTTAGATTAGTATTGCCGTTTAAACTATCGCGAAAAAAATAAAGCCCAATAATTTGATTCCCCAATATTCCGCACCAGACATTCGTCAAGTAGATAGTTTGAAAATGTCCTTCTCAAATCCAACGTGGATTTTATTGCGCATAATAATGCATGTTATGTTTGTTAACTCCACCATTATTAGCTTCATTTAGATTATTTATCTTGCTTCATTTGAGAAGCAAATGTTGTCAAAATCTCACATTCAAATTTTAGTGTTCCCGAAAAAGGTTACAAAAAGCCAGTCTTTTAGGATAATCTGTCTCCTTTAAGGCCTGAACCAATTGCAAGTGATACGGATGAAATTGATTGTACTGAAGACAGACTAATACAGGTTGTTCTTGAGACTACCCTTTGACTAATATGAGGATTTCCGTCAATATTTCCAATACTCTAATTTCATTGTCAGGGCCTGTTGCTGTTCTTTCTCTTGACTTTTTCAGTGGTGACGAATTTGTCCTTAAAGTTAATTCAAGTGTCTTGAAAATTGTATCGGCAGGAGCTGTTCTATTTGGAAAACGTTGTCTGTATAAACGGGCAGCAGCGGAAGCATTTTTTTGCATTCACCATAAATCAAAATCATATTTGTTTTTTCATCATTTGAATACATTTTGAATACAGTGGCAGGAACCATAGCGCATAGCCGTCATTAATTTCCAATTTTTTTTTAAATAATACCATTATGTAAAATAACCACATTGGCTATGAGAATGTATTTTAGGTTGCATTATCATTCGTGAAACATCCTGTATATTGCATTGCCATGTATTTTAACAAATATCTCTCCTCTCTAAACATGAACCTCTCTATATCCACAAATATTAGATCCCTTCGGAAGCACTATTTCTTCAAATCTTTAATTACTTGTTTCTTATTCGTTACCTCCTTCTCTTCTTTTCCTTCTTTCAATTTACTCTCTTCTTTAACTTCTTATTTTCTACTTCCTTTTTGTTTTTCTAGGCTTAATGGAAGATTAGTGGCAGTGTATTCTGGCAACTAAATTAGGTCTATCTTTCCTTGGTAGTTTTTAGTTACATCTTTATAGCTACATTTGCAGAATTCTGATTTTTCTTCGTCTGCTCGAAACCAATATCCTGCCTGCATAGATTAAAAAGGAACGCAGATTACTATAACTGATGCTTCGATATACCCCGATCGGCGATTCTCGTCACACACCCCGGTCTCCGGGCTATAATAATTCTTTATTAAATCCGACGGTGCAGAGGAGTTTTCACGGTCGGCTGGCACCAGGAAAATTGCATTTGCTGGTCTCGACGTTAACCGGTTATCACGTCGGATGCCGAGGTGACAACCGTACATACGACCTGTTTCATCTGTGTATAGCCTGCCTGCTTGGCTTTCATGCGTTTTATTACGCTCGCCAACCCTCAATCTTGACGTTGCCAAATGGGAGTATTTCCCAGTGCATAGACATAATGACAGGAACGACAGCTGGCTTAATTTGTTGTTCGTAATGTAATATATTTTTCTTCATTTCTCGTTTCGTCTTCCAATTGCACTCGATTTACGTTATCAGAGAAGGCTCACGGTAGAAAAATAACTGACCCATATTTCAACCACATTAATGGCTTGAAAATATTTTGTTAGTTCTTGAATACAATTTAACTTGATTGTAGTATTGCAGTCTTTTAGTGATAGCCAGAGCAAAAGTTCTCAGCACCCCCTATCACTAGTACCGCACGTCGCAGGTATTCCTGTCTGATGAGTCCCAACAAGACGAAACTATTCGTAGGATGCGAACGAATTGTTCACAGAAAGTTATCCGGTGCCATCACAAGGCACGTGCTCTAGGTTATAAGTGGCTACCACAGCCGTGACCCGTCTAGTTGAAGAGGCTCCTTTCAGGTGTTGCTGAGGGCTTTTGCTCTCACAATCATTTGACTGCTTTCTTCATCGCCTACTTCTCTTCTTTCCTTTCGTTTTTGTATTAACTTTGACAATAGGTTAGCTTTCTTCTTTATTTGCAATCAGTTATTGTAAATTTGTAATCTACATGTATTCTATGAATGCTCCTTATACTTTGGTTGTAGCTTTGTAGCTATAATAAGCTGTTTGTTCCTTGCCTTAATTTCTGTAACATCGTACTGTTCTTGTTTAACCTCTTCTTGTACGTCCAACAGCAAATTATCTGGTTGCGTCCCTAGTCTCTCCCCTCCCCCCCCCCCCCCCCCGGCCGATGATATAAACCCAAATAGTCTGCCTATATTCTTGTAATAGTTTGTAAATTTTAGACTGATGAAACAGGTACCTCTACCACAAACAATAATTTCTGGCATTGTAGCAACACCGGCTAGCTGGAGTGGTGGGTTTTCGGTGTTTTTAAATTGAAATAGGCTTCTACAGTTAGGAGACAGTTTTATTTATCTTCTACAGAGTAGTGTAGTGAGTCTAAAATCTGTTACACAACAAGGTTAGATACTACAAATAATAATTCCTATAATACTAACTCCTTCACCTGGTACCCAGATGATTATCGAACTAAGAAATATATGTAACAATAACTAGCTCCACGGGACAATAATTGTTTAGAGCTCACTCACGCTGGCAAACACACCATACAAGTGCACCTCAATGTCGCTCGCATGTGCGCGATCTGTTCAAACATTTATAAAAAAACTTAAAAAGATAAAAACTAACAGTGCTTTACAAAAAAACGTACCATAAAATACACATTTATTATGCTTCAGCATCCCATATAATCATATAAGCGATACGTGTGTTCTTTGCTATGATCCTCCGTAATTAAAGCAGACAAAAAGGATTTTGAACTTCTACTTGCTCAACAAGGTATGCAGAGAGATAAATATTGTGTTTATATGCAAATGGCAATTTGATCTAGAAGAAGGAACTATTTAAGATGGACACACATCTACATTAGTCTGGTAGAATCAGAAGAAAATCCACTCCTATCTGGCAACACGGTTTTCGATGAAGGGCGTATTGTGATGGTCTTGGTTACAGTGACTGCTTTCAGACTCAAATGCAAGCAGAAGTGTGCAATATGGGAAGTTGGTAAATATCGACTTGCGAGTGCATTGCAGAGTGTTTGAAGCTAGTTAATTTGTTTCCGTGAAGCTAATATTGCAGCGGATGTCGGCATGATTACACATATTTCAGATACCCAGGCAATATGTTGCCCGTGAAATATACGTAATACAGCGTTAGAATACAATTATTATGTTCTTTTAAAATGAAGTGGGTATTACAATCGAAATTGAAATCTTTGTGAACCTTCATTTAATAAAGTTTGCTTATGTGACTTGAGGGGTTTCCTCTTAGCTCTAAAGAACCTCTTTAAGCATTTTCTTTTAGGACTAACTACTTTACATTCAGCTCTCCTATATTCATAAAAGTATCGTCCCACGAGAAATATAATCCGCAACATATGGCACATAAATAAATAAACTTTATATCACGAGATATCTAAAGCTGGACTGCAGTTATCGAGACAGTTTTAATGATCGGCCTAGATATCAGTTTATGCTTATGCCAACTGCATAATATACACAGGCATATTTTTATGAACTATAACTGCATAAAACAGATTCTGTGGTAAGTAGCTACATTTGCAGCTTTACAATTTCCGTTTATTTTGGTCCTAGTGGGAGTGAAA
Organism: Rhyzopertha dominica; assembly: GCA_025024175.1. Lineage (NCBI taxonomy): Eukaryota > Metazoa > Arthropoda > Insecta > Coleoptera > Bostrichidae > Rhyzopertha > Rhyzopertha dominica. Next base: position 42,066,060 of record QCXZ01000041.1, on the reverse strand, counting down.
CCCTATACAAGCGAGTCGCTTCAAAATTCTTAATAGAATCATAGTTTTGAAATACCTACTCAATTTTCGAACTACAAAAAAYCATAAAACAAACTAACTAAAATTTGCTATCTGTTCGGCATGCAGTTATATTTTAACTAGCATTTGTCGGTATTATTTAAGAATATAATACAAAGATATCTAATTTTGGCTGAAGGTTTACGATTCACACAAACAAAAAACATAAAACACATGGAAATGGATGTATTAGATTGCATCTAAATGAATCTAGGAAATAAAGCCTCCGATATTGAAACCGATTGTGTTTTCAGCTGAGCAAATAGCGTTGGTATCTAAATGAGGATATAATAAAATAAAGAAAGGTAAACCGTTTCTGTCTTATAGTGTGGCGGGCTTTACAACCATAAATTTAATTGGTATAACACTTTCAAGAACATTTTTTATCAAAATAAGAAGCATTACAATCACTACATTTTACCAATGACAAACAAGCTTATTTATTTATGGCAGTAGTGTAAAACTCTAAATCGTTAAAGGTTTTTTTGTGTCGTCGTGGGCTTTGAAGAAATTTTCACGCAGGATGTTGCATTTCATTTGCATCGACTTAAAAGTTTGTACAGTGGATGATAGAAATATGTACCAATATAAAGTTTATAATAATATTTTAATAATTTAAAGAGATAGGGACGCGTTTGAAAGAACACATGCGTGCTACTAGGCTGCAACAGATGAGTAACTGAACGCTTATAGATAAGTAAACAAAAATTTTAGATAGAAAACAGTATATTACATAACGGGATTTGTAAGAAACATATTAACGCATTTCCACGAGTACGTAATTGCCTTACAACAATTACAATTGCATTTTTTTCAGCAAAAACGAATAGGTTAATGACAGTGAGTATGGCAGTAAATGAGAGTCACAACAAAATATTGACAAACGTCAGGTCGACTTGGAGAATGGGGTTCATCGGATATAATCACTTACCACTGCTTACAATAACTGGAAGGTTTTAATTCTATTTAATGTTATTTAGATCTAAATACCTTTCGAAAGGCGAAACCATCACCTAAAAGTCTGCACTTCTATGATAATGTTGTACAAACATTAACTATTTCTCGTGATATTTCTAACAATTAACTGACATGGAATAACATCCTGTGAACMCAATACTGAATTTGAAATTGCAATAGCGTAATAAAAAAAATACGGGCTAGTCATTACGTAACACTGTGTGCAATATCGCTTTTACTAATCAAGTACACAATGTGTAATGAGCAATTTACTAACAAAGGACTAAAAAATATTATTACAAACGTCTAATATAAAGGAAGCTCTATGTGAAAAATACATACTGGATTTCCTTTAACAAATATATTCTTTTTACGTATGATATCCCTCAAACGGGACGGCTATATGTTTAAGCAGAAATAGGAATCATTTTGTGCACGTATGGGACATGAATCTATTTTCGATTCAGAGAAAAAATTGAATAAATAAAAATAAATAAAAAAGTCGGGTGGAATGTAAATTCCACTAATTTTAATCAAATTTCGTGCAAATAATGTCAATTGACACGTATTATGAACATCATACGTCATGCGATTCAGCTAATTCGATTTGAATTGATTCAGCTGATTAGATTCATTTCAAATCCAATCAGCAAACTCGATCCGATTCAGATACAATCAGTCGATTCGAATCAATTCAAATGATTCGAATCAGTGTTTTGATTAATTGATTCAAATCGAATTTTTCATTGAATCGCACAGGGTTAATTGGCAGACGTTGGGCAGAAGAAATAGAATCCTTATTACTGTTCTGGTGAGATTAAAACAACTAAAAGAAGCACTTTCAGAGGAACTAGAGGCATTACCTGAAGACGATATTAAACATTTAATTGCACTTATGCTATGCCTAGAAAAATCGAGACAGCACTCGATACCATTGCCTTTTTTATTATTAGGTTTAAAAATACCTAATAATTACCTGTTTTTTTAGTATCATTCCCCGAGTGTGTATAGAAAGCTAGTTTCGTTGTAGCAGATACCCACTCCTAGAGTTCTGTATGATACAAATAGTGACAGTATACTGAACAGAACACAAAACTAAGAACAAATTCATTCTCAATGATTGGAAAAGCTATAAGGATAATAACGAATTTTATCAACCAGAGATAAAATAATTTCGTAATAAACACAGCTCCGAAAAAAGTAACTTTTTACTGAATACAGGTTTAACAAGGCATAAATGTAATTGGAATATACAAGTTTAACTTAAAGTAAGCTACAACTCAAATTTAATTGCAAATTATTTTTAATTTAGCCAAAGGGTAATGAAATTAAATCAAGAAACGTTTCAGTGTTGAAATAAACGAGCGGGAAACATCCCAGGCGGAATTAATCGAACATGCAGGGTAGTTAAGGCTTGGTTTGCTTCAACCCCTTACATGCGAGCAGAATTCAATTATAGCATCCAGATTTAACAGAATTTATCACAGTTTTACAAGCAGAACACGTACTGCTGACCAAATAATCACAACCTACGCCTGCCATGTTAACACTAAGAAACTAGGGGTTGGTCTGCTGCAATATCGATTCGGCAATAACGAGATTACCGTATTAGACTAAGGAGGTAAATGTAGAAAATCATCAGCGTTCACTGCAACACGAGTTCAACGTACACCTAATGTCGGATAAGCAAGGCAGGTGGTGGCAGTATTCAATTATCGTTTAGTTAGTTTTTACCATCGCAGACGAGACTAAAGTTAGAAACATTCTGAATTACTGAATTATTTACACAGCATGATGCACTTGGTGAAGTTTTATACAAAAACATTGTAACGCATTTGCTATCTCAGTTAGTGGATAATGCAGAAGTTAGCGAAACCTTCTTTTTTGACTCGGTAATATTACGTAGCTGTTGAGTAGAGTTTTGTTCAGAGCGACATGAATAGAAGTGATAGCGATCAGTGTTCAGGTATAATTTGCTTCATATTAGAAAACTACGTGTAAATACCAACCACTATCCTTTCTAATGTAAAGAGGGTGGAATCGAAAGCCTAAAAATAAGATAGCTTGTCCCTAGCTTTAAAAACGATGGATTTCCATGCAAACCTTTCAACCCCTTAAGTTACAAAAACGCTAGAATACTATTTATTTATTTCTAATTGAAAGCCTAAAAATAATGGTTTATACTTCTAGCTTCAAAAATGACGCGCTTCATACAAACTTTCACGCCCTTATGGTTTGAATTTGCAACGACGGTGGCACAATTGGTTATTTATTTCTAGTCAAAATAATAGTTTCATTCATTCGAAAACGACGGAATTCTATACCAAAATTCATCCCTTATTTTAACTCTTTCTAATACGAGATCTAAATATAAGGTTTCATGTTTATAGCTTCAAAATGGTGGGTTACCATATAACCTTCTCATCCCCTATTTCAGTTCCTTAGTAGTAGAATTTCAACAAAATATTAGTGGGTGTTTGCATTATAAAAGAATCAAATTGATGATAAGTTAGTCAGTAGGTCAGGGTATGTTTTTCTAGTAAAGATAATGAAAAAGTGAAGGATGAACGACGAATATCTTTGAGATAGTACAAGGGTTTCGTTTTATGAACTGTACAAAAAAACGGTGAATCTTATTTTTATCGTATCTTATTACAGCTAATTTTACGTTATTTTTAAAGAAATTTTCAGAATTTTAACTAAAGAACAGTAAATATGAACTGCAATGAAAATTAAATTAGAAAAAACGTAATGATTGAAGTACATACATATAAAAAAGCGTTCTTGACTCTTGGGTCGTTTGCACAAACGTGGATCACAGTTAATCCGAGTTTGCGGAGTCGGATCATGAATCCTGTGTTCTGATTATCGGATTAAATTCGGGTCAAATTTATCTGGCAACAGGGGCGGACGCCGCAAAAATTATGTGATGAACGTTAAACGTATGTATGTAGACGCTCCAAAAGCACTTAACTGTAAGCAAAACGTATATTGGTGACGCTGTAGGATTGGAAAGTATAAGGGCACCGCAACATCGACCGAGTATCTGGTAAAAGACTGTTTTGTGTCGCTCAGCGACCTCTTACGTTCCTACAACCTGCAGTCACCCAGATTTAAAAAAATCAAATGTATATTGGTCTGGTTCGTCCGGGGGCGGAGCTATTTCGGGCGGACGCTCTATGAAGGTTTTGTGTAAGGACGCTCTAAAGATAGTAGGATGTGTATATATATCTTATTTAGCATGGCTCCCCAGGTAACTAAAGTGTCACCTTAAAATTATAAACCAGACCAAGAAGATATGTTTTCAGGACTAGTATTAGGTAAGTGACGAGAAAATATCCACGATGCCGTTTTAGTCAGTTAACGTTAAAGGTATTTTAAGGAAATATAGGCTTTTCGACTGCATTTCATACGAAAGAAGCTCTAAATGCAGTACCGTGATGGCTAAAACTTAAGTCACTTTAAGTCATTGCCACTATTTTGAGTGGTGACAAATATGTTACAATTCCATTTAGTTGTTATCGGGTAATATGCTAATTAGTAAAACTCACGGAAAAAATATATTAATTGGACTAAAAACTATACCAGGTGTGACATAAAATTATGTTACACTAGCTAACGGCAGCTTTTACGCCGGGTAGAGCGGGATCCGTGGTTCGAACTTCAATTATATTAAAACGGGCGCCACCAATTTTATAAAGACACTCAAAATTGGAAATTCTGTTTATGGACGTTAATAAAGCGATAAGTCTTACAAATCTCTATCGGCATATATTGAGGAGAACGGTACAAATCAGATAATAAGTTATGCAGTGATGTACATAAAAAAATGGACAAACGCGGTTCTCCCATGCAAAGCTTTGCGTGAGCTTACAACCAATGTAATGTGTAATGTAAGTAATGTGTAAAACAAATAATGAAAATAGTAACCGCTCGGTATTTTAATTATCGCAACTTATCTGATCTCCTTCGATTCGCTATAGTGGAATGGCCGTACTTTTGGTGTTCTGCCTGGAGGAGGGCTCTCACGGTTTCCCGGATGAATTCGATAGATCAGATCCGAGTTCTGGACTACAAGGAAAATGGTCGGCACTTCTGGGATGTGCCCCGTACGTAAGACCCTATTCAATTGTTTAGATGAGTATACATTAATAGTTCGAACACAATAATTACCTCGATCGTCGAAGGTCTTTCCCGAATAAGTTGGATTGTTACAAATGTAGATATATTAATGTGTGGTGAAGCTTATTGGCTCCTAAATCAGGTAAGTCTTATTGGACGAAATAAATTTGATGGTTTCAGAGGCGAATGGTACTCGTGCTATTGCCTTCTGATGCCAGCCACAGAATGCCTGTTTTTACCAATGCACGGAGGCCACGGAGATACGATTAAGATAAAATGACATGGACCTTTAAAAATATGCAGGCAACCCAAGTTGCTTAAAGAGGTAAGTTGCAATATTGTAATTATTATTAATGAAATTACTATTAAAATTAACCTATTTTACTTTCAGGGAAACGCTTTACGGCAGTATGATAAATTGCATTACTAGTATACGATGGATTAATAATAAATATACCGCTTTTGTGTTACTTTGTTTGATTGCAACAAAATAAAAATGCTACACCATCCCCCTCCCAGAGGAAGGAAGGGTGTAAACCCGAGTTTCGATAAATACTCCTGCTTAGTAATACCAATAGATTTTTTTTACTAGCTATCTTATTTGTAATATCACTAGCCTATGCTTGTTTATACACTAGTCTTAACTAACTCTTAGCTACTACCTAATTTAACAATAAATACTAGTATACGATAACCGGTTAAAGAAAGTTGATGCATATCATCAAAAAAAATAAGCGCTTATACCCTTTCATATTGGTATCGGTTCACACTGTGAACATTTTAAAATAAATCAAAATACACGAAGACCAAAAATACAAATAATGTTTAAGGGCTTAGGCATGTTTACTACCTAGCCTACTGAAATATCGGAATTGGAACCAAAATATTGTTTCAAATCCTTAATGTGCCATTCTCCTGCATCTGAACCGTCAGCATTATTCAATGCATAAATTAAACGAGAAATCCGTTTTCTAATTGTACAGAGTACGTACTTTGGTGCTAACTTAGCTGAAAAATAACGCGACGCATCAGAAAGTATCTTATTCCGACGCCACACCTTTTCTCCTTCCTGAAAAGTGACATCTCGTTTTCTCAAGTTATAAGATTTGACGTTTCGTAGGTAAGCATTGTGTAGTCGATGACGTATTTCTTCGCGGATATCCGATAAAGTCTTCAGATTTGCTGTAAGCAGTTCTCTATCGTCCGGCAAGAGTTCGCAGTCATCGGTTGATTTTATTTCACCATAATAACTACCGGTAATAGGGATAAGCCTTCCAAAGTTTAAAAATGCTGGGCTATAACCAGTAACTTCATGTTTAGCAGTGTTGAGGGCAAATTGAATTTCTTTGAGATGTTGGTCCCAAGTGCGATGGTTTTCTCCTACATAGCTCCTTATTGCTGTCCCGACTGTCCTATTAATTCGCTCAACTGGATTACATTGCGGGTGGTATCTAGCATTGTACCATATTTTCTGTACATCGTACTTTTTGGCAAAACGTTTAAATTGTGTTCCTGCTAGGTGCGAACCGTTATCACAAATTATGAACTGTGGAACGCCATAAACCAAAAATACTTCATTTTCCAMGAATTTAACAATTGTAGAAGCTATTGCTTTCCTCATGGGTAGCAGCAATGTATATTTAGTGAACCAGTCAGCTACGACCAATAAATAACTATTGCCTTTACTAGAACGGGGCAACGGACCCATTATATCCACCGAAATTATTTGCCAAGGATATTTGACTTTCTTTTCAGAACCCATTAAACCCATTTGAGATTTATTCGGCATCTTCTGAGCATTACAKACTACACAGGAACGAACGTACTTTAAAATATCGCGTCGCATCTTGGGCCAGTAATAGAATTGCTGAACTCTAGCTAATGTTTTAAAGAATCCAAGGTGAGCACTAGTTGGTTGATCGTGATAAATTGACATGATTTTACTTCTTTGACAGTCTGGTACCAGTTCTTTCCATTCACTCTCATTATTAGCTAACGGAGTATTTGTTGAAATCTGTTTATAGACACGGTCATTCTCTACCTTCCATTGTGGATACTTTTCAGAATGCTGTAAAATTTTATCACGCAAATTTTGATACCAATTATCTAAATTATCTAATGTAAAATTTATTATGTCTACTTCTGGATTTGCACGGGATAAAGCATCAGGTACAACATTAAATTTACCTTTACGATGGATCAACTCAAAAGTATATTGTTGTAGTTTTAAAGACCACCGTGCCAACTTACCGGTTGGTTCTTTTAATTTGTTTAACCACAGAAGAGAATAATGGTCGGTTATAACCTTAAAATGTGTGCCTTCAATATACGGTCTAAATTTTTCGATACAAAACAGTAACGCCAAAAGTTCACGTTGGGTTATGCAGTAATTTCTTTCTGCTTTCGACATAGCTCTAGAACAGAATGCAATAACAACCTCCTCACCATTTATCTCCTGAGTCAAAACTCCCCCTAAACCAGTGTCTGAGGCGTCACATTGAACAGTGAATGGCTTCTCAAAGTCCGCGCAGCGTAGGACTGGCGCTGAAACAAGTGCTTGCTTGATCTTAATGAAAGCTTCTTCGGCTGCCGCATTCCATTCGAGTTCTTGTTTCTTCTTCTTTTGTTTCAAGAGGTCGTTAATTGGGGACATTAACGTGGAGAAGTGCGGAACGAAGCGTCGGTACCACGAGCACATACCCACGAATCTCTTCATTTCAGTGGCGGTTTTCGGTCTTGGATAATTTACCATCGCTGATACCTTATCCGGGTCGGTCCGCAATCCATCCCCGTCAACAATGTATCCCAAATACCTAAGCGAATTTTTTAAGAATTCGCATTTCTCTATGTTGACTCTCAAATTTGCATCCTTTAGTCTCTTTTTAACCGTCTCCAACAAACACACGTGTTCTTCAAAAGTTTTGGAAACCACAATAATATCGTCCAAGTAACAGAAGATGTTTGGCTCAAGCTCCGGTCCAAATACTGCATCCATTAAACGCTGCTGGGTCTGAGCAGAGTTGCAAAGACCAAATGGGGTAACGGTAAAGCGAAACATTCCACGTCCTGGAACTGTAAAACCAGTCTTCTCCTTCGATGCCTCATCAAGAGGTATCTGCCAAAACGCAGCTCGCAAATCAATGGAGGATATGAAGTGGGCATCTCTCAACATACTTAATATGCGCTCGATGTGGGGTAACGGATAACGATCTGGAACTGTGACGGAATTCAAAACTCTACCATCAAAACAAAATCTGTACTCGCCATTTGTCTTTTTAACTAGCAACACTGGTGAGCTCCATGCACCATGCGACGGTTCAATTACTTTTAACTTCAGCATCTTATCTAGCGCTTGATTTAAATGATTTAACATGTAAGGAGACATCAAGTATTGCTTTTGCTTAAAAGGTTTGGCATCACCCGTGTCTATAGAATGGATCAATTTATGAGTTCGCCCTAAATGACTATCAGTACTTGCAATTTCTTGAAACGACTGCTTGATTTTGTCAATTTCATTCTTGTGAGTTTCAAGATCAGTTTTATTCTCGACTGGCACAAAATTTTCTATCGTACACATGCAATTTTGGATGTCCCATGTTTCAGTTTTATAATCAATATTGACAGAAAATTGTCGGCAAAAACTACTCCCTAATATTACTGAATGGTTCAAAGATGGCACAACATAGAAATTAACAACTCGACATTCACTATTAATACAAACTGGTATATCCACTTGACCTACAATTACTTGTTTGCTCCCATCAGCAGTGGTGACATACTTATTCTCAAACTTATCGATTTTAAGCTTAAATTTATCGATAATTCCATAACCACTTTTACCTATCACCGAATGATTTGCTCCCGAGTCCAGCAAAGCAATCATCTTGACGCCAAAAATTTGAATTTCAACAAAAGGCCTATTGTCGTGACGTTTTTTAACAAAAATTGGGGAAACCTCGGATGACAACGTAGGGTTTTCCTTTTTAGTAATCTTATTTGATCTATTTAAAGATTTTTGCGTGACCTGCTTGTAATTATATCTGTAGGGTACCTGTCGGTCACGTACAGATGACCCGCGAGTTAGTTTTTTGAGCAAGAGCATTCCCTAATGGTTACATTAGGATTACCACAACGGTAACAAAACTTGGAAGGTTTAGCATAGCAGTATCTATATGTATGGTTAGGCTCCCTACAATTCCAGCAAATTACTCTTTGTTGTGCATTAATCTTCGGAGAATTGCGCTTTACAGAATCACTGGTACTAGGTTTATCAGTATTGACATTGAAGTTGCTTTTAGAATATGTTCGAGTAGTGCACTGATCAAAATACTTGCCTTTTGTAGATCTAGAATCTAAAGTACAAAACTGTGAACTGTTTTGATTTCGTTTGAGCATCTCAGCTTCATCTAGTTTCTTGCAATAATGCAAAAGATCTGCAACACTTGTCACAGGCATTAAAGCTAATTGTGTTATATAAAAAGGCAGCAAATTTCTCTTAATATACTTTAGCTTGGTTGACTCCGCTACAAAATGACCTAAACGAGCAAAAAGATTTTCCATTGAAGCGATATAAATATGAACTGGTTCACCATCGGCTTGTATTCTATCACGAATTTGTTCCCAGACACAGTCAACGTAATCACTCGGCAAAAATTCACGCTTCATTAAATTAATCAGAGAATCCCAATCATTAATTGTATTCCTTATGGAACGGAACCAAATTAACGCATTCCCACTAAAAAGTTCGGTAGCCGATTCGAACAACTCTTTTTTACTGATGTGACGAGATACACATAACTCATCAATACGTTCTAAAAATGAAGACAAGTCGGAATGTTTATCACCCGAGAAATGAATATTCCATTTATATACTGGAACTGATTTTATAGAATTTTGTATTACGTTTTGTGTAACAGGTGGCTGTTTTACCGTGGGGAACATGACACTACTAATATCCAATTGAGTTGGATTCTGTTCTTTAACTTTGTCTTGAAGCAAAACTTCAAGTTGCAAACTGTCAGCTAATGATTCATTTTTAAATAAAACTACTTCATCATGTTCATCATTATCTGGAGCAACAATACGTTTTATTCTTTCAGTAACATGTACTATTCTAGAGATAACGCGTTTATAAGTTGAATCAGCTTCAGATCCTTCGAATTCTGTTATTACGTCACTGATTGATTTTAAAGTGTTCTCTATGGCAACCTTTTCAGTTTCGAAGTCAAAATTATCATCGACAATCGATAAATTAGTACGGTTACGATCTCTTTCAAGCAAACGTGCGAGCATCTTACGTTTTTCAGCAGCATCTTTTCGTTGTGAAACGATTCCGCGAATTCGCAATTCATAGTTAAGCTCATCAATCAACAAATGATTTGGTTTCATCATTGACACATCCATCGCATACCAAGCAATACAGACGGGAAACAAAATAATTCTAATTAAACACAATACGTAAAAAGACAAATAGATATACGTAATATTAAACAAAATAATTCAAACTACGACGCACTCGATTCTGTGGCTGTGTACGATGCAAATAAATGTACACTCGAAAGCAAATGGCACAAGAACCTACAAGTAAAAACAACTGGCTCCTTATCGCTCAGGCAGATTGATCGCGTATCCACAAACGATGGAAAATTTTAATATATGATTGCAAACAAAATCAGAAAATCGGGCCCCACGCCAATGGGCGCCAATTCGTGTGACATAAAATTATGTTACACTAGCTAACGGCAGCTTTTACGCCGGGTAGAGCGGGATCCGTGGTTCGAACTTCAATTATATTAAAACGGGCGCCACCAATTTTATAAAGACACTCAAAATTGGAAATTCTGTTTATGGACGTTAATAAAGCGATAAGTCTTACAAATCTCTATCGGCATATATTGAGGAGAACGGTACAAATCAGATAATAAGTTATGCAGTGATGTACATAAAAAATGGACAAACGCGGTTCTCCCATGCAAAGCTTTGCGTGAGCTTACAACCAATGTAATGTGTAATGTAAGTAATGTGTAAAACAAATAATGAAAATAGTAACCGCTCGGTATTTTAATTATCGCAACTTATCTGATCTCCTTCGATTCGCTATAGTGGAATGGCCGTACTTTTGGTGTTCTGCCTGGAGGAGGGCTCTCACGGTTTCCCGGATGAATTCGATAGATCAGATCCGAGTTCTGGACTACAAGGAAAATGGTCGGCACTTCTGGGATGTGCCCCGTACGTAAGACCCTATTCAATTGTTTAGATGAGTATACATTAATAGTTCGAACACAATAATTACCTCGATCGTCGAAGGTCTTTCCCGAATAAGTTGGATTGTTACAAATGTAGATATATTAATGTGTGGTGAAGCTTATTGGCTCCTAAATCAGGTAAGTCTTATTGGACGAAATAAATTTGATGGTTTCAGAGGCGAATGGTACTCGTGCTATTGCCTTCTGATGCCAGCCACAGAATGCCTGTTTTTACCAATGCACGGAGGCCACGGAGATACGATTAAGATAAAATGACATGGACCTTTAAAAATATGCAGGCAACCCAAGTTGCTTAAAGAGGTAAGTTGCAATATTGTAATTATTATTAATGAAATTACTATTAAAATTAACCTATTTTACTTTCAGGGAAACGCTTTACGGCAGTATGATAAATTGCATTACTAGTATACGATGGATTAATAATAAATATACCGCTTTTGTGTTACTTTGTTTGATTGCAACAAAATAAAAATGCTACACAGGACTCAAACAGATGAAGATACTCTTATTCTATTAGCCTTTCAGAAGGAAAAAAGACAAGATGTTGAAACATCATGTGAAAGAGAATTGGGTATTATAACTTTTTTTTAAAATTACGTAAAATGAATCTTCAAATGCATGTATATCGGACGCCATGTTAAAAAAAAACAAAAAATATAATTGTAGGTAGAGAATTTCAGGTCTGAAATTCGAATCTTAGAAGTCACCGCCAAAACGCTTCTCTCCAAGGTTATTCAACTCGTGACGTCATGTGTCATGTAAACATTACCGCGGAGCGTGCTGTTTAATGGTGTAGTATCATTCTTGTACTGGAAAAGCTTTTATGTGGCGTTTATTGAAAGGACGGTGTAAGGGGTCGCACCAAAAAGTGATTTGTGTAGTTTTACAAGCATCTATTATGTATGGAAAACAAAACAAGTGTTGTTTTGTACATGGTTATAAAAGTACTTTAGTCAGCACAGCTAACAAATTTTTTGTAACCGTTCCTCGAGATTATCAAGGTATGAAAAAGTTGTTTAAGGCCCCCAGACGTGATATGCCGAAATCGCAAAGTTTGTTTTTCTGTTGTGAAGATCATCTTAATTCTTACTGTAAGTTTTATTTTCCTTTTTGGGGTTACCATTCAGTTTCCATTCTGTTATAGCTTGAAGAGGATATGAAAAATTATATGCGCAAGAGCCCAGAAAATAAATGGCAATTTATATTTATTCTGACCTCTAGAATAAATGTCAAGTTTAGGATACATTTTTGATTCTTACATTTTTATGTTTACAAATAGTATGTTTCCAACAACCCACTGTGATTAAATTATCAATGCTACCTTAATTTGATAAAAAGTTTACTTATGCTGTTGCTTTTACGTCCCTCATCTCCGCCGCGTTGAACCGCTCGTCGCTGTACACAAAATTCATAACAATGAACATGCCTTCAGAAGTCATAAGTATTTCACTTTTTCTTGGCGTATTTTAATTCTCTTGTCACAAAATGAACGCAAACAACAAACTGATAAATTGACGGGCTGAGGCTGACGCGTGACGCGCTGACCCCAGATGTAAACAAGCGGCCATTTACAAGACAGCTGACGTCACGGCCAATATGTTCGCGTTTTGGCGGTCCCTTTAAATATTCACATTTTTAATATTAAAAATACACCTTACGATCCATTTTTTCGTATTTATAAGCTGTCACGGCTGTTTTGTGGATTAGATGCTACCTATTAATATGCAATTTAATAAAATATAAATACATGGCAAATACCCAATTGAGTATACTGCGTAAGCTTAGCATTTAGATTCTACTAATAAAATAAAACACTTAGCTGGCAGCTGATGTTAAATATAAAGAAATCGGTAATAAAGGGAGTTGAAGTTATTTATAAAAGTGGTTATTATAATGGTTATGAATTCGATGCAAATTTGTCTGAATCAGCAAAAGGTTGTTTTGGGAAAGTAGACAATTGCTCATTTGTCATAAAATCACGGTTTAAAATATGTATGTCTAACTCTACTATGCAACAAATGGGGAAAAGAAATTGTCGACTACCTGTTGTTGCCAAGAACCGATAAAGATGAAGATTATTTATTAAAATGGTGTCCTAATCATAAAATGGTGTTTCTTAACGTTGATTCTGAGTATATACAATACTAACATTTAAGACATTTTGATGGTTAAATTCAATCACATATAGCTTAGATCAGTACGTCTAAGTTGTATTGMAATTGTAACAAATAATATTTCAGGATCCAATAAAAAATATTATTCTATTTCTTACATGGACAAAATTAGCAACAAGATTAAAAAAAATAAAGAAAATTTATTTATTTTTATAAAGATGCAGTTCCTGTATTGTATAAATGTGCAGTATGTAAATTGACATGCAAAAACTGCAACTGTGTATAAGTTGGTAGAAATCTAGGAATTTCAGTATAAGAATAAGAGCATTTAAGATATGGCTTTTGCAGTAAAATTATTCATTATTAGCAAACCATCTTTTAGATACAGAGCCCAGTTTTGAAATTAATAGTAGTGTTGGTATTTTACATATTCAATAAAAGGGCCCCTTATAAAACTCATTAGACATTTTGGAAATAATGAGATCATACTAAATTCCCAAATAAATTTCGAACCAACATCGTAAACAGTCTTGTTTTTTTAATAATAAAAAAGACACTGTCAATATACAACTGACAAAGTGACATTGTTACTTAAGTCCATTCATTTTCGTTTTTTCGTATGTATGTGTATATGCTTTAATTTTGTAGCCTGGTCCAAAGGTCCAATGATAAGATAACATAGAACCTCGAAACCGGAAAGCGAGTAAATAAAGGAATTTGGAGTAAGACACACTATTTAGGTTATTGTAATTTTAATTGCTTGTTTTAGTTTTTAAAACAAAAGAAGTAACTATTTTATTCTGATTTCAGCCTCTTACATATACTCAATAATTACAGTACWAAACAAAACATAATAATGCATTCACGTTAATAGAATTAATACATGTTCTATTGGGCTTCATCATTTATCAAACCTTTTAACTTTGCCATAAGCTAATCAATACGTTAAACGGAGGCAACTGTTAAGAAATAAAGCAAAAATAGAAAAGGCGAAGCACGATACGCAACAAGAGCAATTCTAAAGGGAATAGTCTACTGCGCAATAACAGACACCTGCATTCAATTCCCCTTTGCAGCAGGCAGCCAATTCCTGAAAATTGCACGTATCTCATCAAACCAACGCGCCACGCCAATTTCCGCATTTTAATTGCCTTCGTGTTGCCCGATGACTGAATGCCAAAAAATGCAACCACTGTACGATTTACGCAATTCAGTAAAGCTCTACACTGTACAGTTAGGATGTGACAGTGAGCAGGAAATACGGAAAATGCTTAAAGATTCTATTGCCAAACAACAAAGAAACCTAACTGTGGAAGCTGCGCTAAAAGAAACTGGAAAAACACGTCTCTTTAAGGAGATGTGACTGGTATGACTAGGAAATCCACAGAAACCAACTTATTTTTGCCTGATTGTAATAATCAACAAACGGGTTTTACTCAGAACTAAAATTTACAAGCTCGTTTAGAAGCACAAACAAGATAAATTGTTAAATTTATTATTAAGACAAGCACCGTTAATGAGGGGCTTGTAGTGCAAGAAGCAATCTAAATCCTCCCGAAGACGTTACAAGACAAGATAGAATTCTATATTTTATAATACAGAGGTTTCTTGAATTAAACACAATTATAGTATCAAGCAACGATCTATGAGACTGACTTATGCAGAGGGTTTTACAGCTAGATGGTCGGCCGTCGTAAACTATTGTATTGTAAATGAGGGTTTATAACCTTATGGTCAAACGTCCTAAACTATTCCTAAATGAGCCGTATTCAAAAAAATCGTGTTGGCTAAAATTTTAACTTTACCATTATAAATTTTTGAAATTTGTTAGTTGTGTTAATTTAGCAATCAATAAAACATAGAAACTTTTATAACAAATTTTATTTAACGCAGACCTGATACTAACTGGCGCGACCCGCGATCTATTTTTATATGATACTTTATTGGGTTTAAATTTTCAGATGTATAAAATAAAAGCCTTTGCATGCCATAACGAATTTATACAAATTTAATATAAAAACATACAAATTAGTAAGTAGAAAATTATTTACATTTGTGCACAATAAAATTTATACACGGTATCGATTATGTTCATTACAGCTTTTTAATAAGCACATACAAGAGTCACAAACTAAAAAAAATTACTCACTATCACTTTCTCTGCTAATCTCACGATTAACTTCTATTATTAATTCTTGTATATGATTCGCTCTGTACCGATTTTCAATATCCATATCATTTCAATGGGGTTGAAAATGCAATATGGGGGTAATCGTAGAATGGTGTGTCCACATTCAGAAGCGAGAGTGTCAATTTCAAATTTCTRCGAAAAATTTTTTGTGCCCAGCGCTTCCAACAATTGTTTTTTTATGTAGTTCTCTTCGAAATATAAATCTTCTTATCTTAAAAACTCTTGAATGGTTACCTTATTAGTTGTTGTATTTGGAAGTTTATCCAGTTGCTCCGAKTGGTAACTAGCGTTMTCCATTACTATGACGCTGTTTAGTGGCAATTTGGGCAATAAAATGTTTTTGAACCAATTTTCAAACACTTCCGCATTCATATGAGAATGATAATCGGCGCTTGCTTCTTTTAAGTTTTTACATCCAAGATACAGGGCTCCAGGAACGAAACCATTTTCACCTCCTGCATGTAGAATCATTATTCTTTTTCCTTTTGACGCCGGATTATTGACGTTGCACTTCCCTGAGTTATCAACCCATCCTTTTTTTATTGTATCATGGGTATCGTATCATGTTTCGTCGAGGAAAAATATCGGACGATTTCCTTGCCTATACATTTCTATAGAATTTAAATAATCGTATCTCCACTTTCTTATTATCTGGCTTTCCATCAGGCTGTGTTTTACACAAAATTAGTCATCTACGTCTAAAAATTCTTTGTGCCTTGCAGTTTAAAAAAGTCCTCAAAACACAGATAGCGAAAAGATTCGGAATCTCATCTTCTAGCGATTGTGACGTATTTATTGGACCCCCAGATTTGATTTAACGTGTAATCTAGTTTCAGCAAGAACTTTGAGACACTTAAACAAACATTGCGGTTTGAATTAATAACTCACTGATTCTGGAATTGAAGCTGAAGTTATGGAAAAAGATGATATACGAGAATTGCATAAAACTCTTTCGGAGCAACGCACAAAAAACTCCCTTAGATGAAGAATTAACCACCGAGACAGAAATGTATTTATCACCTTAGGTATCACAATCACTGCAGCAAAATTCATTTCAAGTTTGGGAGGAACTATAAGAAGGATGTATCTTTCACCAGTGTGTATATTTGTACAATCAGAAAGATTATTTTTTAAAGCAGGATTAGCGAAAACCAAAAAATTAAACATAATTTCACCAAATTTCCTAAGCTCCTACTTTTGAGCAATGTTCCAGATGAATACTTATAAATTATTAAAGGTTCATAAGAAATATATGTTTTATAGAAAGTTGATACTGCTTATTTTTACACAGTGAATAAAGATTTATTTATGTTTTTGCCTTAATACGATTCAATCATTACCTAAGACCAAATCATTACTCATGATGAGCGCTTATAATACGATGTGTATAATGAATGGAAATAAATCGATGTAAATACGTCTGTTTTAAAGTAATTTGTCACCGTAGTTCTTGGTCGAACTATCCTACAAATAATAATTTCCAAGTAACCAGAAATTCCTGCAATGCATCATACAGAGACGTGGTCAATATAAAATCTATCAAAATCCAGCAAATGGAAACTTCAATCATTTTAATTCCCTAATTAGTTGCAATGCAGCTGCAGTAACTCCACTACAAATAAGCCCCATCCCATCCACCACCGCACAGTTCAAAACTAATGTTCTCGATATCCTCAGTGAGCGAGTAAGTTGAACGCAACTATTCATTGCAATTACCAACCGACAGTAACAAAACGCATTTTCCGGAATAATTGCGGGAATTTGTAAATGTACAAGACAGCTGCATCGGTTTTATTTTTTACATTTTGTACCATGCCGCTAATGGAAATGCTCGAAATGTAAAAGGAAAACGAGCAAAACTAATTTTTGCTTACCTACCGGTTGAGGACTGTTTCTGTCAGGGTTCGCTTACCTGAAAAAAGGAAGAATTATTAGTAGATTGCAACAAACTGTTTTTCTCACTATATTTTAGTTTGCATATATGAGCAATGTGAATCATATTCGATATTAATGTACCCGTGGGAAATAGAATAAATTATGAACATACATCTATACATGAAATGCAGAAACATTTAATTCATTCTAATATTTCGTACTTAAGAACACGCCCACAGTTCATAAATCACTATTTTATGAATATTCGAACGACGCGGCGTATGCTTTTCTAAATACTAAATGGTGTTCAAAGTGAACTGGGTTTTTAAAATATCTACCAATTTTCCTCCAAACCTTGCCAAACTGGCACCATTTTCAGCCAATTACTAATACACTATAGACGTCATAAGTAATAAAAATTGTGACATAGAAAAGAGACAAATTTACGGATAGATATAAAATCAATATTCCTTTAATCTGAAAATGGAGCACCATTTGTACAGAATAATTCGATTATATCACAGCATGCCATGTGTTCAGTGAATTGCACCTAGCATTATAGAAATTCATGTTTCCGACTAACGTAGACTACACCTATATTAATTGAGTTGTAACTGCAGCTGGATATTCCATTGCGAAATAGCAAAATAAAAAAATGCTTTTATAAACGTAGCCTACTTGGCATCTACCTATATAAACTGAAAAATTTTAGTGCAAGATAACTAATAACGGTAATCGATAATGGTTTTAGTTACTAATATTAAACACTGAAAACTACAGATTAAGTCCATTAAAACATGCAAATATATGAATGAAATACAACCAAGGTGCAAAATTAATACAGTTAAAATTCAGGATGTCCCGTGAACAAAAAATTAGCCAATCTTCAGTAGTAAAATTGTAAAAATGTAAAAGCTCATATATAAACTAGCAATCCTCCAGAAATTGGCTGAAGGCGATCCTGATGTAAGACTTCAATTTTACGAGCAAATCGGACAATGGACAATGTTAAATAGATTTTGTTAAAATAGAAAACGAAAACATCATTGGATATATTCAATTTTTTATGGTGTCCATTACCTTCCTTACCGTTTTGGCACTGTATAAATTGAATTATTTTTATAGTTTATTTGCATTACATCGTCAATTTGAAGTTTGTAATTAACTACTGCCTAATGTTGAAATGTACTAATCCTAAATGATCTAGAAATTGTGAGTTTATTTTACAAAAATAACGCCTATGATAGACAGCTGCTACTTGTAGCTTCAGTGAATAGCGTTTGGATAGACGTCTTGAAAATTATGGAAAAACTAAAGAAAATTGAATGGTTCGGAATAAGAACAATATAAATCCGTCCTAATTGATACTGCTGAAGCTACCGCCGTTGCCGCCTTTAGTCATGTTGCTCTCATTGAGTCTCCACAAACATAGGGTACATCCTGTTAAAATTCACTTAAAGCACGAATATGGTTGGAACATAGGAAGGAATTTTGTGCAAACTTAACGAACGCATTAACAATAATCCAAATTACCTTTACAGTGATTTTTTGTAGAGGAGTAAATTTTTCTTAAATACCCATGTTAATCGGCATAACTGCCGATGCTGGAATGATTTCTGTTCTCATTTGATGCGTAAAATACACACTCAAAGAAAAAACTTAATGTGCTTGTTTCGATATTAGGTGAACATATTGTAGGTCACTTCTTCTTTCAACAAAATCTCTACAGTCAGCTTTATCTTGATAAGCTAAACCCATATCAAAGATATTATGAAACATGATGGGTGCCCAACCAATTTACCAGATATTACATGACAAGATTATCCCTTCGGAAACACTGAGTGCTAACAGTTAACCACAGAGATCTTCGAAAATGTCAGGCAAGCATTTGAGTTGCAACCCAGCGTCTGTATGGAAGATGAGGAAGCAATTCTGAAAATTTAATTTGATATAGTAATTAAGGCTTTCACGGCCGCAGTCCGCACCGGTAGTTGGCCGTACTCGTGCGATTTTCTCTTTGATGACGTTTCGCTTACTGCTGTGGTGAGCATCTTCAGAGCCGAATTCATCGTGAAGGTAGCTATCTCCGAGCGAACACAGACGTCTTTTGAACTTCTGAAAGAAGTACGTACCAGATGGCACCGTGTATGGTCGCTTAATTTATATAATATCGGAATTCGTCTATATCCATAATATAACACACTAAAAAACGCAATCTGCAAACAAAACCTTTTATCCATAATAAGAATTTTTTGCAAAGTCTATCAATAGTTTACCACATCCAACCAATCCAACCATATGCACATTCAGTGCTGAGTGCAAAACACAGTTCCAATAAAGAAGTACACGTTATCATAGAGCTAATGTAATAAATTTAAGAGTCTTTCACGGCTACTTAATGAGTATGTAACACCGCATATGGTGTCAAGTTGACGTCATTCATACGAACTTGGCGAAAGCCTTTGACAGTGTCTGCCACGAGATGAATGGTGTGTACTTAAACTGAGCAGTATCATACATGACTAGTCGTAAACCGTGTCACAATGTGGAGTTTAACCTCACTGCTCGTACCAGCTTGGGGCCAGTATTATTTTCCATTTTTCATCAATTATATTACATGTGTAATTCCAAATGCTGTAAAGCACCTTTTTGCACGGTTAAATCAATTATTGACTGAATTGAATCCCAAAGTTGCTAATCAAATATTGCGACGATAATGATCTTATACTAAATGTCAGCAAATGTTGTTAGTTTTAGAAGCTGGCACAGACCTACATTACGTAATTATAAATAGAATAAATAACATTATATTGAAACACACAAAAAGAAAAGACCAGGTACACTAAACATGTATTTAATTTGTTTGCTTTGATAACGTTGTATTTCTTGTAGTACGTAGCAATTTAGAATACTGCAGTGAAGTTTGATCTCCATTCTGACAGCACTACATTAACAAAACTGAAAGGACCTTGAATTTCGTAGACAAGCTGCAGCTTTAGAATTTTTGTATACGATTGTTAATGTTAATTAGCATAAGAGTTCTTTCAATCTCGAGCAGTTCCATTTTGTTTTTTAAACAGTACATCGCACCATTTATGAACGCAATATTAGCTGTGAAGAAATAATTAGAATTCATAATTACACCTGCTTATAATATTGTTTCGATTTTTACCACAAATCAATTTTGAAGATCCCACAATTTTAAATAAAAAATAAATAGAAAAATGACTTTCTTTAGAAAAAATGTGTAAATGGTATAAATAGAAGAAGTGCTTATCCAAAATTTACACCCATTTACTCCATTTAAAAAAATTGGTGATTCATAATCACCACGAACCTCCTTGCATGCTTGACGTTATCGAAATTGATCAAGCTATATTAGTTGTACGTCAATTTGGCACATAACTGCTATTTTAATTTTTATATGTTATTTTCCCTAAATGTTATCATTAATTTCCTGTTATTGTGTAGTTAATCTGCTGTGTTCCTGCTAAACCCCTAAAATAATCATTTAGTATAAGTATTAGGTGTAGTTATACAAGCATAGAAAAAAATATTTTTAGGTCCTGAATAAGAAGGCAAATAGCTTCGAAAGCTCGGCAATTAGGTTAAAGGGATTGTTTTATTTTTTGTGACCGAAGCCCTAATTGCATAAAGCATTCTGCAGTTAGAATTTATTCCTGTGATATTGTTCATCTTAGCCTGAAGGTAGGTTAAAAAACAAGTATAAGATCTGCCTATAGAACGGTAGAACATACCACTTAGAAATGTTCGTACGTAACGAATAATCTACAACTAATCTAGAATTCACTAATAACCTGGTATTATAAGGAAGAATGTGCAATATATCTAAGTTAACTAACCACAGCCACGGCCTTCACATAACAAAACATGGAATGCTGATCAAGTGGCTCCCTGGCAAAAACTTAATTCTTCAATTCCTGGAGTTGGCTTATTACACTATAACTCACGCTAAATGATAGATTTATGCTTGATCAAATGCCACCCATCCGATCCGCAAGCGCCAAGAAGCAAAACCCGACGGAATCCCCCTATCTCGCTTTTTATCTCATTCTGAGACCGCATTCCCGATTTATATCCCTTTAATTGCGTGTCTGTTTACACCCATAACTCACGGCGGCGTCATGTTGCATGGCGAACAGGATAATTCCTGGCGTAATAAAACGCCCATTCAGTTATACTTATCGGCCGTAAATCTGTTCCGGGACAGAGTCGGCAGAAACAAAGGGCGCTCGTCATGCGAAAACTTGTTTTTCAATCGTACGACCGAACAACTGGGCCATGCCTCGATGGGCTCCTTGAATAGCGAGGGAATGAGGGAAACACTGATCACCGAGTCCTAGGACGGGATCCGGCGCTGTCCCTGCTAATCTACGGAAGGAACTGAACGGGATTCGGGTGTTTCTTGCGGTCCTGTCGGTATCATTAATAATTGAAGAGACAATAGTGGTTGGTTGTTGTCGTTAATGACCAGCTACTTCGAAGGCCGCTAATAGTATACCAAACTAATACTAATTTTTTCTTGATACATAGTTTGTGTTATGAAATCGAGTGTTTTTTACTTTTACCGAACACCAGTACAGAGCTGTTTGAATAGTTTGTACTAAGCTGATGCTGCCAAGAAGTTTGCTGAAATCGTTTTAAATCTTCATTACTTCCTCTCTTTGCAAAATCTGTACCACTAAAGCGGAAAGGAAAACAAAGTACAGCATAAAATACAAGACAACAAGATACCGTTTAGATATACAAAATAAAACAGGTTCAATCACAGATCCCTGAGTCACCCCGAACGTAATAATTCCCTCTTCAAGTGCTTCGAAATCTATAAGAGAACATCCAAGAAGGGTCACTGAGGAATAAACGCCAATAACTATTTATGATTAGTTTTGTTGGAAACTGGAAAAGTCGAGTTCAGTAATATTACCATCATCAGTTTGACGTATGATATCATCAATTAAATCAAGGAGTGTAGTAAAACTACTATCTTTTTGTGGAAATCCTTACTACTCAAGAGGTAAAAAGCACTTGGCAAGGGTGTACATGAATTGATTTTATAGACATCCAAGTATTTCTGAAGTTGCAACATAGTGATTTAGGTATGCCGCCTACTTTCTTTTTGTTGCATTAGTGGTTTTTAAACAATCAAAACTAATAATGTCACAATTTTACCATTCGTAAAGCTCAACTGAAGTCAAAATATGGCAACGAATAAATTGCATAGACTATGTTAGCGAAAAGATGGCACCATACTTCTCTAATGACAATAGTAAGTTTATTTCTGTAAATAGAAGCAACTTAGGAGCATTGTCAGTAAGCAATAAAGACAAGAGGGACAAAGCTAACAAAAGTTGGGTATAGGAAATTAATTGCGAAGAATGTAATATTAGTTATACAGTAAGATAAAGATCATAAAAACTCCATATTAAATAATAGGAACTTAACTGGCTTTTAAAAATATTGTGTAATTTTTAATCATACATTTATCGAAAATAGATTTAAAATATTACATAGTGTTTAAAACGGCATAAGGTTAGGTTTAKTGGAACAAATAAACAAAACCGTTTCGTTTGTAAACGTTTGAGAAAGGCCTAATAAACCGAAACATGTAAGAGYTTAAACTCAATAAAAACTTAAACATTACCAAGTCTTATAATTATTATATTATTGAAAAAATGTTTCATTTAACGCCGTTGAGTAAGTCAATTGAAGTTTTCATTTTTAATACTTTTATAGTACTTCTAATGAACACAATCCTTTGAAGTCTTATATTTATTAAACGCCTTTTTTTGAACCCATTCAATTTTTTATTGCATAAGTGAACCCTTCATCGGCATCGGTGCCATCTCATCAAGCAGCCTAAGAACTAAATTATTAAAAAGATATTTTTGTTCAACACGTTAGCAACGCTCATGCGTTTTTAATTTAGTTTTTGAGGTCCCCCCGTTTATTCAATTATTTTGAAAAGAATAATATACCACATGGTTAATACCACTTATGGTCTATCCAAAGTGGCCCGCTCATTAGATGCAAAATGCAACGCCTTCGACACTATATTAGAAGTTATTGTAAGAATCGATAACAAATCATTGCATATTTTGTATTATCTCGTCGATGCAATATTTTTCAAACTGTCTTCTCTCGAAATCGGCGAAAAGTGACAAATAAAGAAGTGCTGATTAACAATGCCAATGCCCCCTCCCGCCCCAAAAAAAAAGTGTGACGCCATCTACAAAGGACTGTAGCTCCCTAATAATTAGGAGACAATTTTGTATAAAGGGCGGAATCATCTAGCGGGTGCTAGTAGACTAACCTCCCAATGGTAAACCCTGGGCAATGCGGTATCATGCCTAAAGAGCTGAACCTCTTTGAGGATATTCCAGCACACAAGGTCGACAGAATTGGAAACGCAGACCTACCATTTTTAGTGGGAAAAGAATTGAATCATTATACTTATAGGCCCGGTTGCCAAACGTGGATCAAAATTAATCCTGGTTTAATCCTTGGTCGTTGCTATAGCAACACCAATCAGAACACCGGATTCATAACGTTGCTAGGCCGACCGCGGATTAAATTTGATCCACGTTTGTGCAACCGGGCCATATAGTTGTATAGTCTGTCGATCCACATACGATAAATAAATAATGATAGATCGTCTTATTATTATCTGTATAAAATAAGGTTTTTTGTTTGAATGAATAGAAACTGAACGCCCTTATTCTGGCATTTTCAGCTAAACTGAAGATACGGACACAAATTACATAATGCACGCAACTTTGTCCTGCTCCCCGATATTTGTCATAACAGTCCCGCATGACCTAATTAAGCTCAAAACTTCGGTTTCAAATCGCCGCTTATGCACACAAACTGGCACCAAGCTTTCCGCATCAAATTTTCCCCAAGGTGCACCAGTAAATGTCACAATTTAGCTATCCGGCCCTCAAGGATTGATTACGTTTTGCACGAATAACTCTGTGATGGCTTAATGGATTATTTACCAGGGGAGGAATATGTCATTCATTTACAATATTGACAATCTGGGCAGAAGAACCAAAAGATATTCAGTTAATGTTATATAATTTTACAGGAGATTAATATGAAATATTCAAGTTGTTGTAAAATGTTTGTTTTCTCAGGGCATTAAAAATTTTTTCATAAAAAAATCTTGGGAAATTAAAATTTTTTAACACTTGATACAGAACGGCTAGTACTATGCTATAACCATTAAGAATAGCAAGTAATCTAAAAGAAATGCTTTATTGAGACACTAACACTGTAATAAAATGTATTCAAACTAAAAGATAAAGATAATTAAAAGAACAGCAATAGAAATAGTCTAATTCGGTTATGACATAACCAGAAAACAGCATCATTATGAATAAGCGATGAAAACAAAACTATGGAAACGTTTGGAGACCCATTTCTAATGTATTAAAGTATTTGCGGATTTTTCATCGATCAGTCAGTGGTACGTTCTTCTAAAAGATTAGTTGACATCAACTACCTCATAAAGTTCTTGATTAAATGATATTTTAAAATATAAAATGCCTGGCGTTTGCGAGAATAATAATTGCGGGCGACACAATGCCATCTATTGACAATTAACAGTCTCACCCACCCATCCCTGCGGGAACCTGTACGCCGAACCTTATAGCACTTTTTAGTGGGCGTTTAAAAAAACGACAGGTCCCAACGAATGCGTCTGCAAGTGCAGTTCTTAGCTAAATAAAAAAAAATTCTATGCCATGTGCTATACTGAGGAGGCTTTATAAGCCGAAACGTATCTACAGGTTGTTTCGATACAGACAACATGGCATATACTAATTTTGTTATTCTGCAGACACCATCGTTGAGAATCTCTGTCGATTTTTGAACGTCCACTTCAAGTTGGACTAGAATTCAGAGTACAGGTTCTCCGCAGAGACGAATGGGTGAAAGTGTTAATTGTCAATAGGTGGCATAGCGTCGCCCACAATGACTATTCTCGCATACACACTACCAGCCTTGGTTTATATCAGGAAGATCTGTGCCATGTTGTCTGCATTGGGATTGTGTCTGTACAGAGGACGTTTTATAAGCCTAAACAGCAAAACAGCTATCTACAGGTTGTTATAGTGCAGACAACACGGCACAGACTAATTTTGTTATTATGCCTGGCGATTTTCGCATCAACTTCAGATGGATCGCTGTTAATATTGGATAATGCCTCTTTGCTGTTCTTTTTTACTCTTTATAAACATGCAGTACTGTCATATTAAAGACGAAAGTTCTTGAACTATGTTGTCTTTATTTCTGTCACAGGCATGGTAAGACCATATAAACGCATAAGTTGCTGCCTATCAGCAAGTAGGTTTCTTGTAAAGAGGAATTTTTGTTCTAAACTAACTTGAATACAAACATTAAATACGATGTTGAAAATTTTGCCATACAGCCACTACTTGTGACTGTTCCATCGACACTGATGGATTTAAGCCATGAATGAAAGAAGTGAGAAATTTGTGTAATGTACTCTTTTTTACTTGTCAAGATGTTACATAACTGTGTTTCAATGTGCCTAGAAAACCTGTCTTTATGCTGCGGAAAAAACTTATCGCCTAACTGCATAATTTCTTCTTTAAACGTAGTGTGTAAATCAATTTAATACCCTATGACGAATGCATTATTACTTCGACTTGGTAAGGTAACTTGACCAACCCCTAGTTTTAACAGCCTTTCCCCCTGCAGTTGGCGCGCATTATGTCGGAGAAATCGGGAATGAATGGACTGAAGCTGGCTAATATATATGTTTTTGAACCTATAGAGCAAGGGTGGGTAGATTTAATTTATTGTACCCTTCGGTGGCAAATTACGTGGGGAACAAGATGAAGCAATCGAAGGGGCAAGCCTAAATGCAGAAGGTGCGCAATATATAAGTAGATAGCCGAAACAATATGCTTGCAATAGAACACGAAACGTTCGTTGTTTATCAAAGCTCAACAAAATTATTGGTATTCTATTTCAGACCGTTTTATCAGTTCTATCGTACAAGGCATTGAGTGCTTATGATAACCTCGTTTGCTGTTTACCTTCTCCCAGGTCTGTATGAGTAGTTCGCGAAAACGTGTTCAATTATAGCTGTTTCTCACAGGCATTTCTGATATTGATGTTAATTAAACATCTAATTCGTAGTGAAACATACGGTAAGCCTACGGATGCAAGCTTTGGTTGAGCATGTTTTAAAAACGATGTAGCAAAAATCTTCATTTGCCTCTAAAATGAATTTTAGGCGTATTGTAATATTCCATTAATTTTAAAAATGGACGTTGGACTCTCATTAAATAGATATAACATAAGTAAGAATTTATATGGCAATGCCATCTGTCAGCATTACACTGACATGATGACAAAGCCACCTAAATACTGTCAAATTGAAGCTGCTTTAACGGGTACTACTTCCTAAAGGAAGTGACCTGTAGCCTGACAAATTGCCATGCACTTGCATACTTCAATTTGACAGTAGCTAGGTGGCTTTGTCATCATGTCAGTGTAATGCTGACAGATGGCATTGGCATCTAAATTCTTACTTACATTATACCATTGCTTTGGTATATAGGCAAAACCAGTTCTATGCCGTGCTGTCTGCAGCAGACCTAAACTGCATTGATGAGTTATAATGATAGCGAAATAGATCTATCTGCAGTTGGTTGCGGTGCAGACAGCACAGCATAGACATGCATTTTAATAGATATAACATAGTTAATGTCGAAGCATTGTTTTTAATAATTAATCACAACGTGTCGTGTAAATGATGTAATTTTATTCAACAGAAGGCATTTCTGAAGAAATATATTAGTATTATGTTACCAATAATATGGGGTTATTATAAATTTTGGATCCATTTTTTTAAATTCGTATTTATCAAAGTTATTAAAGTTAACAATATTTGTATCCATTGAAAGAGAAAACTTCGACGTTTAATTTAATACATTATAAATGCTTAATGTGACCAGCGATGCCTTGTAAGCACGACAAGCATCTACACGGCAGCCACTCAGTAAGTATACGCTTTCTCGTGTGTGGGACGGGTTTGGCTGTACTAAACTTTAAAGCTTCCTCCCTTCATAGCTACGAAAATTGTTAATTTTGAATTCGAGCTCTGATAAATTCGAATTTAAATAAAATGGGTCCACAATTTATAACAACCCTGTATATTTCTACGATTTGGACAAACGTTTGAAAATGTGCTTAGGAAAAATGGCAACAATAGTATTTTTTACAGTTCGCTATTTCATAATAATTATTAACAAGCATACGTATCATTATATGTCTATCAATACTAAGACAAAACCGATGATAAAACTGAGTATAATCTGCATATGGTCTAATTCCACACAAACGAATTGAACTTAAGATACCAGATGTGAATTTGTAAACCAAAGTCCCAGTGGAACCTTGTGGCACTCCACATTTGACAGACAGCTCGACCGCGATGCTTTGTTTGTAAATGAACTTCGAAACTGGTAATTAATTAACTAAACTGATACCAAATAATATTCCAATTATGCTAACTTACAAAGTAGCTAAGTAGTCTAATTCTATCACATGCTTTCAAAACGTCAGTTAAAAGTTAAACCAACCAAATCATCAACTACCATAACTAGATTATCATCAACTAATAGCAAATTTGAACTAGATTTCCACCACAAAGGAAATGAAATATTCGCGAAAACCGTTTTTCATGACCTTTGTCTTTGAATACTTCGCAATCCCAGCACGACATTGATATATAAAGTGTTCATGCTTATAGCCCAGTCTAGAAACCTTTTTTTGTTTCAAGTCGTAGATTAGCGTTTTAAATGGAAAAGTGTTAATTTTATGAGAACAATCTCGCACCGATGAAAAAAAAACCGCTGCAAATTGAATCAATACTTCCATATCCAATTGTCAAAATGACATTTACGTTTTTATTTCTTATACTATACGTTTGGTAATCAGGTTTTGAGCATTTTTCCTCTCTGCAGATTTTTTCTAAGACGAACAATCTTCGTGATATTAGCAAAAATATATAAATTTTAAAATGGTTTTTTTCCAAATAACTCGAAAATTATTAACTTACCAAAAAAATTACAAGAGTGCTTTCTGATCAGAAATTTGATTTTCTATATAATACCAAACAAAATTGTACGAGCAGGGTCGAAAATAGGTTTTTTGGAAATATTTCGAAAATGTCAAAATTTTGAATAGATTTTGTGGGAAATTTTGTTTTCTATCTGATGGTATTTTCATTTTTGAATATATTAAATATATTCGGAGATATTTAGGAAAAACAGTTTTCTTTAAGTGACGCTTTTGTGCTAATATCTTCTAAACAGTTTGCTGCACCGAAAATTTATAAGAGCGAATAATACTCGCATTTATACTACTAATCACATACTAAAACTAAAAAAAATATAAAAATTTACAAAAAGGGTAGTTACCCCCTAATTTCGCCCCCTTCCCGATACCCTACTTACCCCACTAACAATAGGTCGCTTTGGGTAGTTGAGATTTATACGTTTGTCAAATTTCAAGTTCATTTATTAAATCTTTCGAAAGTTATCGTGTCCACAAACAAATCCACGGACATACAGACAAGAAATTTTTTTTGCTCAAATTGTTTTTTGCGTTTTGGACCATTTTGAAGCAAATGAGTAAATAAAAATTTTTTATTTTTTTTCGCCATACAATACTTCCCATGTGTTGGATGCGGAAGTAATTACCTAGTATCAACCGACTAAGATTTTTACTACACTCGTATATAAATAGTAAATAGTGTATTGAATACAACACATACTAAACAAAGAAGTACGAAGGTACTGCTAGTATACAGTCATTTATCATGAAATATGTCAAAAACAAATGACTATAGGGTAATGATAGCTTAATACTCTATCCTATGTGCTATTCAGAATGCAGTCGTTCCGTTTAGAATAAAACAGTTCATGCTCGATTGTTTTTTGTCATTATGAGATTTTCCTGAAATTTACTTAAACCACCATTCGCAGACTTTGTAAATAAAAGAGTAAGCTTTTATAGACTATTAGCGAAAATACGTTGTATATCTAAATGAAGGACTGTAAAATAAATTTTCTTATTAGGAATTTTTTACAGGTTGGATGTTTTAAAATCTAAATTGACTGGGCTAAGAGGATAACGTGAAATATGTATTTATTACAAGCTATAGAAGGAATAAATTATAGTAAACGTAATAATAAATACCGCTTTTCTCCAGCTAACTAAAATATGGCATCTCTAATGATCATTTTGGAGAAATAAAGTTTTCGAATTTGTACTTAAAAGAACAGTAAGTAAGACAACTATGTGATTTTAAATACTAGTACAATTTTTCCCAAATAAAAAAAAATCACAATGATAATTAATGTGCAATTTAACACTTTCAAAAGCTAGCACAACAGTAAATTTGTGAACAAAACCTTATTGGTAATTCTTCACGGCTGAAAAAAATAGCCTGTTCTGCTCATGTTCTGATTAAAGTGTCATTGCGCCGCGGCGCAATTTTTCCATAAACTCGGCTACCCCTTGCTTCGCAAAAACAAACGTCGAGCAATATGTCACTTTTAATCTTCATCTTCATATTCATCCACCAATATAAGCCAAGTACTGATATATTCACTATTTTCATCATGTCAGCTAACCTAAGTTTGAGCTTCACGCAGGGGCATCTGTTAATTCCATTGAAGCCGCGCAAGTTCTGCATAACAATCCGATTTAACATGTGCACCAGCAAACTACCCTAATTAGGTTAAAGTATGCGTCGGAAGCTCCAGAACAAGTAAGTGCAGTTCCAATTATGAAGTTGTGTCGAGTCACATTCCCTTCACTCTTAAACACTAATCCTTGGATACGTCGTGCCGTGTATCGGAGAAATCCACCCCTCAGCACCTGTAAACCCCATTAGAGTTTAGGTATTCATACGCTAAATATATTTCGGGTTTAACGGGAGCGTTGAGCCCTAGAGATGGGCGAGGGTGTTAACGAAATGGCGAACCGAAGCCGGTAAAATAGGTGCTGGGGGATTTACTGAAAATTATGCCTAAAAGCTGATTTGGTTGTTAAACCGGCCAAGTATCGTTTGTATGTATAGCGGCCTTTAAGTGCAATCAGTAGTTAAATAATAAGTCTGGGCTTTTCATAAAATGCTGCCAGACACTACGAATTATCATGTAACGCAGCGAATAGGTTCTGCACTTACTAAATTGGTCAGGAAAATGAAAAAATAAGGACGTTTACAACGGTTAACTAGAGTACAAAACCATTAATTAAATCTATCTTCTGCGAACGATTTGAGGAATCCTGGGCGGCACCTAACCTAAACTAATGAATTGAAAGTTTCACTTGCGGATTTGCTTCACTAATACGGCAACCTCTTATATCTTCTCTTCATTTTTTAGCTTTATGTGTGACTTCCGCAGTGGTTCCTAAAAACCTAACTTTTTATAAAATGGTTTGGCCGCCCTAGAACTACCCATCGCAGCCCTTTCCAAGTAATGTAATACTATAATGATATTTAACCATAATAAACAACGCTTTTTGCACAATATTCTTTGTGTGGAAAGACGGGGAGTGGTGAGATGTATCATGTAAAACTGACCATTGTTTTCTTTTTAAAGGTAAATATCCATAGCTTTCTAACTCCAATATAAATATATCAGGATTATGAACATTCATAAAATAAAATGCACGTCTATGCTCTGCTGTCTGCACCGCAACCAACTGCAGATAGATCTATTTCGCTATCATAATAGTTCATCAGTGTAGTTTAGGTCTAGACATGCATTTTAATGTATGTTGGTTCTTGCCCGCTAGCAAAAAGTGCCGTGGGGGTCTGCTGTCAAATTGAAGTATGCAGTTGCATGCTAATTTGTCAGGCTACAGGTCACTTCCTTTAGGAAGTAGTACCCGTTAAGGCAGCTAGGTGGCTTTGTCATCATGTCAGTGTAATGCTGACAGATGGCATTGCCATCTAAATCCTTACTTAATTCATCAAATAGTTTACAAATCTACATAACTGTAATTTACCGTGGGGCCAAATATAAGTATCACCTAGATGGCCGTTAATGCACTACCTCTTCACAGTTTTTCATAAGCAAACTGGTGTGTGTAGGATTTACAGGTAAATTCTTTGTGCAATCTGATTTTTGTTCTAAAAAATTACCGTTCCATAAGAAACACCTCTAAGTAGATTTTAAATAGTGACAAATTGGCTGTCGCTTCACTACTACTTTCAGGTATAACTAGAATAGCACTTTTTAACATCAATAAAATCTGAAGAATATTTGATGTAACTCTTAGGTTTTGAACATTACATTTATGGATTATAGGCAAATCGCTCAAATTTGGTACCTTGCAGTGAGAAATAATTAAATTAATGTATCCTCGGAAACTAGTTGATGTTATATCAATTATTTGTATAACCCCAGGATTATTTATCGTTTTTCATCTTTTAAATTAACGTTAATAGTTCTCTTAAAAGTTTGAGTTCCAATGTTTTTTGATTTGCAAGGAATTCCGGGAGATTATCCTTGCTATCAACACTCACTTAACGGACTGTCAATTCTTACAGATCAGTGTACTTAATGATCCCTTTACCTTTTCTTGTGTTAACACATTTTTTGGTACTCGGCGATGTTTGCTGCATATCTTTTCATAAACATGGTATAGTTTTTCTATAATACATATATTCCCTCTGCTAGTACCTCACTAATAATACTGTATACCATATGTAAAGACATAAAGTGCAGATCTATAATTTACGTACTGGTAAAAGGTTTGAGCTTAATTGTAAATTGTTACTTATAAATAACAACTGCCGATTTGATTAAACAACACTGTGGTAGTTTGTATGAGATATACCTATAAGACATTTCCTGTAGTCGAAGTCTGACTTATATCCAGGACTGAATATGGAATAAGTACTATCAAAAATACATAGATTACATTGATAGTTTGTTTATCAGTCCAATAGGTTCCTTCTAAATGTTTGGCTTTAAAAGTCTGAAGAGTGCAGTAGTCCTTTAGAAGGATTTGTGAAGTTCGGTCTGTCCCGAGGTTAGCAAATAGCTCCCCTTTTTCTAGCCGAACCGGGACATATGTAGGTCTTAACCTCCCTGACCGTGGTGGCGCAACTGAAAGGGCATTATTAGCTGTAAAACGCGATTGTTGGTCCATCCCACTTCTTTCAGCCTTGTTATCGTTCGTAGTTGGGAAAAGATTTGGAACTCTTTTTTAACATTAATCTGTAATGACCAGTCGTTTAGCACATACCCCGAATATAATTACTAGTCTTTATTTTTATAGGTTCAGGCTCCTAATTATATTAAATTAAACAGGCTTTATATTAATATAACATTTCGACCTTTAATTTAGGTATTTCTCAAATATGTTTTTATATTATAACTGACAATTTGTGGCAAAGAATTAATATGACGTTTAAAGACGTTTAAATGAAAGTATGAGTGTGTGATGGTGATATAGTGTTGTTGGTGTTACTTAGTCCTTGTATGTCTGTCCAGCTGTTTACACGTGTTTATGTTTTTCTTGTATATGTATCATTTCCGAAAATTGTCTTTTACGTTTAGGTGATTCTGTAGCTATAATTTTGGTGTTATTAAAATCTAATGTGTGATTAGTTTGTTCTTGATGTTTTTTTTTTCAAATCTGAGTAGTTGTTATTATTTTTATGTTGTATTGTTTTTTTAGGTTTTGTCCCGATTTTTTTTAAATGATGCTTCACCCTCTTATAACTGACAATTTTTACACACAACAGATTAGGTAAGTAATCACAAATGCTACTTGAAACTGGATGATTTGAGTACAGAAAAGAACCTAAAATTAGATATACAATCAAAATGCGATCTGTACCTTTTCTTAAACTAGCCGCCCCACGTTGGGCGCCAAGATGTTGCAAAACGCGGTAAGTTCTTGCCAATGATGTTTTTTCCACGCAGATCAAAAAATTCCAGTTAGAATGTAAAAAATTAACATTGAAAAGAAGCGTAAGCCTAAGGATACAATGATAACGATATTGAGTTACCTGAGTAGGTATTGAGCTTTTCGAATCGAAAACATTCGGAGCACCCCAATTCGGCACATTTAATAATTGTCTTGCCATAAATGACGTCAACAGTGAAGGCTGCAAAACGGTGGCACAAAACGACTTTACTGTGAGAAAGGTTGTCACATCATATAGTTTCGATCGGTATTCCACAGAAATTAGAAAAAAGGTTTCGCTGCAACTGGCAAGCCAGTGAGATCAAAATACTACATATTCACGCCTTTCCACAAAGCAACTTTGTAAATAGCAATCAAATTAGACCAATTGGGATAGGAAACGATTCGAAACTAAATACAATGTCGGTATGTATTTTGCCGAACGCATCTCTACATACCAACGTCGCATTCGTGACATCTCGTTTTATGATAACGGGGGGTATTCAAACCGTTTACAACCAAACACACACTTTATTACCCAGTCGGTTGCACTGAGAGCTTTGTGCAGTATTAGAGTCGAACGATCATTACACCTAAAGTTCATCTGAATCCTATCACACAAAGCACTTTATAACAATTATATTGAAAAGCTTAGCAACTAAGGTGTTTTCAGCTATTACAATAATTAGATAAACTTTATGAAATGAGAATTACGCTTTTTTAAGAAAAAAAGGATAGTGAGGTTTCCTATTCGTTTTAGATTACTAGTTCCAAGTAAAAGTTAGGTCAGAGATGAACTATCACTGTTAAAACCTAAAAATTATAAAATATATATCAACCAATTGTGTTCAAATCTGAATCCATCTACTATGCAAGCAATTTAAACGCAACAATTGTTCCAATTAATGTCAGTCATTGCTAATCCACTAGATCGAATGAGAATTCCCTTTGGGACAGAATATCCACTCTACGTACTCGATGCTAATGTGACGTGTATGTATACGGTGGCATTTATATCAAATGGTGTCGTTTTTACAATATACCACCTCTGGTTACTTTGCAAAAATCTAACTATAAAATAAACTAGTTGCTAGGGATTATAAAATCACTCAAAAAATCAAATCTTAAAGAAAATGATAAACAACAACTAATAACTTAAATATTCTTTATAAAAGTATAAAAACTCCACTTTTCAGAATAGAAACATCAATCGATCATAACATGGATCACTTACGACGCATTTGTACGTGCTAAGGTTTGATTACAGCATAGTAAAGTCATTAATATAGTTTTGGTTTTAATGTGTTTGACTTACCATTACGAAGTATCGGTTAGGTACATCTGCTTACCTGAAAAGATAAAACATGTTTTAATTTTTTAAGGGACGTAAACTTTGCGTTTTAACATTACTACACGTCAACCTAAATTAAAAACCTTATATTGCTTAGATATAACGCACCAAATTCAGTTTTATCGTTTTTTTTTATATTTGGTTTACTTCAAAACCGATTTGTCAGTAAGCGAGTTAAAGTTAAAGGAGCTCCTTTTAATAATATCTATACTCAATATTAAGAACTGTTAGAAGTCAATTTAGTCTGATAACTGCATAATCCTTAATGTTCGTTAAATTACAGTATTTTTTGCACATTCGCAATAAAAACCGCTGCAAATTGAATCAATACTTCCACATCCAATTGTCAAAATGACATTTACGTTTTTATTTCTTATGCTATACGATTAGTAATCAGGTTTTGAGCATTTTTTCTCTCTACACATTTTTTCTAAGACAAGCAGTCCTCGTGATATTAGCAAAAATACATAAATTTTTAAAATCTTTTTTTTTCCAAATCGCTCTAAAAGTATTAACTTAACAAAAAAATTACAGGAGTGCTTTCCGATCAGAAATTTGATTCCCTATATAATAAAAATTTAACAAATTTTTAAAAAATCGTACGACCAGGGACCAAAATACGTTTTTTGGAAATATTGCGAAAATGTCAAAATTTTGGATAAATTTTCCAAGACACTTTTTGTGAGAAATTTTATTTCCTGTCTGATGATATTTTCATTTTTTTTAGGAATACATTTAGGAAAAACCGTTTTCTTTAAGTGACGCTTTTTTGCTAATATCTTCTAAACAATTTGCTGCGTCAAAAATTTATAAGGGCGAATAATACTCGCGGTTATATTACTAATCACATGCTAAAACGAAAAAAAAATAAAAATTTTCAAAAATGGAAGTTATCTGAAATCTATTGATATTTGATAATGGTCAGTCGCGGCTTCTTTGGTTATCGAAATTATCAATTCGAGAAGTGTAGTGCTTTTTATTGTAGTCAACCGAATAAGTAGTACTATAAGAGTAGTATTTTGAACCAGTCGTGTTGGTCATTAGTGTATATTGAATTGTTCGAATACTTACACTACAACAACATTACAATGCCTTGTATAGAAGGCTTTGGCCTAATTATAGGTATAGTAAGTTTAATGTTTTGTCTAAAATAATGAACCTCTCTAAACTGTATAAAATTAATTAAATGAATGAAATAAACTGCATCAGATGAAACAAATTTATACCGCTTCTACGTGTACAATGTTATTCCCTACCATCACAGCCGGTTCGTTTGCATGAAATGCAGACTGCCAGTGTACGATCCGTTCCGGCGCATCCACCATTCCTGTTTCAAATTGATTATGTTTGAGTAACAACTTCCTGCATGAAACAACTTCATTTCGAGCTTTCACGCCGTAATTCTGATTTATTAATTTCCTTTTCGGATGACAGCGGACGGATGCATAAATATTCAAAAGGCGAAAAAGCGAACGGTAAAATTTAAGCGGGTAATGAGTAGAAAACGGCAAACTCAATAAAAAAAAAAGATGCCGAATTGTTTTCAGCACACAAGTTTTAGTAATAATTCAAATGTGCCTTGACATTTATTTATTTTTAAGATTTTTCTTCTGTTAGAATAAATTCTACAATTTAGGGTCTATTTTATAATTTTTACCTTTTGCTTCAATTCTGTTGGATTTTGCCTTGTTAATCTGGTGTGAAATGGGTTGTGTCTAAAAGCTTGTAGCATAATCCGTGTATACAAAACAAACTGGAAATATCATAGTTATTCTTTCATTCCAACAGAAACAAACTTTAAATTTGCTACTAAAGGCGGCTGAATGATCATGAACATAATCTTTATTGCTTTTTCAATGTCAATTGAAGTGTAAAAATTTTGCCGAAGATTACGATAGTTTGATGAAAGATTTATTTATATCGGCAGAGGTATAGGTATATGCAAACTTAGCATAGCAGTATACACTAATCCAAAGACTGACAAATGCATCAATCTGTCGTTTCGATTACTCTTTCAACTTTTGCTAAAGACATTTGAGCAGATTGAACGGATTTTTTAAATATTGAGATACATAATACGAGTACAAAAACACAAGACAAAGAGATTCTACATCAAACTAAATTAAATACACGACACAACTTAGTTTCTTAGACGAAGACATAGGTAACATTGCATTTGTTCAATTCAATTCAAATGTAATATTACAATTTACAAAAAAAGTACGAACAACTCAAAAACTAGTCTCAATAATTGTTGTTGCTGTAACATTACAGGAAATTCGAAAAGTGGGGATAATCTCATCTATAAAATCATCACCAACATTGCTTCCGAAGAATCAAGCGAATAAGTTTATGATATTTAAAATTAGAAACTTATTGCATGTGAAGAATTTTTAATTAAACCTAGAACCTGCCTCAAAAATTTCTAAACTTACTAGTGATCTTATTAAAATCTCAGTAATTGTTACAAATTAGAAGATATTTTGAAAATTACATGGCGTCTTATGTAGAGAAAGATCTCAGATCAAAGATCTTATTAATGTTATATGGCCTTTCTAAAACTAACATTCTTATTACCTGACCCGACTTGATATTCTTATTAGTCTTGACGTGGTTTCTGTATTTACGTAAAGTACAAATAACTAAAGCAATTGATTTCTTTCAAGGTCAAATTTCTCAAAAAGCTTTGAGCTATATAGGACATTATATATAAATTGTATTAGAGTATTATTTAAATTAAAAACAATCTATCCGCATCCATAACGCCACACTAAATAAAAAAAAAAGTTTGTATTTCAGCAACATCAAAAATACCCAAGCAGGCAAGACCAAGTAATCCACTGCAAGTTGGAGACCCTCAAGCGTTGCCATGGACGTCAGTTGTTCGCAAACGCGCCACCTAACACAACTTGCATCCAATGTTTGTACTGCTTTAGTAAGTTTCAGCTATTTATTGTACGCAAACAGAGTTCGGACACGTACACGGTAATTCATCCACCTCCCATTTGTTACCGKGTCCAACGCCCCCTGTTTGCTTTTGTTGAGCAGAAAACGTTTATAATCAGTAAATTTATCGAAATCCCCAGTTTTCGGCTAAATTGGATCGCAATTTGATGTTCTGCTGCATGGTAAACCACTGGCACGTACTGATGAAAACATACTTATGGATCTTCTAGACTTTAAGTCCAGATGAGGTACAATAAATACGAAATAATAATATATTATATTACATCAAGATACTCACTATAATAACGCTATCAAAAGAATCCATAATTGGGTATTTGCCATGTATTTATATTTTATTAAATTGCATATTAATAGGAAATGTGAATATTTAAAGGGACCGCCAAAACGCGAACATACTGGCCATGACGTCAGATGACTTGTAAATGGCCGCTTGTTTACACCTGGGGTCAGCGCATCACGCGTCAGCCTCAACCCGTCAATTTATCAGTTTGTTGTTTGCGTTCATTTTGTGACAATTAAAATACACCAAGAACAAGTGAAATACTTAAGAGTTATGACTTCTGAATCCATGTTCATTGTTACGGAATTTGTGTACAGCGACGAGCGGTTCAACGCGGCAGAGATGAGGAACGTAAAAGCAACAGCATAAGTGAACTTTTTATCAAATTAATGTAGCATTGATAATTTGATCACAGTGGGTTGTTGGAAACATACTATTTGTAAACATAAAAATGTAAGAATAAAAAATTTACCCTAAAGCTGACATTTGTTTTAGACGTCAGAATAAATATAAATTGCCATTTATTTTCGGGGCTCATGCGGCTCGTTTCTGGTCTTGCTAACAGTCGAATATATGGGGAACAACGTCGTTCTTTATTCTAACATTATCCGCTATCAACTTAAAACGCATATAATTTTTCATATCCTCTTCAAGCTATAACAAAATGGAAAGTGAATGATAAACACTCATAACCCCAAAAAGAATAATAAAATTTACAGTAAGAATTAAGATGATCTTTACAACAGAAAAACAAACTTTGCGATTTCGGCATATCACGTCTAGGAGCCTTAAACAACTTTTTCATACGTTGATAATCTTGGGGAACGGTTACAAAAAGTTTGTTAGCTGTACTGACTGAAGTACCTTTATAACCATGTACAAAACAACACTCTCAATAAACACCACACAAAAGCTTTTCCAATACAAGATTGATACTACACCATTAAACAGCACGCTCCTCCGTAATGTTTATATGAAACTTGACGTCACGAGTTGAATAACCTTGGATAGAAGCGTTTTGGCGGTGACTCCTAAGTTTCGAATTTCAGAACTAAAATTCTCTACCTACAAATATTTTTTTTGTTTTTATAACATGGCGTACGATATATATATATATATATATATATATATATATATATGTATACATATATATATATATATATTTCGCGCACAAGTTGGCATCCTCCCATGTTAAAATAGCGGTAAAGTTGGCGTCCGGGGTAAGGTGGCATCCGATATACGGATGCCACCTTGACTCACATGAAATATTTTAAGGACGGCTACTATGGGTTGTTCTCCATCCAATGAAGCGAAATTTAGCCGGACGTTATTTTGCACCAACCCCGACTCTTTGTATATTGCCTAGTTCAGCGCAGTCTTCTGTAGTTGGCGCGACCATCGCATTCGGTATATACATGAGCGGTCGAGATTGCACTCAGAATGGCATCCAGGAAAACTGGCAATTATGCGTACTTGCTGGGTACGTTGTATTTTGGAAAGTTAGCGAGATTTGTGCTCTTTTATGGGTCGCGTTAAGCATTTTTGAATAAATATGAATTGAAAATGTCTAAGAAGTACTAAAAAGAATAAGCAGGCCTTTGTCGTACCACACGTTTATAGTGTTTTCGGTGCTATGTTTTTTTTTTATGATGCAATAGCCTTTTACTACAGTTTATTTAAAAAATAGGCGCTTAATTTCTCACAAAACGAGGGTGAAACGGTAATGCATAAGGGTATCTGCGTAAAATAGGATAGGAGTTCATCAAAAAGCGCAAAGCATACGCGGCCAGATAGAACAACTGCATAAGCGTGTTTAAAACAAAATCTGCCAAAAACAAAGATTCATATTATAAGTAGATGTTTTGAGAGGGCATATGAATTCTCTTGCACCTTTCATTTTCCACAGCGAAATTATTTAGTAAATACATTATGACATAGAAGAAAGCTTAAAAAAATTATGAGATGATTTAGGCAAGACCTCAGTATTTTAAGCATTTGCAAAAAAGGGCAATCACATCGAATAAACTTATTCGTCTCGCTTAATAATTTTATTTTTATAATTAAAGTATCGAAACCTTCACTTAAAATCCAAACATTTTTTAATACAAATTGTTTAAAATAAACGAAAAAATTGCTATTCAAGGTCAATTAAAGCGAATTGAACGCCATTTTTACATTACATCATACTCACGTATTACACTAAAATATTTGCTGGTTTGATACTATAGTATAGTAGTACTGAAATGAGAAAACTGTGCATTCGAATTATTTGGTGGTAAACAGCGTAACTACAGTACATAAATCATTATTGTGAAATTACTACTGTATGTAATAATAAATAACCGACAAACAATAACTTAGTAAAATGATAATAAGCAGTGCTTCTGTGAGCTTAATAGGTATTCGTTAAGTCATCGTTAGCCTGTAAGTAGCGGTGAAATTTGAAGACTCGTGGAATTTTAGGTGCGTACGGGAAATATGGTAGGTTGCTTGTAAACAAGCTTCAGACTCTTAATCGGATATTTTCAAATAGTTAAACTGAAAGCAAACTACATGTAAAACCTTCAGCTTGTTTCTAATCTAAGTAGTTCTAATGTCTCAACGAGTGCACCATCTAAAGCTTTTCGTTTAGCGCAAAATTAAACGCGGTCAGTGCTTACAGTAATTTCCTAATGATTCTGTTCTACATAGTGAGCATTTCATAACGCTGGTTTAGAAGTTATTTTTCGGTTTTATGCACCAAAGGCCCATTACTTTCAATGAGACGCACGTAAAAATAGTTCTTTGGCGTCTGTGTTGGAACACGGAAAGAGCAATTTCACGTTTGTCCAAATACAAGTGCTAGTAATGCATGAGATACTGGCGATTGTTGTAGGAAAATTTAAATTTAAGGGCACATTTCATCCGATGTTAGGACGGAAAGCATTACAGGGTGTTGTAGTGCAGTTATCTCGAAACTATTTAGGTAGCTTGAAAACTGATTGAAGCCGATTGAATGTATGTGCTTTATCTACTTCATTCGATTTATCAGATAACTCTGACGATCGCTTCAACCTCAAACAGACATTACCAGATAGATAACAACATTATAATAAACTCAGATGTGCAGAATTTTGTTTACGTCCCCTATTTTACAGGGGCTGTAAAGTAGCGTTGTAAAATTCTCTGACCTGCATTTTGAGGGCCGACTTCCTAGTTTCGGCAAGATCAAAGGTGTGGTGGACGTGGGAATTTTTATTTCCTTATTTGCCAAATGTTTTTTCTGATTCAGACTGCTTTATTTTCAAAAGCTCCAAAAGGTTCATTTTTTTACCTTCCTTTCGAAATATCGTTTTCATGTAAGTATAATGATTATTTTTTATGCAATGGCACCTGTTGTGCTTTTATTTTAATAGCTCAACTTGATTGTTCTATGTATACAATATCGCATTGCATACATTTTAGTTGGTAAATACCGCTTTTGATTTTTGGTTTATTGTTAACAAGACGTCCCAAATTGCACTTAATTATCTCTATTACTTTTATTCCGAATCTATTCAACCTATTTTTAACGCAAACGCAAACACTAACACCGTTAAAATAATTTTCTGCGGCGTAAATATGTTATTTATCATTTATATTAACATTGTACGGCATTCTTTGTAGTCTCACCGCCAGTGGGGTAAATTGGTATTTGTCTTCAAAGAGACTTTACTTAAAGTAAATGTGATCTAATCCTATTTGGTTTAATAATCAATGTAAGTTCTATGTTTTTACAGCAGGCTATATGAATATTAAGTGTAACAATAACTTGTGAAAAAAGGGCCATACAGCGAGCAATAACCATTTGGATCGACTTGGAAATCAGAAAGTGGCACACACGTCAGCAAAACCCGGGTGAACATTTAAAATTAGTTGACAAATAATTACATAAAAACTGCTAAACATAATTTTTATGAGATAACTAACGACATCTACAGCGATGTTCAAATGCTAGTTTGCTCATCAAATAGAAAATAGAATTAAAATCAACTCGGTTAATCCCCGGTGCGAATTTAAATTCAATAATCGTTTAGTCAACCTTACGAATGCACATTTTACACAGGCAAAACAAAAATAATTAAATAAAAATCTAAAATGTAACTCAACTTTACCAGTGTCTAAAAAAGAATTTGAAATCAGAATTAGCGTTGGACTAATAAGTCAACTGAAGATACGAAAGACAAAAAGTACGCGGATGCAGATACGATATCAAATGAATACAACGCTGCTATTCGTATAAAATGTAGAAATCGAAAAAAGCATAAAACAAAAATGTACAGATAATTCACTATTTATTAAAACCAGATGAATACCGAACTAAACTAAATGATTTATTGAATACAAAAAGCTTTTCTAAGTTTGATTCAGATCTCACAGGCTAGATCCAAATAGATGTCACTAGCATTGTAAAATCTTTGAAACACTTGATATTAAACGAAGAAAAGTACAAATTAAGAATAATGAACCCCTGTATTCCAATTCTATATGGTCTCCCAAAAATTCAACTCTCAGACCGGTCGTTTTTTACATTAATGATCCATTACGCAAATTTACCAACAACGTTTTAACAGGTTCAACTGAATGCCAATCTATTCAGCTTGAAGAATTCCATAATAGGTTTCGCGAAAAAGGTAAAATAATTATCAGTACCAAATAATGCTTTCCTTGTGTCTTCTGATGTGTCTAATCTTTTCGCTTCTATACCTCTATCAAAAATTTAATAGAAAACTGCCACCTATCAAACACAGAAAACATAACTATCAAATAGTGTGGAAATTTGCATGCATCAAAGTTATTTTACGTTGAATGGGTTCGCCATTGTCTCTAATCTTGGTCGAAATATTCAAATAAAAGCAAAACAGGTTTTGCTGAAAACGACATCAAAATCTTACGTTGCGAAGGGAAAAGTAAAAAACAAAACCTTTTAGATCTTTTAGAAATAAAATAGGTCAGCATCAGAAAACACAATTGGCAAATACGAAAATAGAAATTCTCACGTCCAGTACGCCTTTGACTTTGCCGAAACTAGGAAATCGGCCCTCAAACTCCAGGGCAGAGGATTTTACAATGCTACTTTACAACCCCTGTAAAATATGCAACAGAAGCAAAATTTTGCACATCTAACGCTATAATGATAATGATCGTTTGAGGTCGAAACGATCTTTAGAATTATCTGATAAATCGAGCGAGACCATTTGTCAACATGAGCACTGTATGAGCTTATAGACTCATTGCGGTCCCTGTCATAAAATGGTTGATAGTCCGAATTTAAATATCTGTTACGGCCAACGGCAGGCAAGTCGGCAAAACAGGCCCACAATTCTATTATAACTGCTTCATTGCATTGTCATAAATTATGGCTGATGTTATTATTTCGCTATTTGTACGTGTTTTTACGTTTTACTTACAAAGACTTGAGATGCAACAAGTTATATATGATATCCTAGAAATAATAAAATTCGTGATTGGCGTCTAATATATAATTTATTTCTTAATTGCTTAGTTATTTTTAAAGCAATTTGTGCTGTTGG
Organism: Rhyzopertha dominica; assembly: GCA_025024175.1. Lineage (NCBI taxonomy): Eukaryota > Metazoa > Arthropoda > Insecta > Coleoptera > Bostrichidae > Rhyzopertha > Rhyzopertha dominica. Next base: position 42,022,341 of record QCXZ01000041.1, on the reverse strand, counting down.
AAGAAAAATTGTATACGTTCTGCTTAACAAACTGCTTCGGCACTCTGCACACAAATTAGGTGATAACTGCGTCAACGTTACCTTTTATATTTAGGGATTGCTAATGCTTAGACGAGGTTGAACTTAATGGTGATCAGTGCGGCTAAAACATATATGAATTTGAGCTATAGCTGCTTATTTAATATTTAATAACTTGGAACTGGTTTGAGAAAACTTGTCTGATACAGAAGAAATCCAATTATTGTGATGTAGAGGATAAGGATGATGTTTTTCAATTTCTGTTTTGTAATTAATAAATATCGCTTTCATTCCAATAACCAAAATGTAATATTAAATAAATGTAATTATAAGTAATGTGCAATCGAATCACATTTTTATCTTTTATTTTTACGGCAAGATGGCGAGAAAGGACAGGTACTTTAATATAAACCAACAAAATCAAGAATTTTCAGCTCCAATAAATATGATTTTTCTTAAGGTATAGAGTATAGCTGACTTCTTGAACGACAAATAAAGTAGGAAATTTAATCTATATTGAAACTGAAAAGCGGTAATTAATTTTAAAAAAATAGTGTATCTACTACTTGTTCCTTGTTATAAACTTTATCAGACCACATTAAAAACTTATATTTAATGCTCCTATATCTTGTCTTTCTATCTCATGTTCAGTATACATGTTTGAATGTGATAAGGTTCCAAAAAAAAGATGCACACAGGCACTAGTGTTTACATTCTTATTTGTTGATAGCATGTTGTTTTTTGATGCAAGAATAGCATATAAGTCGTTTTATGTGCAAAAAATAAAATGTAATGCAAAATTAATAATTCTCATATAAGCTACCAGCACCTACCCATCAGATTTGGAACCTCTGTTTCAAGAGTATCAATTTCGTAATATGAAAGATGCCAAGAACCATTAACCTAGGGTGAAATATATTCTCTGTTTGTTTTTTCTGCATAATTTTGTTTTAGATAGAAAATGACGATATTCATCAAATCTGTGTAAAATTTATTCCCATATCCTGCTATTTGATTTTTTGCAAATGAAATGATAACGAAATAAATTGTTGAGTAACATTCTGTTTTAGGCATAATAAGTTGGTAAACCTAGTTTTAATAGTTTAAAACATATTAGGAGCTTTATCTTAGTAGATAAAATCTTTCAGACAAAATTTGTGTTAAATAATGCATACATTTTAGGAGATGGGTTTTAAACCCATCTTAATATTTTAACTTTTAATTAAATTGCATTCTTTTCAATTTACTTCAGCGATTGCGACCCTTTGCGATAGACAAGGCAAATCTAAACTATTTATATCGAATATCTGTTGGTCATTTCCCTTCCAGGTGTTTTTAGGATACGCCGACTTTAAAATGACTGTCCACGTTTAAACTTAGGCAACAGGTCTCAAAAATTAATACAATATTTGTGTGCAATAAATAAGCTTCCAAATGAAAATAATTATATGCCACAACTAATGCGAAACTCTAAACTGCTTAGAATATAGTTAGTGCGGGTGTTGCGCATTACGAAAATTATCCGGCAACAGCGCGAAGGATGCCATCTTGTAATATACGGCTGCCAACCTAACCTTTTTTTGTATAATATGTATAGAAGGATGCAACCTCACGCGCTAGCTGTACCGGACGTCAACAGGGCCGTAGTCAGTACAACAAAATACATGGGATATACGGCGTGTATATCAGTGGATGCCAAAGTGCCGGGCGGTAGGGCGGATGCCATTTGGTACGCTAACACAATATATATATATATATATATGTATATATATATATATATATATATATATATATATATATATGCACTTCAAGATTCATTTTACGTAATTTTCAAAAAAAGTGATAATTGTTTGCTTGACATATGCTCCAGGAGAAGATATTGCGTAAATCGCGAACTTGATGAAAGCGTGTCAAGTGGGTTAGAGGCACACCTTTTAATAWATAACTTGTACAACTTTGACAAGTTGCGGCTKCTAGGTTGTTTATACATAATGATGTTATAAGGCAAATTTTTTGCTGCTGTGATCAGTGTCCTTCGTGTGCTTGTTTTGAAAACTGAGCTGTTGAATGTAAAAACCAGATTACAAAGTTCAGCATCGCTCTGAAAGACCAATTTCTGTGACCACTTTTATCGCAAAAATTAACTAAAATGCCAGGAAAGGACACGAGATATGGCTAAGCAAACTCGCGAAAGGGGATATGCACAACGAATACCAAATACGCGACCTGCAGACATTTTATTACAGGCACGATTTCGCWGCGACGAATTTTATTACTCCGGAGAAACTGACACTTCGATCGAATAAACAAGGGTCTAGCAGTGAAAAGTGTGTATGTCAAACATATATAAAATGAGACCAACACCAAAAATACTATTATCTAAAGCCTTAGCAAATGATGTGGTGAAACTTACAGAAACTGGGCGAATTGAAATTTTATGAATAAGTCATCTAAGTCAACTAGGCAAATGTTTTGGACAATACTATAAGTCATTCGTCGGTGGTTCGAATACTAAAAAAGAACAAATACAAACACCACTAACCTTACAATGAAGATGGTACTGACCGAAGAATGCAGCTTTGTGCAATGATGATGGATATGAGCAATAATAATCCAAATTTTGCAAACGTTTTATTTTCTGACCAAAGCATATTTTGCCTAAATGAATTTGTAAATAAAAATAATTGCTGCTACTGTTTTAACGAAAATCCTTACTGGGTGATGGAACAGCATAAACAATACCTTCAGGGACTAAATGTGTTGGCTGGTATTATGGGGCAACATCAACACATAACAGGTCTATCTGTACTTCATAAATGGAAATATAACAGCAACTGAATCTTGTGAGTGACATTATTGTACCTGACAATGTACATTGTACATCTATTTACCGAAAAAGATCGACGAGGAATGTTAGAACGCAATACCTGTTGCGTATTCTATGTATGTAGATTCATGGGTATTTGTAATATGTTATATACATATCATAATCATCAAATCCACGACACATTTTTTTAAGATTTGTATTTAAGTCAGTCCGTAAGGTTTTTTTTTGAGAAAGGCAAAAGCAACTTATACCTCCTTTTTGCAACCGATATATTGCTTTAAAATCTAGTTAACTTTCAAGGGATGACATAGCAGTGACATTGAATGCCCAAATTGTGCTAGTGTTCTGTTTTTTAGTAACGGACATAAGTTTTGAATTTACTTATTCAATACAATTGTTTGTGGTATTATGACAATATGTCATGAAATTTTTTGACAATTCCGTCGAAATACTCAATATTCGAGAGTTCGTGCAAGTATTGATTCCTTTTTTGTTTTAACTTAAACCATTCTCTGAAGAACTCTAATCCAATTCTATCGATTGAGTGATTCTTGTTGTTTCATAGTCGATTTATCAGCTCAAGGTACGCTGAATAGAGATACAAAAGATCACATCGGTTCAAGGAAAATATCGTTTATAACTAATCTCTCCAATAAACTTTTATCGTGAGTTCAGTTTCCGATTACATTTCTGAATATTTCCCGAGAAGTCGTCAATAGACAAAAAGAAATACTTCAGTCTGACAGTTGACGTCTTCTGCTACAATTAAATACACCGGTGCGCCGATGTTTAGTAATTTGTGGAATCTATCAACAGCAAAAAAATCTAGGTTATGATTTAAAAATAGTATTCACATTAAATGTTTTAATAGAAATTCCTTTAAAATTGCATTTTCCATCAGTAAGAATGTCCACTTCAGCGTTATATCGGTTTCGCAAAACCTTCGACAAACCTGGATTCGTCTAATTTTTTTCTCGCCGTTTATTCAGTGTTGAAATAAGATGTAATAGAAACCCTATTTTGCAGTCGACGAATACTTAAACCACTGTAAGAAAGGGATAGCACATCAAGGATAGGAGAAACAGTAAGAACGTAGAAAAGATAACTTGCCTATAGTCACATGGCAGACATCGGTCAAAATCGATATGTACGACTATCACTAAAACAAGATGTTAAACGAAGTAATATTTGTAAGATAAAGTTGTTTTTTTGCCGCCAAACACGCACGCAATTGTCGAATTACAACTGCTATAAGAGAATTGCGCTATATTTTATATAGTACGCCGTGGCTACAGTCACCAGAAAACCTACAGACATTCTTTTCTTAGCTTGGAGTCATTATCGGATCTTTGTCAACGTCAGACAGCGTATTTCAGCGGAAAAATGAAAACCAATAAAAAAAACGATAGCGCCCAGTAGATTTGGGTTCAAATGTAAATCTTGTAAATGTATTAAGTTGTGTCGCTTCGGGAAAAATCCCTGGGTTTGATGGCGCCACTTCCAAACGTCATCATAGAGCCGGGATTTCTTTGAATACCGGAACCGAAAAGCTGGTCACAGCGATCATTCAAAAATAAAAAGAGCAATACAAATCCATACTAATCAGTTAGTTGTCATTAAAAAAAATGCAAGGATTTTGCAATTATGGCAATAGGCAATGTAGCTCTTTGTACTTACAGACCGTTGTACTGAGCCCAAAACCGGGAGTGTGCGCCCTCTATTAGTGGTACAACTAAGGTGGAGAATATCMTGAAAAGGGGTGACGGGTGAAGGAGAGGGAGCAGGTGGTCAGCGAGAGAAGGCGTCAGTGGGAACTGGGCAGCTGAGAAAGAGAGTGCTGTTACTAGGACCCAACAGAAGGAAGAAAGGAGTACGAGTATTCCAAGGTCATGCTTTAACTGTGATCGGTGAAGAAGCTTGTCTGGTGGCCCTGGTCTAGTGAGCTGAGAGTGGCAGAGGCCAGGAAACGGAACCTGCTACACGGCGCTGACGTACCACATAGCGCTTCGCCCACCGATACGTATTCCCGCACCCCGCCATCGTGTGCTACCACTGGCGACGTCGCGACGCGGATTGGACTGGAGATACCAACAGATAAGTGGGCATGTGTTTTGCTTTTGGGTATCGACTTTGTGTGTTTTTTTATTCTGGGCAAAATAAGTATTACTTTATTCTGAGAAGTGTGTAATTTCATCCTACAACCCCCACAAATAACCCAGAGATATTAGCTAGCTCGGTGCACCGTGCCAACCTATGTCGTAGTGCGTAAAGCCATCAATAGATGAGTTATTACCAATCTTCTCAAAATGACCCCCAAATTGCAGCACAAGACGTGCCCACGTCAAAACACAACTACTAGCAATAATAAGCAGTGGGTAAGGTTTCGCCAGCTCAAGATTTTTATCAATCGTGTTTCAACAGAGAAGTTGCCAAAGTATTTTTACGTTTTTAGTTGATTGAATTTAGTCCCGTTTTATTGCTGGTGAATATAAATTACGCTTATGAATATAGTCCAGCTCGTGACGTAGCAAAGTTAACTCCAAGGTGGTTTGGCGTAAAATTCGAGAGGTAGGAAATTCGAATAGTAGCTAGAGTTTCTTATAATTTCTTTGAGACTGTCGTGTCAAACAGTGGTTTATTCCAAATTAGTTGTGTGTTGCTCCATGTAGTGTAACGGGCATACTTCCATCAGGATATTCTTGCCACTACGGGTTTGGTGAATCGTCACAATAATGGTTTTTATAGTGCCTCACGTAGGAGACACTGTCAACTCCGTGGAGACGGCGGGGTTCAAAAAACAAAACAAAGATAACTAATTCATTTAATCTATGCTAGACGGGCGATGAAAGGCGTGTATATTGTTGTCTAATCAGGTATTTATATACGAATTTGTTCCTACCCCAATGAATGCTCACCAGTATCCTTAAATTGTTACACCTACAACTAAATCTTATGTTATAGATTACAACAATTAATACTTGTTACGCCCTACAGAAGTGAATATGCCTTATTAAAAAAGCTGTAGAACCATATACGGCGAGTTCGTTTCGGTACTAACGGTGGAACCCAAAATTCGTCTATTAAGTGATATCCAGTGGTTCCTTCTGGATGATGGTGTGCCGCTTCTCTAAAGGCTCGGGATCCTCAATCCTAACGAAGATTGTGGCTAGGATGTCAAGACGATGACTTCGCGTGATGACGTCTCCAGCGACACCGATGACGTCGTAGGCTGCCCTTCCCAACGGTTACATGTATACATGTATCTTTTCTTATAACAGGAACGGGAACAGCCTATACGAAAACATCACCTTTTGACAATCTAGCTAACGCGGGTGTATAAACAATGATTTCGGCGAAGTCCTTACCTAGGCGTTAAGGTTGTATTAAAGTTGAAGACGAGTGGTAGGTAAACGAAATGGAAAATCGCCAGTCAGTAGATCCTCTAATGGCCAAAATCTCCAAGACCACGGCCCAATCGGCGTTGTATCCTCCAGGCCCAAACAAGCTGATGTGCGAGCACTACTCGAATTTCTAAATTCAACCAACGTGATATTCCACAAGCAAGGAGCTACATTCATTCACACCTGTCAACCGAAAACGGCTATCCTGACCTGCTAGCGAGCATCGTCAAAAAACTCGCAAAAACGACGCTGAAGAACACCGATAGGAATGCCTTCGCTATTTAACAGAGTACTTTACAATCAATGTGCTATTATTTTTACTCTTACAGTAGTATAATTTGCGATTCCAGCAAATCAGATTCCTATCAGACAGTTATTTTTTTGTCAAGAATTCATTTAAGTTGTAGCATCCCAGCATTCATTGAAAGAATTAAGTGCAACCAATTCCACATGTGAAGGAGACGTCATTAAGCGGACATCAAAGAATTGCCACTATTACTTGCATAGTTTGTAAATTCTATAGAATAGTTTGTGCTAGTAGTGATAATGCAATGCAGTCATCATGTTTCTACTAAATTAAAATTGTTCGTAAGTAAATAAGCATGCAATAATCATTTATTCGATTTAGGAGCTGCAATAAAAATAACTCCCTTGATATCCTATTAACAAATACATCAAAGAACTTGCCCTTCAAAGCCATCTCAACATGATACACGCTTTGAACAATTTAAAACGCTGTTTCTCTGCTTTCACCCTCATGCAACACAAACTTTTTCCCCGACGTAAAAGTCAAAAATCAACAGCGGCGTCGAGTGCGTCCATAAGAATCAATCAAGCGTGTCGTGTTCGTTAGTTGTCTATCATGGACCGGGGCGGTATCGGAAGTACGAGCCGGAAGTGATGTATGGCTTTAATAAAGAGCGGGCAAGCATCGTCGTCGGAACCATCCACGGGCACCGCCTGTGGAAAGTCGACCACGGAAAGTAGCATAATCGATAAGTCCATCGTTCTGGCGCTATGAATTTTTCACTCCGGTCACTCTCTCAGGAGCGAGTTAGAGTTTCAGCGAGGGTTCATTAATTTTAAAATGCGGGAAAAACTTACGGTGCATGCAGGGCGTCTACCTTAGTTTGTCATCAAATTGTTCGTGGGAGGTTTATTTTCCTTTTACGAAGAACTGGAAGTGTATGCGGAAAAGATTACAGAATATTTACATGGTTATATAAAAAGCGGGTAGGATTGTGGTCATCCACGAAATATATCTAAAATATTAACGGTCACGTAGAAACTAACCAATAAAATTAATTAAAAATTAAAAAAATTAACACGCTGTGAAAAGGTAGTGTTATTCTTACATATTTTATTGAGGAACACGTGGTAAGTTAATACATGATTTCGTGTACAAATAAGAATACAGGTTTTGAGGTAGCTGATATTTGATTCATAAATGACTTTCCTAGGTTAGTTAAAAATTTTAAACTTAATATTTAACCTCTAAATAATTAAAATACTAGTGGCCTGGAGCGTCAAATATACTTCGTGGAACAGTTGCGGTCATTTATGCTCCGTTTGTGGCCACGCTATAAAGAAGAATGGATAAATGTGATTCTGATAAAGTAGCATCAAATTTATTTTTTGATTTAGAAAAATTATGCCCAATCAAAAATATCAGTTGTCCGAATCAATTATTCTGTTTGTTTTAATTAGGTACCCCTGTATAAATTATTTCACGTAAATATTAATCAAAAATCTGTAAGTTACAATTCCTTTTGTTTGGGATTCAAAGCATAAAATTGCTACCTTTACTGTTTTATATGCTAAAAAGGTAAGCTACAACGAAAGAGATAATTATCGCTCATTATCTAATTTGCAGTAATGCACTACACACAACGTTTCCGCGGCACGCAGATGGCCACTTTATACATCGGTACTAATGAGCATCTGCACGGGAAAATGTGTCAAAGTATTAACTTAAATAACTGGCTACAATAGGAAGCGGTAGCGAAAATTTACTCAGTTTTCAGGAGGCTCCCCTCTCGCAATTTATCATCGTTACGTTGGGTCCCATTTTTCACGGGAAACACGCTGAAAATACAAGATATATTACGCACGACGTAATTATTTATTTTTGACGAAATTTGCGGCGTGATGTGATTACTTCGCAAAATGTAGGACAATGCCAGCGGTAAATTTGTCTCCACAACAATAATCATATCATATTTCCGTATTTTATCGTTACACCTTTCGACAAGTTATCAAGGGCAAATATTTCTGGTCATAAGAGTTCAACGTGTTTAATTGTTTTTGTTTGGCTCATTCTATTGAGTTACATTTTGGTTGTAATTATTGAACAGTTCCTTCCAAGCTACTTCTGAACTTTCAAATGTTTTGTCTAATGTAATTAACAGCTTTTCTTCTTATTTCTTTTGTGAGGTTTTTATGTTCATTTTGGCTAATATATTTGGTGAGCCAGTGGGCTTGCTTAGGAGGCAGTTTTCTGTATCATGATTGTGTAGTTTCTTGTAAGCATAGTTTTGAGCATTTTTTCTTTTCCTTGTATACTTATATATATCTAATTGTCCTCTGTTGTTGATTTGTTTTTACCGTAAGAACGTCTAGAAAGAGGAATAACGCTTGGCGAGCATTGTGAACATCTTCTTATATTGACATTAATGTTTTTTGTACATTATTTAAAAAAACAGTATAAGCTATTAGTTTTTGAGTGTATTGTAGCGAATATCTAACCAAATAATTTTTTTCTGATGTTATTTTTTGCAATAAATCTAAAAACACTTAATATTTCCGAAACAGTTGACGGTAGGTATAGGATATTGCACACGCAATGTGTCTATAATATTCTGAAGAATCCAAAAAATTAATAATATACAGGGTATTGCATTTAAACCAAGAAGGTTAGTATTGGCAGATGTTCGATGTGTCATACCCTGTATAAAAAGCTTTTGCTGAAAAATATGCGCAGTACCAAATTTTAGATACTTGTAAATACTTTCCAGCAACTTTTCCCTGAAGTTAGTTCTATTCATTATAGTTTCCGAAATATTCTACCTCTCCACCTTAAAGTGAAACACCCTATATGAACCCCGGACTCCACTTTCAATACATTAAAACTAACAGCGACCATACTTAAACGTCAAACGTGAACCCGATCCACGGTGCTTGCAGGGGATGTCACCCTGATTATCCTAACACCGGGGAGCTTGGCATACATTTCGCAATCCAAGAAATGAGGTTAGCAGATCCACATCAACCTGAAACCGTGAAACACACGTCCGCGTTCTGGTTGTACGTATTAAATCAAGCGAAACGCTAGATCATCCCGCAAAGGATTACGCTGACACATTCGTTGTACAGGAGGTTGTCAAGCGTGGAACAATATGAATATAAATTGAAAGTTCCCGACCTTGTCCCGCAACGCTAATGCTTTTGTCTAAAGATGGAACTGCGCGAAATTCCGCCATGGCTCCGTTTTATCGTGTAAACTATGGAAACGTGTCAGGTTGATGATAAATTGAATCACCTGAAAAATTTTGCAGGTTTGTTTAGAAAGAGCACAATATGCTAGGAAGTTTTCCTTGCGARACAGGTTGTGAGAATTATGAATTGAGTCTTTCAGTAAAAACAAGCAGCTAGTATGTTAAATGGACAGAAAAATATAGCTGGCACTAATTGGCTTGGTCGTAGATATTCCAACATGTGCTCATCAGCTTATGTTTCAAGCTAAACTGATGATATGAAATATTTTATATTTCTTCCACATATCAGTTCTCGTTTAAAATATGTACATGACTGTTTAATAGTGGAAGGCTAAAAATAAAGCAACAGTTTGTAAGGTCATAGGTCATCCAAAAACAACATCTTGCAAGCAATATATTGCTAACAATTCCAAAAATCCATCAAGATACTTTTGAATTGTTTCATTTTAGAGCGACCATACCAGCCTGCTATTAAAGTTCTTGATTAAATAATTCACATAAGTTGGATCAAAATTACCTATGACAAGTTTTTTTGCATTCGATTTGACAGATCTTATTAAAGTATCACCATCAAGACTAACTGTATGTTAACTCGCATTTGTTATTAGAAAGCACCTAACCACTAAAAAAGGCAAAACGTCTCTCATAATTATAATTCTGTTTGATAGGCAAAAGTTGTCAAGTAGTACCCTTTGTACATACATAACAAGTTTTGGTTACGATCATAGTCGTAACCCACTAAAGTAGTGAAACGGACTAGCACAGTGTAATAAGGAATCGAATACTGCATCTAGATCTTGTCGAGTAAGTATGACGGTCGAACAATTAAGATACCTAACTTTGGGCCAAAAGGCATGTAAAAGTATGGAGAGAGAAAGCTATTATTATTATTATTATTATTTCATTAACACTCCAATAGGAACCTTTTTTTGTTACGCTATTTTAAACTAACACCTTTTTATGTATTACATTTACGCATGTGCTTAAATAGTATAAAACAGGACAAAGTAAACAATGTGTTTTCAAAGAATAAACTATGATATTTCCGGTCCAGATCGGAAAAGAAAGGTTGAATAGTTCTACTTATCCTGACCTAGTGAGTCCTATTAAAGCTTATTACAAAAATGCGATTACAACAACTTAAATATTTCAAAACGTAGTAGAACACTTACTACGATGTAGTACAATTTGATTGATTGATTGATTGATTGAATTTCTACCGTTCCAGGAGTACCGACGAGCCGGTTACGTCCACGCTGGGTTGGAGGGGTGATACGCATGTTACTAGTGAGCTCTCACGTAGCGCATGCTACGGAAAGCTGAGGATTGGAATTGGAAAGTTTGTAGGGAGCATTCAGTCAGTTACTGCTTTTTTTAGATGTGTTTTCCTCCTCACGTAAGATGACGTCTGAAGTTGTGTAGATATTTAGGACCTCTTCATTTATTACGTTCTTGTCTTTTTTAACTGGCAATTATGATTCATCTCTCCTGTTTAGATTGCTCTTTTGTAATGGTGTTGATGCTTCTTTGCGTGTTTTCGTGTGTTTATGCGTTCGTTTCCTAGAGCTGTAGATTAGGTGACGTTGTTCTACGAGATATTTCTCGTCTTGTGTATTAGTTTCTTTTCTATACATTGGAGCTTCTTTACGACTATAACAATTTTTTGTGGCTGGATTCATTTCCATGTTTTCTTGGTTTCTGTACAACTATTTCGCACTATCATAGTGCTTTCTTACGTACTGCTGCTTTCTGTTCTTGCCACTATTTCTTCTTCCGGTTTTTCTTCTAATTTTTCTTGCAAGGTTGTTGTGTTCTTGTTAGGTAATGTTCTTTCCTTACCTATATTTAGTGACTCAATATGTTTCGAAGGCGGTTGTCGTTTCCAGAGATTTTCTGTAGCACATTCGTGTGATTTCTTACCGTTTACTATTTTACGACACCAACAATATCGTCAACCTAACACTAGAACACGTTATGAAGCGATCTAAAAGTTAATAGCAATTGTTCGGTTGTCGCCGATTGTGAGCTAACCACCATATAATAGTTTGGGCTTATATACGTTGCATTATATTCCCTTTGCCTTATACATCTATCTAATTGTCTTCTTTCGTTGATTCGTTGTTACCGTAAGAGACATTTTTCTAAATGAACGTCTAAAAATAGCATTAAGTGTTAAGAAGTTTAATTATAAAAAATGCCTGTTATGTATTTAATTTTAGTGTCCTGACGATGAGCCGATTTTGGCTTGAAATATAGACAAAGTTAAAAAATCCATTTCTTAATTTAGCCCAAACACCCTTGCCGTTTTTCCAAGAAATTATTTAATACACATCCGGTAATTATCTGTCGTTTGTTCAATAAAAATATATTCGTATACGGCATACTACAATGCCGTTGAAGTCTTACTAAATGAAATATAAATCTTTAATCCAACTGTCTATAAAATGATAGTCATTTAAAGCAATTTTATTTTATATAAGCGTATAAGCATTTCACAAGATGACCCGCAAAGTGTAGTGTAACACGTGTCTACTCTAAAAGCAAAAGAATTCATTTAAATGCCGTTGAAGTCTTACTAAATGAAATATAAATCTTTAATCCAACTGTCTATAAAATGATAGTCATTTAAAGCAATTTTATTTTATATAAGCGTATAAGCATTTCACAAGATGACCCGCAAAGTGTAGTGTAACACGTGTCTACTTTAAAAGCAAAAGAATTTATTAAAAAGAAAACAAATTAAACAATTTAAATATATTGCACTTTACTTCGCCTGATAAACATATTAAGTTGACACGTGGACACGTAGATTGTGTATCATACAGCCAAACGTGTAGTAAACAACCAGGTTAAGCGCACCATGGAAAAGTACATCTAGCTTGCGAGCAGATGGCGCGTTAATGTAACGGCCTCCACAAAAGCCCAATAAAAACAGGATCAACGTTAAACGTGCCGCAATAAATATCCGTGTAAATATTTACATGCCGGGAAAGTGCATGCAACGAAAGATTAAAGGGGTAATTTAGGGGGTGAAAATGCCGTAAACGGGCCGGGGTATGAGACCCGGAATGGTTTGTATTATGTATGGACGCAAGAAATTCGCCCAAGTACGTCACTGAATTATTCATATTTATTACTTCAGCGAGCCGTATTTTTGTTACTTTCAGAATTGCCATTTATAATTCATCGCAGTGGTGATTAAAGGACCTGGGTGGCCCTTGGCTTTACCCACCTGTGATGTATATTTTGCTCTTGACGAACCTGAATTTCAAATTTGTTCGAGCGAAGAAATATAAAAAGGGAGGATTAATAAACATACGCAAACAAAACTCCGTAAACCTTTAAAGAAATGAAGTCTTCTCTTTAAATGACGTTGTACAAATAAGAGAATTATAAAAGGTCCATAAAATACATTCTATTTTGATTTAAATTAGCTTGACATAACCTCACAATTCAACCATCGGAAATATTAAATAAAACCCATTAATTACAACGAACTCGTTATTGGATAAATCAATGAGGCAAATTTTTAACCTATTAGCTGAAATTGAATTTAGAGGTACTACAAATTATTCCAATTCTAATATTCATGCATTCACCAGGGAAATTTTAAATACAAATATAATTCAACAAGTTAAAACGGTAAAGCGTACAAACAAACAAGTCATTGCGTTGAAATTAGCAAACCTACCTGTATATGTCGCACATTACCCCAACTTTCTTGAATCCAACAACTGCTAACTCATTATGAAGACTACCTCCAATTTTTTCAGTTAACAGCTTGTAAAATCCCTCCCTCTAGTATTAGTCGTATAGTATCTTAAACAATATCTAAACAATCGTCCTTTATCAATCGTCTTTTTGCCACATACCGAAGAGGTACTGGAGTAAGGCAAAGACTAGAAACTGGTCGAACAAGACAGACCCGTCAAATGTGTTTCCCAGAAATAAAAGTAAGCAGCTTGGAAGGATGAGAACATAATCCCGTGTACATGGTACAACGAAGGTGGAGAGCTTCAATATAGCTGTAAAACAGTCGTCTACCCATATTATTACCATCTTATGAGTTTCTTTGAATTTGGATAACAATTGGCAGTCACTGACGACCAGATCCTTCAAGAAGCTAAGAAGCCTTTCTCTTTCTTTGCAGTAAATCTATACCTGCCTCGAATCAACAGAACAAGCAAGTCTAAAATCGCTAAAATTGCAACACAGCTATGAAATCTCTCAAAAAGTGCAGGGCCATGCCAGTCTGTGGCAGTTTATCAAATGAGCAACAAATTAAATGGGTACGTGGGCGTCAGTAGAAAGAAATTGAAGAAAACCTCTCTGTACTAATCTCACTAGGAGACGGTGTTAAAACGCTACATCGTACCACAAGGGCTGGGCCATAAAAGATAAGGGAGAGAGAGAGCAGAATAACAATAATTTAATGAGTAGGTTGCGAATGAAAAAAAACATAATAATGTGGGATAATATTTTCTCGCAAAGATCGCTGTCGCTTGAAAACACTGACAAAAAGGTATTATTCTGACGTTTCGTTTACACCTGTAATCTTTGTCAAACACGAAGAACCTCAAAATTTGTCTGACACAAGTTCAAACAAAATTTTGAAATAACGTGATTAGCGAAAACTGCAAATAGCCTTACACAAAATACTAGCGACAACTAGTAATGGTAATGTTTGAATTAGTAATAGTAGTAGTAGTACAGTGAATTCCACAAAGAATAATGAAAAAGGCAGCTTCCGCAATTCTAATAAAGCTTGCTTGGAGCACTAAGATAGATCATTAATGAATTACTTAATCCGCGGAGATTTCCAAATATCGTTATATTTTAGTCTAACCGGAAGCTTTCCTACTACAATATCAATTTAAGTGCAACACAAGATATCTGCCTTCTAACAACATATACGTACATTAATAATGTTAAGTTAAATTTTTACAAAGCGATATCGTGGGCATGACGTAATTCGTAAATGTGCAACTCGTCACCCGACACAATCCTAGCCTCTAACTAACTGCTTCAAAAGGTCCTAAAATAGAGCCAGGAAGAAGTAAAGAAAAGAAAGGGCATGTACTACTTTTAATAATTGGTAAATAGCTTGATGATTGAGTAGTTCATGATATTGTCCCCCTCATTGAGCACGTGCAAAGTAGGCCTCCAGAAATACTCCAAATCGAAAGATTTTCCTTGTAATCACAATCTGATCAACACTAGCGTTAAGTGCGACAGTTGGATCACAAAGGAACGAAGAAAATGACAGAACCTTCATAGTCGAGCTGTCTTACAAAACGGGCGGCCACGGATCACGCTACAACCTATAATACAGCCCCATTCAGCACGTTTCTGGTTGAACAACGAAAGTCAAAATATAACCTACTGAAGCCTGCTTTGGTGGTCCAGTGTGTTGCGTATTTGCCTCTGGACCATAAGGTTGTGGGTTCGAGTCCCGCCTAGGGCATGAGCGTCGTATTTCTCCCTTCATATCCATGTGCAAGAAAATAACTATGACTATAAATAAAAACTAACGAGCCCTTTAATTGCCTCCGAAGAGGCAAGACCGATTTAAAAAAAAAATAACTTACTGGTGGTGCAGTGGTTAGCGCTTCTGATGTCGAGAGGATGTGGGTTCGAATTGCGCCCAGAGCATGGGTGTTATGTGTACGTCCTTCTGACGTATTAGTATGGTCAGTAATAGGCTGGCCTTTTTCAAGGAATCATGTAATTTTTTAGTTAAAGCGGCATAATATTTACCAGTTATAGTGTGAATKGTTGGTAAAAATTCTACCAAGATAACTGCATAGGCAACTCAAAATGGCCATGAGCTTCTCGCGATTGTTGTTTCACAAATCGAGTTGGTGGTACTCTACTATTTTGAAACCACGTTTCGACCGAGGGAACGAATTACGGCACAAGTTTTAACTATCTTGGTTGATGACCAGCTGAATTGGGATGTTTTGTTCTAACGTCAATATTTTCGATACCCATATTGAGCAGGCATCTTTTTGAGACACAATTCGTCTTCTAAAAAGCTTTTAATGCTACCTACTGAAAAAGCATAAGTCTGTATTTCACAGTAATAAATACGACTTTCCTGTGTTCAATGTTTATTCACATACATATCTCCTATCCTAAGTTCTTTACCATGATATATACCATTGCCACAAATACAGCATGTTTCACGAATGATAATGACCCTGACGAAATTAAAAATGCAACCCAAAATACATTTGCAGAGGTAACATTGATAATTATTGTTCATCGTCTTAAAAAATATAAAACGTAGATAGCTGCATAAATTCGTGAAATTTGACATAAACTTTAATCATTTGCTTTAAGTAAATTCGGTATTGTAAAACAAATTTTATTTTTGAAAAATGTTTATTCAATAACATTAATGTAATAAATGCTCAAAACGTCGCCCTCCGCTGTTTTAACAAGCTTGAATTCGTACTCAAAACGATCTTTTAACATGCATTAACATTTCTGGAGTGATGGATCTACATGCATCACGTATTTTATTTTCTAAATGTTCTACACTTTCAATTGGTGTTCGGTATACTTGCTCTTTTACCATTCCCCACAGAAAAAGAATCCAAAGGAGCAAGGTCCGGGCTTCTCGGTGGCCAAGGATTAATTGACCCTCTTCATATCCATCGGTAAGGCAAAACCAAATCAAGATAATTTCGCACTATTCTATGATAATGCGCAGGTGCCCCATCTTGTTGGAACCATAGATCTTGTCTTACATGTAATTTTACATTTTGGATAAGTACCGGTAAAATGTTTCTTAAAAAAATTAGATAAGTATTGCCGTTTAAACCATCGCGAAAAAAATAAAGCCCAACAATTTGATTCCACAATATTCCGCACCAGACATTCGTCGAGTAGATAGTTTGAAAATGTCCTTCTCGACTCCAATGTGGATTTTCTTGCGCATAATAACGCATGTTATGTTAGTAAATTCCACCATTATTAGAAAATCTTGCTTCATCTGAGAAGCAAATGTTGTTATAAAATCTCACATTCAATTTTTTTTGTTCCCGAAAACAGTTACAAAAAGCCAGTCTTTTAGGATAATCTGTCTGCTTTAAGGCCTGAACCAATTGCAAGTGATACGGACGAAATTGATTGCCTTTAATTATTCGGTGTATTGAAGACAGACTAATACCGGTTGCTCTTGAGACTACCCTTTGACTAATATGTGGATTTTCGTCAAACATTTCCAATAATCTAATTTCATTGTCAGAGCCTGTTGCCGTTCTTTCTCTTGACTTTTTCAGTGGTGGATAGTTTGTCCTTAAAGTTAATTCTCTTGAAAATTGTATCGGCAGGTGCTCTTCTATTTGGAAAACGTTGTCTGTATTAACGGGCAGCAGCGGAAGCATTTATCGTGACAGGAACCATAACGCATAGCCGTCATGGATTCCCAATTTATTTTTAAAATAATACCATTATGTAAAATAACCACATTTCCTATGAGAATGTATTTTGGGTTGCATAAACCTTTGCAAATATGGAGTTCTTTTTTGTAAATAATTGGTGGACACAATGCCCAAACGACTTGGAGTAGTAATCAAACAAAGGAGTGGTAAAACAACAAAGTGTTAAACCGTCCAACTAAATTGCGACACATAACTCAAATGTGATGTTTCATGTCTTACAATAAATTAGTGGTCTCAGTTAATGTTTCACCAGTTGTAGATGTTTACGACTACATAATGTCGTTCAGTTTTGTTATTTTATTTTATCGTTTAAAGACAGTTTATAAAATTGCTAAATTATATTTAGAAATGACTGTTGGTCTAATACATATATGCAACTGGGCTCGTAATAATTGGCTCGTCTAATTAACAAGAAAAATTCAGACTTGTCGCATATAATTTAATGAAGACCTTCCGTGTAAAGGATAACAATATACCTGAATTGCCCATAGTAACTTGGTATGTTTAGCTTGAAGAATCACTAGTATATGTGAAGTAAACATTGTTTCAACCCAACATTTCTTAACACTTAACTTAACATGTGTGAAATTTACGAGGTCGCATAAATGATGTTGTTGCTCTTAATAAGAAGGAATACATGAAATTTGTTTGCTTATGCCTCCTACAATATAAAGATATAGAAAGAAGAAAAACTGTAAGCAATACAGGCAAGGTAGAAGATATAACACTAAAGAAAAAAGCGCAGCAGTACCCACACAAAGAATAAACTATTATTTATTAAGAATTAGAACAGTGATACCAGTTATTTTGGTTCTAGCTGTTAACTATTACTGCTTCTAGCTGTATTACAATAATGAGGGCTTTAATATAGGCTATACCACAACATTATTTCACATTTATATCAATTATAATATGCTTTAGCACAATTGTTACTTTCTGGGTAAACAAGATTGATGTCAAATAGACACATTTTTTGCAGTGTTGCTGTACAATTGTAAAATACATACAATAAATAAATCTATTTCTAATAATCACTCAAACTACTTTCACTTCAGTACGCAGAATTGCATATGTTTCAGAGGATGGCTGCGATGAAAATACACAGAAATGCAAATGACCCCATCGACCTATCGCTATTAAAACGTTAATTGGCGCTCGAATGGAAAAACGAAATTCACTTTGCACGGCTTATCAATAAACGCACCTATTGTAAAGGAATGACTTTCGAAAATTCACCACGTCAGATCGTACGTCCAGATAGGAGCCGTTTGTTATACACTTGCATAATGTCGCGACGTACCTTAATTGATGGAGACGCTCTTTGTCGAGAGTCACGACAAAATAACACAAATAACAACAACGACAATCTATTTACGGCATCGAACACCGTTTGTAGCCTCCCCTTCGCAGCAGGTATTGAATTTCGTGCATATTTAGCACGCGAACAACTTCGTAAACGTTGCTCGGCGACAGAACCGTACTTACGAAACAGGCAATTACCCGCAGATCCAAAACAAATCGTCATTTCACGCTTTGTCGCTTTTTATTTTATCAGTGTGTGCATACAGACAGACACCCGATAAAATCTCCGATATTGTCCAAATTTGGAAAACATATTGAAACACGTCAACCATAACTAAACTACGATGATCCGCAGCGACGTTTGCAGTTTTGCGAACATTTCCGGAGCGTTCGAGTAATGACCTAGGTTTGCTCTACAACGTTTATTTATCTGATGAATGTGCGTTTGTGTAGAAAGGTGAAGTGAAAAGTAAAGTAAACGTTTTGGCAGGCATTCTGAGCGACTGCGTTATGGGGCCACTTCTTTAATGACTAATTTTACTGGTGATAGTTATTTGCAAAACATGTTGGAGGACATTATCGTCTCGTTAATCACTAAAGTGCTGAACTTAGACATATGAATCGCCAAGAAAACCAACTTTTCCTTTAAGTACGAGAACGCGGTTTCGAAGATTCTCTTTTTTTGGAGGATGGATAAGTTAAAGTGATCCCATCGAATGCCCAAGTAGGGCGCCTGATTTAACCCGATTGCATTCCTTTTTGTGGAGACAAGGTTTACCTAAATGTCTTCAAGTGCTTTGAGAGAAAGATTGTAGCAGGAGCCTCTGACTTACTACTGGATCATTTATACTCGTAATATTCCCAACTTTTACTTCATGAGTTTTGTCAGTGACTCCTCAAAAGTCCATTTTGTCCTGGAAAAGTCTGTGCATTGCTAGTGATGGGCAGTGTCATCTAGAAGTGTCAGGCTAAACTGTGTACTGGTAGGAGCAGAAACCTGTACATACGGAGCCCTAGTATTAGAGCACAGAATAGAAGCTTGAAGTAGAAGCGCTTAGCTAATAGCAACTTATTTACAGTTCCCAGTAATCGACATGTTTTCACTCACAAAGTTACATGTGACACAAAAGGCCGGTTACACAAACGTGGATCAAAGTTAATCCGGGCTTAATCCGCGGTCGTTCCCTAGCAACGTCACGAATCCGGTATTCTGATTGGTGCTGCTATAGCAACGACCGCGGATTAAACCCAGTACAAATTTGGTCCATGTTTGTGCAACCGTAACAAAGTGTACCATACAAGCAAGTGGTGGCGGCTAGAACAACGACATCGGGATGGCAACAAACACGACGTAAAAACTAAGAAGTGAATGGTGAAATAAAATATTCCACATGTCAACAGACAATTGCAATGATGGTTTAAAGAATTATAGTCCGCGGAAGTTAGAATGGATCGTGTTACTTTACTTGAGGTAACAGTTGCCAATTTAAAGGTTATTTGATCCCTCTATTCCTTATGCAAAAAATTAAATTAAAAAATTAAAAAAATCAAAGGCGCATGAAATGTATATAGGTAAGAAAGTTTGTACCACAACTGTCGAAATTTTGTCAAACTAAGAAACAACGAAATACAGGAACTTAAAACCATCGAAGGTTTGAGACAAGGTGCAGTACTGGGTCCGTTATTATTTATAGTCTTTATGGACTAAATATTGAAGACAAGACTTAAAACGAAGAAGGTAACCTTTGGATATCGCAACTTGCTGTATGTAACAATCACAGAGTGCGCTTTCGCCGATGACCTTGTTATATTCGGAGCAAATGAGGACTGCTAGAATGAAGTGCTCAAAGAATATCAGATGAAAGCGAACAAGAAAAACATAAAAATAATGGTCATCTCCAGGAACGATAAGAAAGTAAATGTACAGTTAGATGATATACAACTGGAACAAGAACAAAATTTCAAATACCTGGGAATCACAATAAACGAAAATAGGAAGGAGGAAGCAGAAATAAACGAACGAGTATCAGCAGCAGCAAATTTGTACCACGCACTAAACAAGTCCTTCTTCAATAGCAAAAAAGACAGCAAAATATATATCAATATTCCGCCCAGTATTATCTTTGGGAAGCAAAGAATGGGTAATGACGAAAAGACAGAAAAGTAAAGTACAAGCAATGGAGATGAAATATCTTAGAAGAGTACTGGGAGTTTTTGGAAGAAACCGCATACCAAATAATATATAAGGGAAGTATTGTAAATAGACTCTGTATTAACAAAAATCGAAGAAAACCAGCTGAAAGGGTTTAGGCATTTGTCAAGAATGGGTAATGACTCCCAAGTACGCAGCATATGGAATGCAAAAATATATCACAGGAGGACTCGAGGCCGACCTACAAATCACCGGAATGACAGAATTACTGAAATAATGGGGAGAAGAGGATTAACTTGGAGGAAGTCGACAGATCTAGCGCTGGACAAAAAATAATGGGCCAAATTTGTTTACCAAATAAAATCTAATGAATTTACCTATAGAGGCAATTGTTATTTTTATTTTATTTATTGTAACCCCGACACCCTTAGATTAAAAAGAGTTATTGATTATATATGTATATATAATACTCATGCGCCAAAAAAGCACAAAATTGCAGATTGCACTAAGGAAACAATTTATGTTTTTTAAGTTCCTAAATATGAAAAAACACTTTGTGTGTTACATACTCTAACCTGGTATTAGTCAAAAATCACACTATTATTAAGCTAAAAAAGCGAAATAAGTTTTTCTACAATGAATCAGATGCATCTACATTAAATTTAAGGGTGTAACGAAGATGATGTATGATCCTCGTGAAGTAATGAAATTTCGAATTCGTGGTTATCATGCAAGAACGAGCGAATCGTAGGTACTTGATTCCTCATAAAAGTAGTGTTGTACATTTTTTTACATGGATCCGGTTCTGTCGTCAAATCGTCCTGCGTCCCAAAACAAAACAACGAGGTGCTTGTAGTCCTGTTTCAACACAAATGCCCGTGTTCTGTTGTTGTTTTGGCTTTGGTGGTGGCCGGACTGGTTTATGTACAAACACGTAAAATATACCGAGGCGAAATATCCCGCCGGACCGCAAATACCCGGTTGTACGTGTATTTTTGGAATTGTGTACGGTGAACCCATTAATGGTAAACTCATTTGTTACCGCAGACTCGTCATGGAAGTATGCGAAACATGATGCAACAGAATGATGGCAGATTAATAATTAAATGGGTCTGTGCCGCAAACGCGACGTGAATGTTAAAAGTGTATCTAGCGTACAAATTGATGAACGCAACGACTTAGGTAATCAACAGAAAAAAAATGGGCATTCGAGTAAAAAAACAAATTGTTGATGGTTAGATTCGGATTAGAACTGATGATATGCCGAAGCATAGTTTGTATGTACAGTGTCAGTCTGTAACGTGGAATACATTAATCAAATGCAGTTTTTCCTTTAATGTTTTGACAAGCCAATTTGTGTTTTGCCTAGCAAACCTGTAGATGTTGTAAAATAATAAAAAAGAAGAACATAATTCGTTCGGGGTGAGAATCGCACTATCCTATGTGGCTCTCCACGATTTAAACCCTATACGTTTTAAAATCAAAAACATGCTTTTAGTATAATAATTCGAGTCTATGGCCTTGGGCCATCTATGTTAAATTTCGATGTTTATTATTACCATCAGCCATCAGCGCCATCCTTAGAGCACACCTGCTAATAGTACACTGCAAGGTAGTGAGCGACAGATGAATGGTGGAGAATGTCGATTTTCCAGTATATTTCATTTATGGAATGTTCGCAAATTTTCGAAGAAAAGAGCGCCCGGAAGTTCTGAATTCAAATAGCAGTTAAGCAAGCACCACCTGATCAAAAGGCAAGAGAAACAAGTGTTTCAGTGTATTAGGTGCTAGTGTATGCAGTTTGTGTCGTGAACAGAATTATTAGTGTTACAATTAGTAGTGTTTTGAACTAGTTCTGTTTAGATTAGTGTATTTCGATACCAGAGAGTAAATAAAGGAAGTTATGTTAGAAATTTGCAGTTTTCCAACATTTACTGATAATAACTGGTGTCAAGAAGTGGATTGTAAGTTTCCAGAGCCTTTTGTGACCCTAACCACAATATTCGAAAACTTTTAGAAGAAAATAAGAACCGGTAGGCACAGGAAGTACTAACATTACCAACAGTCAGAGTGCAAAGTCAAGTGAGTGAATTCGGAGTACCAGTAACGAGAAGCCATTTGACCAGCGTGGACAAAGGGCCAAGAAGAAATGAAGACCGAACCTACAGCAACAAAGAAAACCCTAGAAGAAATAAATCAGCAAAAGAAAAAATGAAAACAGTCCGGGAAGAAACCAAGAATGTAACATCAACTAATAAGCGAAATTGATAATATTAAGGAAAATAGAGTAAGGTTAAACAGAGTCAATCATGCTGGAAAAAAAGTCGACAAAATAGTGATTAAAACAACATAGTCGGTCGCATCTAAGAGACGATCTCGACTTTGAAAATGGACGTAGAAAAAAAGGATAGTTCAAAGTATGTTTTTAGAGGCAGTCTGTAAGGCAAACAACTTGAACGACCGAAATAAAGCTACGGCTTTGGAGAACACCACTAGCAGCATCTGTATCGGGTGCAACTGAATACCCGTTAGCAGAACCTGTGCGAGACTACAAAATTTTGCAGCAAGTGTAAAAGGCATATCCAAAAGCTCCGCCTGAACTCCTGTAGGACGAGGTAACGCGAAATTTCATTGACTGCAACACTGTAAGGAACGAGCTGCTGCTGACCACTTGCTCTCCGACCAGGGAAGCCCTAGGAACTACTCTGGAAATCGAGGCAGCTTACAAGGCATGAGCTGCTAACTGGAATAACTACAAAGTACGAAAAGTACAAGTTGAAGAGGGTGATCCCGTGAAAGAGCTTATGAGCAAGATAATGGACGCGATAAAACCTACCAGACGTCGGATTTGCTACCGCTATGAGGAACCGGGGCACGTGAAGAAGAACTGCAGAGTGGTACTCCTAGCTGCCTCTAGAAATCAAGGGCACCGGTATGATTTCAAAATACAGCATCGGCCAGGAAGGCATCATAACAACGGTGGTGCTGGATCGTTCAGACATTACAGACGGGTTGAATGGCGCAAGGGCACGATAATTTAGGACGAGTCAACATCAACAAGAGCGAGGAATGGGCTGCCGTAAGCTTCCGGTAGGCTCAGCTAGGAGACAGTGATGTTGGTCCTATATTTAAGTGAATAGACGACAACAGACCACGACCTGAATGGAAGGGAGGAGGTGTCCCCGAAGAGTCTGCGCCCCAAACCACCATGTGGGCCCATGCGGGTAGAGAATGGCCTGCTGAAGAGAGCATAAGAGAGCGCCGAGGAGAATCATGTTACCATGCTGTTAGTAGTACTCAAGGAGTATATACCAAGTGTACTGGAAAAAGTATACGGAGTATCGAGCGCCCACCTGGGAGTAAACGGAACTTATTTTGTCGCGAAGATAGAGAGAAATAGTGCTGCAAGTGTGCTGTTTAGGAAAAATTGGGAAGCGCAAAAATAATTTTGCATTTTCTTATTTTTAAATACCATTTATATCTTACTTAATAATTTTTTATTGTTAACTGGATTTTATAAATTTAAATCGGTTGTTAAAAGGTGTCAGTCAACTCAGCCCGGTACGTCGTAGTTTGGGATTAAAAGGGTAGTATTAGCATAGTAAACTGGCTCTTTGATTAACCGTAAACATGATATTAACTGGTTTGCTGTAGAAACTTACGGAAAAAAGTAATAAGTAATGTGATACTCTGAGGAGTTTTAAAAAAATAATTTCATATTCATGGAGCTTAGTAAGGGCGAATTGAGCTGACATTTACCTTCACAAAGAACTAAAGCTTATCTAAATCGACTGATGCAAAAAAAGGATAATAAATTATTTTTCTCTGATTACGCATGTGTTATAATATCTCAGGAAGCCGCTGTTTTAAATCTGAAGGCAAAAAAACAAAACGTGAGTCGTAAAAAAGTGACAAGTCGACGGACTTTCAATCATACATGTCTGCAACACGACTCACAGGAAACGCAATACCCGAAATTGCTTGTTGTAACTCAAATAGAGGTGATTTTTTGGCAAATCGAAGCGTGCCTTTGACAGCCAACGTCGATTTCATATACATAGTTCGCCCGAGGATTAAACACTAACGTTCGAATTTGTTTATTTTGGAGAGGCGGATTTATGCCCGAACTGTTCACTGTTCAAAGCGTTCTGGCTGTAATTACTCTGTTTGTCTTATTGGATGATATGAGTAATATTAGCGCAGCAGCTAGCAAAGGGTTGTACTTTTTGCCAATACAGTGGAAAAGCTATCGACCTAAACCCAATGTCTGCTAAATACATGCACGGTGGCTGCAATATGTTTGAATGTTCTGTTTCGATTATTAAATGCAGAAATGCTTTTGACATTAATCGCAACGAATCCTAAATTCTCCCGTCCGAGTTTTCTAAGGGGTGGAAAAACTGTAAGCTCTTATAAAAATTATTGTCAGTTTAAACCAGCACCTAAATTTTATGAAACAACAGCACAGTGTTTCTCGATAGGCTTAGCATATGATAACGATTTTCCTCGGGGTGTAACGACCTGGCAATCTGCCACATTGCATAATCCAAACATAACCGTAAGAGTAACGTTAATCTGAGAGATACATTATTTCACCAGAAGGAACCTTCAAGGTAACGATGTAGAAGGGGTGTTATATTTGAACAATGGGTTCCCCAATAGTTATTTGCATGTTGTTGAAGTGACAGGATGTAAACGCAGAACAGCTTCAATGAATATATCAGTTATACCCTTTGAAATCTTTGATCACCCGACTGTAATACAAATCTTTGAAACTTGAAGCAAAGATCATCAAAAGGAGATATAACGTATTACAGAATAGCAGCACCTAATAGATTTATGGATATAGTGACATGCTGTGAGTTGGAAATAACCTAACAATATCTACAAAGAGAAGCTTCGAAACACTATGGAAATACCGTAAGTTTACACATTATAAATGTTTTATTTCCGCATCATCCTTATCTTGAGTTAATGATTTTAGAGTATTGTAAAATTGTTTTTCATAGTCCTTGAATAAATTAGATTAAAGCACCATCGGCGCCAGATCAAATGTATAAACATAATACAATTGACTCATATCGAATATCACTGCATATTCTGCTATTGTCTGAGTACCTTGATTTTATGTATCCCCCCTTGTGTAGTAAAAAAATGCCCAATTTTTTTGGATTTTAACAACTCTGTGATATACTTCATACATATGATTCAAAACAGTTGCACAAACCTGGCTGTTTTAGACATTTGGGAGCATTTTCAGCCGTTTTGCACTTATTTTCCAATTGACTGTAAGAAGTAATGAATAGGGTATACTATACAACACACGAAATACGAGGGTCATGTGATACTTCCTGCACATATCAAGCTAGCGCTGAACTGGCGATGGGGAAAAGACAAGTGCTGTCAAATTATAAAAGTCTACCATTGCGACATCACTTAACTATATGTATATAGAGTACGGGTAGTTCACTCAGTTTATGTGTAAAAAATTCTCAAATCGGGGTAGTTTGATGCAATGGAACGCGTCACTGTGGCGGATTAATGCGCGTATATTTAAATCCACACACTCCGTGAAAAAACGGTTGCCGAAATTCACGGTGCGTTACAAGAAGCTTGTCAGGTATCGTGTGTGGAAAGTTCAACAGTAATTTGATCGAGTAAGCGTTCCAGAGATCGTTGAACTAGTAGTGAACCACAGAAGTTGGAATCCTCATACGGCTACCGACAGCACTTTTGCTGCTATTGTGGCTACAATAATGGAAGAAGACCGCATGTTGTCCATAAGCAATAGACAAAATACCAAAAGACAAATGTTTTTGTCTTCTTTGTAGAAATTTTAAATGGATAATTCCAAAAGTGTAGAAGAGATATGAAAGACAGCGGCGTAATCCTCTAGCACGATAATGCTTGATTGCAAAAAGCAGTGTCAGTCAAAGGAGATTGAGAGAAGAACTGCTGTGAGATTTTCCCACATTCCCCGTGCAGCCCTGATATGAGTCCTTCCAATTTGGTTGACAAAAATAGCGTACTTAACGACATTACATTACATTACTGCTGAAGCGATGGCAAGGTGTTTTGGATATGTAGGACAATTATATTGAACGACTTTATTGCATTTTTTTAATATTCTTTTCATTTGCTAGCTGTGTTTTTGTGTTTAACGTGACAATATGCATCTTGTATAAATCGTAATACTATTATGATTATATCGAAGTACGTTGGCTTCGATCATACTGCAGTGTCACTGATAAGTTATTTAAAAAATAGATGACAAGGTATGTTACCTAATGGTGGGAGTAGCTTTACTCCGATCTCCATAAAAGAGGTGTACCTTAATGATAGGTATATTTTAAGACCTATACTTTTCTGTATTTACACTTCTGGAATAATCCTACCTTATTTCAACTACTGTATCACTTATAAGCAGGCGGTAGGCAAATTTATTATTCGTGTTAAAATTGTGACATTAACATCTCAAACATATCAATTTCCAGTGATAAATGCATTGCTAAGGCGTGTGGTGCTTTAAAATTTATTGATAATTGTACACCCTTTCTGAACTTTTAAATTAAGCTGCTACTGTGTGATAGTTTGGTGCTTTCCTTATTTAATTATTGTGATTATGTATACGATGCTTGTTTCAACAGTATAATAGTACAAAATAGTTCTCTACCGATGTGTTTCGAAGTAGTTCGTGGACAGGAGACATATTGCGATTGAAATTGCTAAATATGAAGCACAGACGTTTGTTACACTCTGCTGTTTCTGTTCACAAAGTTTTTATATTCAGAACACTTTCTTATCTTTTTGAAAAACTTACCTTCAGAACATATGCATAACATGAATATTAGAAACAAGGGGTTGATTTTATCGAAGCGCAGGCGAAGTAACTCGATTTCTTCATCTTTTACTTACAATGCGTCAAATATTTACAACTCTAGCCTATGTTTGTTTTTCTCTTACGTAAACATTATATCAAAGATTACTTAGTTCTCTTTTCAAAGCTACACCCCACGAGAAAAAAAACTAAAATAAGGGTTAAAAAGTACCATAGTATACGTAATACTAGCACAAGTAGACCCCAACGTTGTCTCTAAAGTCGCGGTAACTTCTTGCCGGGTGTATTTCGCCACAATGCCCTTAATTTAGATACCACAGTTCCGCTTTTGTTGTTCCTACATAACAGTCAAGTAAAGAGGGTGTAACGTTCCCCGACATTCTCCATTTTAACTGGTGGTTGTCAAATGACACATACGAAAACAATTCCGGTCTCCATTTGTAAACCGCAAACTTTCTTACAAAGTTAGACAAATTACGGCTGGAATCTCGTTTGGCTTCAAGGGGCGTAGGATACAACACAGTGAAATCCTTGACGTGAGCAGATAAGAGGTATTACGTGCAGTATCATTTAATCCATAAATTGGCCACACTTTATAAGTTTAAGACTTCGCTTTGTACTTTCAATCATGGCGTAATAAACAGCATCAAAGCACAATTCAACACTCGAAGTAACTCACATGAACAACTGATATCGTCTATTGCCCAGTTGCCTGTATTGAACTCTTTCAACAGGGTCATTTGTTGTAAATGTGACTCAAAACCATTTTCGATTAAAACCATCATAACTTTGAAAATGACTATCTCACTTCAATTTTTTACGCGCCGGCCACGTATTGCATAATTCGGTCACATCTGAAAAATGACTCCTTACAGTACTTTTTTCCAGAAGGGCAATAATGGTTAAATCTGCAGATCTATTTGCTTGGTACATAATTTTGAAGACATTCTGTATTATTTATTACTGTTTAACTGGCCTGTTCCGCGGCAGAATATTAGACATCACCCATTACTATGCCTGCTTCGTCGGTATACCTGATGTGAGATTGTTTGAACTGTACCTCATGCTTATATTGTTTATTACGAGAATAGCTACATATTTGTGGGTAGTTTACGATATTATAGGCTTATTGAACATAACAGTCTTAGCTAACTTATTAAGCAATTTGAATATTCCCAATACCAAACAAGAAGTTTGCCCAGCCGTTTTCGTCTTTATCTGAACTAATTGTTATACAGGTTTTCTTAAATGTTATTACAAGAGCAGTTCTTTTTCCAACGAGTCAAGAACGCTTTGAAATATTTATAAGATTAAGAAAAATTCACAATTTGGAAAAACTGCTGGTAATGTATGTTCCAAAAAAGTACAATTATTTAACTGCTCACTAAGATATACAGAAAGATATCCTTTTAAAAACACGCAATATGAAAGAGTTTTTACAATAAATCAGTTCAACTTTTACTCGAAGCTTACCGTGAGAATCTTAATGAGGTCGGTAGCTTGAAAAACAAGCTGAATGTTTGAATGTCTTCTTTTCAAGAGTTTTATCAGATGGCAAAAATACTCAATTGGAGCGTCTGAAATTTTTACATGAATTAATCATTAATTTATCCACTCGACTTTGTTCATAATTATATATATACATAAATTCCGAATTGGTCAAGCATCTGGTTCACATGTCAAGGGTACATGATTTTATCTCATCCAAAATGCTCCCCTTGTGCTACAAGAATCATTTTGTTAGTCCTTCATACCATTGTGCCACTGCTAAAAATATATCTGGAATTTGCCCTTATAAGCTTCTTTAGTTTTCTGGTCACAAGCTTTTCAGTGTCAGAAAAGTCACCGAACAACTTTCTTTTAGTACCGTCTTTGTTTTGGGAAATAAGCAAAAATGACACGATGCCAGGTTCGATAAATAAATCCTTTTCTATACCAGACAGTCAAAAATGTCATTGCGAATGAGCTAGTGTCTGGCTAAACAGTTCGCGATAACCATGTATGCTAACTATTTGTCTTTACGAAATGCGAAAAAATATGAGACGAAATCTCAACTTTTTCGTGTCATTTGCTTATCAATCATAATTTTTGACACTATTTTGGCAGAAACTTTTCTCACCTGCAAATCCTCAGTCAAAAGCTTCCTTGCTTTTTCCTTATATAATTTTATGTCTTGTGCGACAATCCTTGCACTCAAACGTTTATTATCAGTTCTCACTAACTGTTGCACTGTTTCTACATCTTAACACTTTCGACAAATTTTAGATCGCTCATATCTTGCCTTATGTTTTACGACATCGTTTTCTTCTTGAAGTCTTTAGGCCTTTCATATATCACAGACTTATTCATATCATTCCTGCCAAACTTTTGGTATCTTTTTTTTGGGCTTACAGAACGAACAGACATATGCAACTGAAGCTGTAAGCAAATTTTTTTGCTAATAGAATATACTGATAACGCCTGCGGATTAGGCACCCAGAACGACGAGGCCCGTCGTTCGAGTGGTTGCATAAGATCATGTTATGAGCTTCGAGCATTATCGATCGGTTGCCGAATGTCCGCGAAGCTTCAACAGCGACAGAGAAATGTCTCTGGAAACATTCGAGAACTTTCTACACCACCTAAAACTCCCCAGGCTCGTATTTTCTTTATTTTTTTTAGGTACAATCTTAAGTTATATGTCAAATAGTAGGTCCTTTTAAACTCTTTAAAAATGGAATAATGGGTGTCCAATTTTTTTTGTAGATTATCATATTTTGCAAATAAAGTTAATTTTTTTAAATATTTTTTAACCTTTCCCCGTATAATAAATATTGCTTTATAGTTGGATGCCGGCTTTTATTTTCTTCCATTTGTGTTTTTACCATGTATGCGTAATTTTTACTCCTTAGTGAAAAACAAGAAAAACTAGTCGCCCCCATTTTTGTTAATAGGGTTGTTCATAATTTTTTAAGTGTTACTTTAGTAGCTTATTACGGTACAAATCATGCCTACATACCCATCGCTGCACACAAAATCCCAAAATTTGGAGTAAGTTTTGAATAAATAAAGTACAAAGTTCGTTCTACAGAGAGAGAGGCTAGGAAACGAAACCCTGCGATGAGGCTAGTACGTGATGTAGAAAACCAAACTAGCCTCATCGCAGGGTTTCGTTTTGTAGCCTCTCTCTCTGTAGAACGAACTCTGTACTTTATTTATTAAAAAGTTATTCCAAATTTTGGGGTTTTGTGTGCAGCGATGGGTATGTAGGCGTAATTTGTACCGTAATAAGCTACTAAAATAACAATTATAAATTCTGAACAACCCTATTAACAAAAATGGTGGCGAATAGTTTTTTTTGTTTTTCACTAAGGAGTAAAAATTACGCATACATGATAAAGACACAAATTGAAGAAAATAAAAGACGGCATCCAACTATAAAGCAATATTTATTATACGGGGTAAGATTAAAAAATATTTACAAAAATTAACTTTATTTTCAAAATATGATAATTAACAAAAAAAAATTGGACACCCAATATTCTATTTTTAAAGAGTTTAAAAAGACCTACAATTTCATATATAACTTAAGGTTGTACCTAAAAAAATAGCGAAAATACGAGCCTGGGGAGTTTTAAGTGGCGGACCCTGTATACCTCCCGAAAATCGCGAGAGGAAAGTCTGATTTGAAAGGCAGTGAAGCCAGCGAACCAGGTGTTCTAAAGTGTCTTAAGTGCTAATGAGTGCACCATAGTGTTCTGTATAGTGGTTTACTGAATTTGTTGTGTTATAATAGTAATGTTTTGAACTAGCTGTATTTGGATTTAGTGTAATCAGTTCAAGTGTGTAAATAAAAGAAGTTACGTTAGAAATACACATTTTATCGACTCCCTACGACATAAAAATACAATGTCATTGCCAGCCTGATAGATCAACGTAATTTGTTTGGAGTGAAATGTTATTTTATCCTGGGAATTTAACCGCCAAACTAACAAAGGCACAATGCTGTTGACCAAATGGCATTAGCATGTTTTCTTTTTATAAATTGCTCTTTACGTTTTTCAGCCGATTTGTGAAATGTGGAACTACGCTCGCTTACCTTTACTCAGTATTTGCTTATGGGGAGAGTACACTTACCTGAAAAATAAAAACACCAATTTTAGTACATTATTATTTGAGACAGAACTTTAATAAGAAATGGGGCAGGTATTTTTTGACACAGTAAAACAATTTAAGATGAATTGAAATTTTTACAGGTGAAATGCTTCATACAATATAAAAGCAATCGTGCATGCTCTGATAATACCTTACTAGACTGAGTAGCTTGTCAACATCAAAAATATTGCCACGTTGCATAAGGTTTTTGGGACATCAAATAAACTCACAAAAGGATGTAAGTTTCCGCACCGCATGACAGCTTCGTTTTCCCCCACGTCAACCAGATAAAGCACCCCGCATGTGTTGAACATGCAATCCGAAGATTTACATTCAATGGCGATGTAAATAAATAAGTGGAGAGCCGCGTTCCTATCCTAACGATAAGGGAGGCCCGTATCGCTCACGCCATTGGAATACTCGGCTTTTCTCGGAAAAGTTTGATTTGTTGGCATTCGTCCTAACGATTGCGTGGATCGCAAACAAAGTGTGGCGTTACGTGTCTTGTAATCGTAAGGTAAGAATGCGTTTTTCGAGAAAAAGTCCGGGTCCCCGTGGAAAATACAAACTAGCTCTTGAAAGTTATGATTTATCGGGCGGGCAACACGCATTTCAGCTTTTTGTGAGTCGCTAATGCCCCAGAAGCGATAAGCGTGAAAAGCCGGGCGCTTTTTTAACGAGTCACACCTCGGTGCCCGACGCCTTGGCTTAATGAGCGTTTCAGACTATACTGAAAATTTACTTAAATATAAAGTTACACTAAATTTGCCATCCCCAGCTGGCATGAGCTGTGTTAGTAGGATGAGAATGAACAAGTATTAAACGTCCTGGTCTGTTTTATACCTTACAAGAGAGAGACTAATCAACGACACCAAATTCTTTGTACAGGGTCGGGCAGATGAAGCATTCAATTTAAATTTAGTTTCTTTTATTAATGGTTATTTTTTATTTCAAAATCAAAGCAATGACTGTCAAGAAAATATCAATATCAATCAAATCAGCCACTCTTCGCTGCTAGCACGAATTTTGCATGAGCCGCTCCAACATTTCAATTGGAATTAAGTTAATATCTGTCCGAATGAGTTAATAATAATTATAATAACAATAAATTTATTGGTGAGTTACATAGAAAATATTGAACGTAATTATTGTTACATATGTATGAATATAAATATACCAATTGGACGGGCATTTAGGATGCGCCGAAAATCACACTTGATCTTCCATGCCGCCCAGACCGAACTAAATTATCCTTTATAATAAATTAATTATATAAAACTAAATCTTAAAAATGTAAAGAAGTAGAACAAAAATTAAGCTGATACCAATAAAATTAAGAGACAACATCCAGCAGTACATGAAAACCAAACTACAGCATAAAAACAAAAACCCTTAAGCCGAGCCAAAGATCGCACCCCAAGACAAGGACATTAACTGTACGTACTTTAACTCAGAAAGATTTTTTTTATGTGGAATTTAAATGTGTTCAGGGACATCGCGTTAAGATCTTTTCCTAACGTGTTGTACAGTTTTACTATATTGTACGAGAAACTTGGACTATAAAACACCGATCTATGAACTGGCATACTAAGTAAGCCTCTCTGTCTAACATTGATGTTATGCACATCACTTCGTTGTGTTACTCTATAGTAAAGATAAGGTGGTGACTTATACAGCATGATTTTGTGGAAGAAGATGAGGGAGTGGTAAACTCTTCTGTTGTTCATATTTAACCATTTGAGCTCCGACAATTTATGCGATACGTGCCCATATTTTCTAATGCCAAAGATAAAATGTTTTGAACTCTCTGTATTCGACCCTTATCCCAACTAGTCAAGCAAGGTTTGTACAAAACATCGCCGTAATTAAAATGGACAGAGCTAGTGCCTCACATAGCTCGACTTTAGTTTTTCTTGGTAAGATGTGACGACTTTCCCATAAAAGTTTGATGTTACTGTATGCCGTTCTTATCATTTTTGAGACTTGCGTTGTAAAGCGCAAGGGAGAATCCAAAATGACACCTAGTATCTTTACCTCATTTGATACATTCAATTTATTGCCATCAATTTTTATCAAAAGATCGTCGAACACCGACTTGACTAAATGATCGCGCCCAAATATAATTAGGGAAGACTTAGCAAGATTTATACACAGTTGGATGCAGCCGCCAAAGCGGTAAGATCCCTCTATTTATCAAATCCGTTGCGGCCTTTGCATCAGTTGGTGAAAAACTCAAATAAACCTGTGTATCATCGGCATAGAAGTTATGTTTGCAGTGATGCACAGAAT
Source organism: Rhyzopertha dominica (assembly GCA_025024175.1). Taxonomy (NCBI): domain Eukaryota; kingdom Metazoa; phylum Arthropoda; class Insecta; order Coleoptera; family Bostrichidae; genus Rhyzopertha; species Rhyzopertha dominica. The sequence continues at coordinate 41,988,438 of QCXZ01000041.1, read as the reverse complement.
ACTCAAGGCACGAACTGTAGATATTGTACAGTAGAGGCCCCAGTATGGAACCCTGTGGGACTCCCGGGGTCAGCCGCACTTCACTAGACACCTCTTCGCCTATCCGAACTTTCTGATKGCGGTCTGTAAAGTAGTCCTTAAAAAATTTAACAGATACATCTGCCAGCCCTATATGGCGCAAAATTGCTAGTAAAATATCGTGGTGCAAAATATCGAAAGCTTTAGTGAAATCAATCGATACAAGAGCCGTAACCTTGCCCTGGTCCACAGCTTGAATAATGTCATCAGAGATGCTAAGCAACGTTGTCAAGCAACTGTATACTGTAATTCTTTCGAAAACCGGACCGAAATAATGGTAAGATATCGTGCTGATCAATGTACTCATAGAGCTGGTCCTTTACTTTTCTTTCGATGACCTTTGAAAGCGCGGGCAGTATGCTAATCGGTCTTAGATCTTTATAATTTACAAAAGAGGTAACTATGGGAATTGGCCTAACAATTGCCATTTTCCAACATTTAGGAAAGACTCCTTGTTCTAGACAATAATTTACCAAGTGTGTTATAATGGGCAGTATCTAAGGGCAACACATTTTAGCTGTTTTAGTTGTTCTAGAGTTTGCGGTCGATTGCTATATACTTCTGACATCAAGCAGCCTTGCAGGAAGAAATTGCAAGCTCTATAAAATCCAGGGACCGCACCGGGTAATTCAGCTCCCCACATTTAGAAATGACACGACCAGGAAACATTCTTCGCTTAGTTAAGTACTTATTGATAACGCTGCAATGTCGCAGTAACCGTCAAGCCATTTTCCTCAAAGAAAAACGGTCCAAAAATCAAACTCGCGGATACTGCACGCCATAAGTATATTAACTTTTTCTCTGTAAAGCTGAATTTCGTCAAATTGCTGAAGACTTTCTTTCCCCCAGTAACGAAGCTCTGTTTTCTAAAAAATAGGCTTTGAAAATGTTCGTATAGTAGAAATTAACGCGTGTTACAAAATCTTGAAGCAGAAGTTTATGTACAACTTGAACTTTGTAAGCAAGAAAGTTTAAGTCTAAAAATATGCGTTCAGCGACTGGGAATTCATTAATTTAAATGACAGAAACCGCGAAATAATCTCTGCGTGGTTAACGTTGATACTTGACCATCGCTCCATAGCTGAAATGATCTTAAATTTCCGTTTATCGCAAAAACATTGCGACATTATTCAGATTTATATCTGATTATATTATGAAATAAATTAGCTTAAAAGCTGATACTTCATTGTCTCGGAATCTGTATGTTATTTAAAGATGAACGCCATACTGGGTTCTATAGTGCAACAAGGACTCATTGGAAGCTTCTATCCCACAATAGTGCTGGTTGGGACTAACTGCATGAATGATAATACTTTTTATTTAAAATAATGGTTGTAGCTGTTTTCATTTATCAGTTTATCAGACTATCTTAAAATAGTTTTCAGGAGATGCATTCTTTTTTTTTAAATATAGCGAAATCTCCATTAAAGGACACCTTCAATAGCTGGATACCTCCACTGAACGGAGCTTTTGGTGATTCTGAATTCAGTACTAGGCAAACCCAGATACCTAACTACTTTTTGGACAGATGCTGTGATTCTCCATGAAACGTGAAAAGTCTAGCCTCAAAGGACAACGCCAACGAAGGCGCGAGCGCAGTGTACCACATAAACGTTAAATTTTGTAATTCCCCGGATGTAGATTAGATCGCAACTATTATATTTGGGTGGAACTGGGTCAGCGAATGCTCCATGTAAACACAGACGGGGACAAAGAAACACTTTCAATGATTAGGCGCAAAAGACAAGAACTTTCAAAAAGGTAAATGCTAATGAAATGGCCATAATTTGGAAAAGAAAGCACAATGCATGGATGGTTTCAGAGATCGTGGAGGAATAGTTAAAAAAACTGACAAAAGGACAGGAGGGGAAAAGAGGAGAATCGTACTGTTATTGAAATCAGTTTCTTGCCAACAAATTGCACACGAGTTCTGTTAATAAAGTGAAAAATTTTACTACATCCTTTACTACGTTAGTTGCCACTTATTATGAAGAATGCCTAGCAAAAAGTAAAAAAGATACTGTTTAAAAAAAGCTGATTTACCTCGATCAGTAGTTTCTGAGTTATTGAAAAATTCTAAAACATTAGGAATTCAAAACGACAGTTTAAACGGGAATATGTATTCCGCTTAATTGTGGAAGACAGAAAGTTGCTGCAGAAGGGTTTAAAAACTTGACAACATTTAATATAACACTGCACTTTCAAAGTGCAGAGTTAATAATAAAGACTCATCAAACAACCATTCTAGAATATTTTGGAACAACACAATTTTTTACATTTACAGCAAAAGCAAATGTTTGTACGTCAGCGTGTACGTGTGTACATATTATAGGACTTTCTTTCTTAAACGTATTTTGAATGTATTATTGTGTTTGTCAATAACTTTATTGTAAAAGTAATAAAAGATATAAAGCTACAGGATTAATTTTGATTAGCTTTTAAACTGACACCTTCCTTGAGTGGACATACTTTAGGAATTTCATAGGTGTTCGCCGAGAGAAATTTCACTGTAATGTATCTACAAAGAAGATATATAAGACTGACAAAATAATAATAACAAAGTTATCTATTTATCTGAATCGATTTGAATGTTAACAACCATGACGTAGTATTTTGAGTAAAAGTAATACTAGTAGAAATGGCCGTATCAAAGGTTAAAAATACAAAGCTACAAACAATTACATGGTGCAGGAGCAAAACGATGAATACCAAAAAATAAAAATATACATTTTCAGCTGTGTATTGGTAGACGATCATGGTATGACAAATGAAAATCTCTCACCAGCTTACTTTTGTGTACAGTAAGAGTCACTTTTTTCCCCAAGCATTTAGTAATTTAATCAAAACGAATGAGTAACAACCGCTTCTACTTGTATGAATTTTTTACTAGGTACAGTAAATGGTTATATGACGTCCTATAGTGACGACGTTTACGCTGAATGTTGAAACTACAATGTTCTTACAACTTCTTAGCTGTACCAATATTTTGAGCTGCAGGAAGCATCCTCCATAGCAGATGATTAATTTGTCACTTCCAATGAGACAAAGAGCCAAATACCAGGTACTTAGTCAACGTAGTAGCGTATAGTGTTTTAACAAGCACCAAAACTTCGAACTTTAACAACTAGATTAATTATTCAGTAACGGCTTTGAAAGGAATCTGATTTCTATCCAACTAATTTTTTCAGGTGAATGGGAGCATAATTAACCAATGTAACTCCTTCGCACTGTGCTCTAGTTTTCATTCCCCTTTGTACCTTAGTGGAATATTCGTTATACAGCTTTTAGCACAACCCTCTGTAGCGGGTAACCTCCTACCTCTTAGTAAATGTTTATTTCGTAGTGGCAACCCTGACAAAGGACAAGGTGCTCGACTTTGGCTTTGACTAGGCCGCACAAGGACAACTAAGCTCACCTAAAAGCAGTAGTTCCAGTATCAATACATATTATCTGTAGCTTGAAGTGCAAGGTTTCCCTTTAGTTAAATTTCCTTTGAAGCTATCAACTAGTGACAGTTAATATAGGAAGGACATGTCAATTACTTATATTTTAATATTCCACTCTGCCTAACTACCGAAATCTAAATAATTTAAATATAATTTTAAATAAAAAACCATTACTCCTTAAACAATATGACATGAAATAAAGGAGCAGAAAATACAGAGGGATTACAATGTGTAGTAGCAAAGGTTTATGAAATCTGTTTAGCATTCTTGGACTTAAAGAAAGCATTTGATAACATCCCTAGAAAAGTGGTCCGAGAAAGTATGAAGAAAAGGGGTATAAATAACAAGCTCAGAAAAAGAATACAGTGACACAAAAAATACGTCGGAACAAACAAGTAACATGGAACCACAGGATTTCCAAGCAGTGGATGAATTAAGGCTGGGGGGATGCAAAGCCTAACACAACAAGGCCAATGAAGTTAAATTAGAGTATAGAAAACGAAGAGAAGTTACAACCAAATGTAGAGTTGTGGGGAAAAGAACTAACAAAACGTTAAATGTTAATATATACATACAAGACTAAACAATGGTCATAGGAAAGGAGGACAGAATGATAGGCATAACAATAAATGGAAAACTAATAAAACTAGTTTAAAGCTTTAAGTACCTAGGAGTTACATTGCAAAGCAATGCAAGTATGGCTGAAGAAATAAATGAAAGAATCACTAGTGCAATAAAGGTGTACCACTCACTAAACAGGACGTTAATAAGCAAAAAGTAAATAAGTGAAAAGACAAAAATGACGGTATATAGGACCATTTATAGACCAATATTGACATACGGCAGTGAAGGTTGGGTGTTAAGTGATAGACTTCTAAGTAGACTGCAAGCAACAGAGATGAAATACTTAAGACGTGTAAAAGGTGTGACTAGAATGGACCGATCTAAGAAACGACAGAATCAGAGAAGAACTGGAAGAAAATAAACTAAAGTGATTCGGGCACCGAGAATGAACGGGGAAAGACCTGCAAAACTAGTATGGGAGGCAAAAGTACAAGGAAAGAAAAGAATAGGAAGACCGCAGAAGACATGGAACCTCACTTGAACAAAGCTAGAAGAATATAAAAGGCCATGATTAAGTGGAAGAAAATAGTGTAAAAGACAGTAAACAAGTGAGAGACACTGCATACCTTTACACCATCTGGGTAAAAAAATTAATTTATCTACAACAAACAGAGAGTATTTATTTCGTTTCAATAACTCTTCTTTACTGACGAAATCAGCTACAGTATTTGTCCATTATACAAAGCAGTGTCAGGGCAAGAATATATTTTATATAAAAATATTTTAATATTAAAAGTTGTTTTCACAATGTCTAGGCCTGCTTCGACATTTCTAAAGGCGTTTTGTGCTTTATATACTTGTGTTTCTCATATTGCTCATAATTCTGGTTCCAGTAATCTTTCATGCACTTTTGATATTACACCTAAAGCTGTAATTATTCTATTCGTATGAACCTCATATACTTGTTATCAACGTTTTCCAATCTTCCGATACAACTCCTTTAATAAAGGCCATATTAATTATTCTTGTAACCATTTTCCCCTCACTCCCCACTTACTGGAATTTCTAATGCAATTTGGTCGTCCCCAAACGCCTTTCGTTTTTTATATTGACTACCAGTATAGTACGAAAGGACACGAGGAAACTGCATTAGTGCTTGCGCTATTTCTATCTCTTGTTTATTCAGTAGGTATTCCAGCCTAACGAGCTTAGAGAGAAGTGAACATCTATCTACAGAAAACGCTGCTTGTACTACGTATTATTTGGTATAAAACGAAGCACGCCTTACAAACTGCTATACAGATGGATCTTCCAAGCCTTCCTAGATTAGAACCGTTGATAAGGTTAATCTGCATAAAAATTATTTTCAACTGCACCCCTATGCAGGGGTACTTTTTCGCCGTCGGACCAAAGTTGCTCTTCTCTTTTTTAATAACTATGGCAAACAGCTTGGAAGACTCGAGCTTCAAGTTCATCCATCATGCGCCCCCAGGCCCTAATTAATTGTTTTCGTAATGGAATATCGAGAATGAATGGGGTGCAGCGGGCGATCGGTATCAATGCGTATAAAGTGTTGGTGGGTCCCGTGGCGCAACATTTTGAGGTAATTATTGAAATGTGACGCCGGCGCTTTCGCTGCCGCGGTTTGTAACATGATTTCTGGCGTGAGTACCTCCGGCGGGTGCGATTTTTGCCGTATGCCGCTCACAAAGCGACGCCATTACTGGAGGATCTGTATCGAATTACGTACAATTAAAAGCGGTAATGCATTTAGCCGGGGCCATTAATTCTTAATGAGTGGAGGCGCGGACGCGAGGCGTTTCTTTGCTAATGCAGCGGCGCTTTTGTTTTTATCCAGCGTTTTACAGCGCATATGTTGTTAAAAGGGCCCCTTTGGTAGAAGCTTGCTATGAATATATTACTGAATACTAACAGTCAGAAAATTCATCATTTCATTATATATAAAAAGATGGTGAAGTCACAATAACACTCAAATAAATTTGATTTAAAATTACGATAAAGAAGTATTTGTTTCATTCCCATATTGCAAGGAAAAATGTCCTATCTGATCAAAAAGCTGTAATTGAAACAAACCCGTAACTATTACTTTCAAATTAAGAGATTGCTAGAAGTATGTAACAGAAACTGGAGCAATTTAGTCATATACGCATACAAAGATTTACACATTCAACTGAACAAGCTTTATTACTTTAATATGCTTTCTACATAATAGCTCCTAAAATATGAAGTATTGTTGATAGTAAATAAAATATGGAGTGCCCTATATTTAGACAGTGCTGCACTGGCCGCCATTTTCACTCCAAGGCAGGGCAATTCTGATAAAAAATAATCGTTATCTTCATGTGTTCATTTCCAAACATTATTTTTAGGAGAAACATTCTCCTATCCAACAACACGAAACTATTACAATTTTCGTTCTTCCTTATCCAAAGAATATGAAACTAGCGGATAGGTATCCATTTTCCGCACTGTTGACTTGTAGCCAATCAAACGGCGCCATTTTCATTTCAAAACAGTGGCGCTATTAATTGCCATATTCTATTATAATTATATGGTCTTTAACCAAACGAACAGTGACTGTAATAAGCACAGTGTGGCCATACGTGCGGCGGACACCATCTTTGTCCAGATTTGGTTGTAAACAAGTGTATGTCGCTATTTGGAGGGTCATGGTTAGCAAACAAAAAAAGACAGGGCCTTGCGGTTTTCACTGTCGTATTCCAGAAACTCTGGTGCGTCTGGTCGCTCGGTTTATTACGGATTGATTTTTTAACGTCGTCAATGAAAAATAAAACTATATTTTCATACAAAAATTGGGAATTCGGATTTCTTGGATATTTTGTGTACTTACCTCACGGTTGTAAATAAAAATCGAGAGTCCGGTATAACGGTCTGATAAAAATGCGGTGTGGAATTTCTTTTTATTTTTATTATTATTTTATTTTCTTTGTTACTTGAGCCAGCGGAATAAATCTGGTGTGTAGGCGCAGTTTGTTATGATCTATCTTTTTGTGAAAAATTTTCTGATTTTCCTATAATGATTTGGAAAATGTACCTGAAAAACAGGAAAACTTTCCAAATTTACACGACTAAAATTTGAAATTGGATTTATATGTCGTTTTGTAACCTGTCATTATTTGATGTTATGACTGTTTACTAGACATATGTAGCTTTCATCAATGCCAACAAGGTAAGCCGTGAAATTCAAATTTAAATTTGTCCGCCGGATTTAAGTTGCCCACTATATATACAGATTCATACGTAATTAGTGGTTGATCAATCTAAATGGCATCAAACATATCTATGTGTAAAATCAAAAGGACTAGTAGTCATATATCCAATAAAGGTTTCATGAATGGTTAACTTCACTTGAATCGCTGAATACCTACTGGTTTGTGGCTTACTGCTTCGGTTTCCAAGAGAGAAGTAAGTTACGTTAAATAGTAAGCTAAACTGTAGATAACATACTGCATGAAACATTGAAAATATAAATCTGCATCCGATGCCTTTCAGAAATTGAAACTTACGATCTTCTCCGAACAACTATCTTAAATCAGTAAAATATACCTACCATTTTTAATAACATGAATGTACTATCATACACAAACAATTGTTATTGCCACATTTTAAAGACAAGAACGCCAGAAGTGTAGCTTCAAATGTAAGCCATTCGTCCCAGGAGTTAAGAATAAACTATATAAAACTAACACTAAATTAACTATGTAAATTAAATGCTATACATGTCTACCGCTCTGTATAATTCTCATTAAGTTTCTAACGCACTAACTCTTCTTAACTCGTCTTAATTCCTACTTTCATACTTTGCAATGGACCTGATAGCCTTAAGTAACACATAATATTCTAACAGCGACTTATAGTATTGCCGTTTTGCTAAGAATTGCTGTTAGTTTATAAACTTTGTACACCAAATTGATTGAAAAAAGGTGCTTAAGCACGCACAAAACTGTAATTAAGTGTGTAGATGATTACCTTAATCAAAACATTTTCTACAAACGCGCAAGGGCCAACCAAATTAATTAAAAGAGGGAGAAATGAACGCGACTTAGTTCAAACACCACCTACAGAAAAGTAACTTCCACCCTATCCCTGAAAAACAATCTCGTAACATAATTGGACTTCCCTCACAATAAACGCCCACCTCAAAAATAACTAAATCAAACGAGAATTTAACAGAAAATTAATTTTCTTTGCATACCTCGGGATATATTATAAGGTCAAGAAACCTTAATGCCAAAGGTCTCTGTGCTAAGCGGAGGTTCATGTTGCGACAACAATGACCGAGAGACAGATGTAACGGAATTATGAAGCGCCGGGACGCCTTTGGCGAGCACGGAGTAGAAATTACTTGGTAACGTGACGTTTTGTACTTCCTGCAGCCCGCAGGAATGCCGGGGTCTACTGCATAATGGACACGGTTAAGAAAGGATGGGTCTTTAGTGAACCGCAATATCACGGTTGGCCATAGCTTATCAGTTCCTAACTGCCTCCGTTATGCAGTAAATAGCTTCTCATGTCACCCTACTGTCTCTCTGACATTTGCATGTGCTAGCCACATCTGTTTGACTTTTTTGTTAGTTATTGTAACTTAAGACCCTACCCAGGTCGATACTGTATTCTCCTACACGGTAGATGCCATAAGGTGTTTGCTTGGGTTTATTGCCACCTTTTTACGTTTTGCTTCCCATATCAACTTGATGGGGCAAATAGTTTCAAATTCTCGAACTATTTCAATTGTTTGTCCATAAAAACACCAATTGGCACTTTCCATAAATAAAAAAAAGATATGTCAGCTGTGATATATATTTTTTTGCAACTGTGCCCTGTCGTCCGAATTGCGGATGGTGCAGAGAGCGAGAAATATATTACGTGACATGCAGCTTCAAATGAAAAAGCTCAGTAAGTGTCCATTACGCCACAACTGGGGACATTTGACATTTGAAATGTAGCCATGGAAGATCCAATGAAACCCTTTACCAGGTTACTTCTTTTAGTTGTTTTATTTTGTTACCATTATTTCTGTTATTACGGTATTGATATTACATAAGGGTAAGTCAACCAAAAATCCGGAATAACTCTATCTCCTTGTAACAAATCATTATTAGTTACCTTTGAAAAACAATTGCTGTTGCTGTTACTATCTAATCTACAAGTGTCAAAATAATCACTGTTGATTTGCTTATTATTCTGTGACAGTATGGAAACGCTAGAAGAAAACACATTCAGAAAACTCATTGGCGAGTTTTTTTTAAAAACATAGACAGCTTGGTAAAGCGTACACTAAAAAATTTTAAAAATATGGGAATTTCGTTAAGTACTACCTACGACATCATAAAACGTGTGGAGTGTGGAAAAATGCTAAATCGAATCAAGGGAAGTGGCAAAATTGCAAAAAAAATGCCTACGAATAAGAAACGACTCGTTGAAGAAGCATTTGGAAAAATCGGACAATCGTATCGGTAGTTAGGACGAAAATTTAAAATGAGTCATAAATACGTAAAGAAAGTATTAAGGGAAAAAATATCCGCTCCGAAATATAGTGAAAGGCAACTAAAAATTTAAAAGAGCTTATGCGTAAGCTAGGGAAAGGGTATCTGAAGCCACCAAATCAAACATCTGCGGTGATGGACTTCGAGTCATAATTTAAGTGAGATGTAATTGACACTGCCGGTAATAAAAGTTACTTCTACAAGGTGGGATCTGAAGTTAATTCCGAAGTAATTTTCAAAAGACGTGCGAAGTTTACAAAAAAAAGTACAGCAGCAGCAGAGGTCGATCTGTTCCTTACATCCGTCCTTCAGGACTAAGTATTAACCAAAATCTTTATTCATAGGAATGCCTCTGAATGTACCATTCATAAGAAAATATCACAGCGATGGAAATTATATCTTCTGGCTGCACATGCCGACGCCACATTACGCACGTAATACACTAGAAGTGTAAGAAAGGTACCATGTCAAATTTATTCCTCGAGCAGCAAACGTTGCAAATGTTCCCGTTAAGACCAGTTGAATGGTTCTCGTATCAATTAAAGCAGAAAGTTTAGGAAGACAACTGAAGAACTGATAAATAGAATTAAAAAAAATTCGCAGACTGCATATTATCGTATCAAAAAATTGTTAGTTTTGGTCATTAATGTTACATGTTTTCAAAAGTGCTAAATATAGTCCAAACAATACTTTCCGGGTTTTAGTTGACACACCCATACTTTAAATATTGCAATTCTTGAGGCAGCTACGAAATTAAATAATACATTTTTACTTAAGTTTAGAACAATAATACAGACGTTCGGTGCAGCACTTTTTTTAAAGGTCACTAAAATTAGTAGATAAACAACTGTTTAAACTTAAAGAAAGGTGTAGGTTTATATTCTTAATCGAGGAAAATAATTATAAAATTGGGCTATATATTATTTTCTTTTATCGCTAAGTAACCAGGAATGTCGAAGTGAATAGTGATATGCAGGTAAGCTGGTGGGATCTTTAAGTGTAATTTTCTATTTTAAAAAGTCCCAGGTGCTGTATCTTTGATACATACAAGGAGTTAACTAAACTTTGAACTAAAATGAATATGACAAAGACTAATAATTTAAAGTAATGTTGTTTCACTGAACTCTTTTGTTACTGGACTTTTCATAAAGCCACGGCTAGATGACGCGTAGATGACACGGTTTCAAGTGCTCACTCAGAAGACTGAACTATACTATCAAAATTACTGTGCTGCGCTACGTCATTTTTTTAATGGATAAACCTAGTTCGCGGACAACAATTATCCAAAGTTTACTCTATTATTTTTTAATTTATGCTATTGTTGCTACGTATATCTTATGCAGTTTCATTGTTTTAAATGCAAAAGTATAAATTGACCATTGATTTATGTCTCGCAGATGTATACTTTTTTATATTGATATTGGTTAAGGATTTCGCGGTCGTGGTTGGTAAAATTTGTTCTAGGGTTTTATATCCGTCATTGATTGTTTTGTCTTCTTTTCCCTTTTTTTATTGAAAACGAACTCCTGAAATCTATTTCGTTCAAAATATCGTCCAACCCGTGCTTCGTTTTAAATAATTAGTTGTTATTAGATATGTAAGCGGTAGAAATATTATGTGTAATTGCGAGTGCTAGTGTAGATACCAAGTATCATTGAAAGGGTACTAACACTGGAATATAAATATTCACATATCGTGTTAATTATGCATCCAAGATTATAGCGCCGTGCTAGTGATACGCGAAAGTGGAGTCAGTCATTACCACAAATTACAGCTGAAGAACTGGCTAGTGAGTAATTCGTGCAGTAACAAAACGATTTTGCGTGTCGGTAGCATATTTCGCACTGATATGTGGTCATACACATTAGTAGACTAAGCAGAAAGATAAGTGTGCAAACGAAACATTCAGTTATATTACCATAGATTTTTATGCATTTTATCATTGCAATAAATGGCCAGTATAGTTCAAATAACTCGTGATAAATGACATACGGTTTCAGATGTATATTTTAGTGTATTTCCGCGAACTACTTTAAACTGAAGCGTTTACAACTGAAACTAATAAATCTTTTGGGAAAAGACATTTTTATATCGCTGTTCTTCAGTTACACAATAGCTGGTTATTGATTTAGTTCTATTAATAATCTAATAAAATGTTAATCCGCAACCCTATTATGAACTAAAACTGGAGGCGATCGATTCCACCTGGACTTTATCCAAAGCTTGAAAGGCTAAATTGAAGGGGAGAAACAACAAACATTATTAATCATGAAGCACGACGATGTTTACATTCAATTTTTAAAAGCGGGTTAATTTTCTGTAGTTCTATATGCACACATAGGGATGATTATAGGAAATGTTGGTTTGCAATAATATGAATTCAAACACGTAACATTATTGTTGGTTATTTTATGCTCTTAAATAAGCCTGGGCAAAAAATCGATCTATAGATCGAATCGAATCGAATCAAAAGATCGAACTGAATTGAATCGCAGCATCAAATCGAATGAAAACACCGAATTGAATTCAAACTAAATAAAAAAGGCGGGTGCAATGTAAATTCCAATTTTAAACAAATTCGTGCAAATAATATCAATTGAAACGTATTATAAAAATCATACTGCATGCGATTCAGTTAATTCGATTTGAATAGATTCAGTCGATTCGAACTATTGTTTCCATTTAGTGATTCAAATAGATTTTTTCATTGAATCGAAAATCGATTCACCACCTTCTGAATCGCACAGGGCTACTCTTAAAATGAAAAATTAGCCTTATATGTTAGTATAACTATTCTCCACTCTGAACGTAGGGCTTAGATTGTGTGCAAAATGCATATTAAATGCATACGCCCTTATTTTTCCCAAAAACTAGTAATATCATATGCATAAATGACATTTCCTGTATTGAACTGGCGTGACAGTGGCGTGGCATTATTGGCTTTAATAATGTTTGATGCCTGCCTTTCTTAGCAAAGTTGTTCAAAATAGTCTAAGTACACCTACCTACTGGATATTCTCTGGGTTATTGATGACTGCGACTATAACATAACTTGAAATGGTCGCATTTAAGGGCGCGTTATTAAAAGTCACTACATTGTAAAGTGACGTCATTTATCTCCGTTTAGAGTATTCTAGGTAACAAACGTTCTAAAATAGCGAAATCTGTGTAGATTTTTAATAAGTGACTTAGTGATAGTTATTCAAAAGTTGGACATAGCTTCAAAACAAAAGGCGATATAAAAATGGCGATGGCACAGTTGTGATGTCGTTTAGTTTTAAAAGATAACATACAATTACAACATGAAGACATTAATTTTAGTTCAAACTCAAACTCATGTTTTCACAACATGAAATCATTATTCATTAGTAAAGAAGGGATATTTATCCATCAATTTAAAAACCAGACCGGTAAAATGCTATATATTTTTATATATACCGCCCTACTATACGTATATCATGGACTGACCACATTACCAACGAAGAGGTCCTCCGCAGACTCTACAAACACAAAGAAATTCCATTTACGGTGGAAAAAAAACGTAAAATGGAGTATTTCGGACACATAATGCGAAATGAGAGATATCATATCCTCCAACTCATTTTACAGGACAAAACGGATAGCAAAGAGACCTTGGTGGACAAAAGCACACTTCCAGTAACACAAATCACGCCAATGCACCTATTTAGGAGCGCAATGAATAAAATGATATCCAAAGAGCCATGTTAATCGTCAACGTCTGCACTGGATAGGGCACCAAGACTAAGAGGAGAAGTGTAAATATAAAAATAAACAAACTTAAAGGTACATAAATTTCTGCTCGGAAAGCCACCGAAGCCTTCCCTTTTTCGTAGCATTGTTATTCCTGATTTATCAGATACAAAGAGAAGCATTACCATTCATCTCGCCGATCCTGCAGACGGAAGCTCCACAGCATCCTTAATCTATGAATATAATAGAAGTCGGTCGATAGGAGCCACACCACGTTCGGACAGATTGCGTGAAACACGCACTACTACCCCAGTTCGAAACAAGCATCTGCTCAAAGGCTTCCGCGCGTCACATGTCTGGCAGACGCGGCAGGTCGCTCATAAAAAATGCATAGTCTCTTTGTATGGGAACGATTTAAGCGGCTGATACGCGATGTTTAATCCAAACAAAGCAAATGGGGCGAAAAAGCTTTTGGGAACAAAAATCCCCGGTCGCCCTTTTAATATTTCAGGTTTTGGATGGCTTAAATACAGGCCTTTTCAAAGATAACATGCGTTAATGGTCATTAATGGCTGATAATTCATTACAACTAGAAGAACTAATCCTTTCTCATACCTCAAATGGCTTTTAAAGATAAATAAATGGCTGATCACTGGTTGGCTGCTCCTGTTTTTATTATACGTTATGGTTAAATACAACGTGATGTTTTTTTTAATCCCCGGACAGATCATTTTTTTATTAAAATAGCATCTTTTTACTTAAAAAAAATTAAATTCCACGTAACAAAGTCATCTAACTATGCATATAATATTTTTTATGGCAACCCTAGGTTTTTGTTGTTTTTGACAATTACTATATTATTTTACTCTCACATTTGCTTTGAAACATCAGCACATTACGAGTAATGCGATACTGATATCGGTTCAGTACTGTCCCGTTTCATAAATTCAAAAGAACAAACTATTACGTGTCAGCAGATCATGTGACACCATCAGTGCCATTTATGGGCCCGAGCTGCTTGTACACAGACCTGCTGCCGTATTAGCAGCATACTGCAATCCGCTAGGTAATGATTTTAATAATATACTGACCAGGAAGTGCGGGCTTATATGAGAGGCGATGAAGCAAGCGAACCAAGTGTTTTTACGTATATTAGTGCTGGTGAGTTCAGTGTAGTGTTCCGAGTAGGAGTTTGCAAAATTAGTTTAATGGTAGTGTTTCGAACTAATTGTGTGTGGATTTAGTGTATTTCGGTACAGGTGTGCATTTAAAAGAAGTTACGTTATAAGTTCGAATTTTCCAAACCCGTATGGTCGGTAAGGATACTGTGCTAACAAGACAAATAACCTTTTCTCTGCCATTCCAAAAGGAAGAAGGTGAAGAAGAAGAAGAAGAAGAAGAAGAAGAAGAAGAAGAAGAAGAAGATGATGATGATGATGATGATGATGATGATGATGATGATGATGATGATGATGATGATGATGATGATGATGATGATGATGATGATGATGATGATGATGATGATGATGATGATGAAGAATGAGTAATCCTCTTAGCCTAATCACGATGAATTTGAAGATTACGACCTTCATGCTGTCGATAAAAGAAGATTCGTAGATAACACCTTTATTATTTGTTAACGTGGTCTAGTAGAGTGTGTTTTACTATGGAGAAAGAACTGGTTGTGAAATAACTGAAGTCATCACAGAAAAACGTGGGTGCTTTAGGGATGTTTTTTGAAGCAAGACAAAAATTGAGTGAGAAATTCCACCAAATTGCCGGACAGTATCACACCACTCAGCTTAGTTATCTATTACTAAATTATTACTATTTCAGACTTTAGAATAAGGGTATGCAGCTTTCAGTGTATTGTGATAAATGAGATGTTCAGAAGCATCACAATCATTGCAAATTATTATATCCTGAAAAGTTCAATATCCCTATAAACGCTATAAATATAAATAAACAGATACTATATGATGACACCATCCCGTACTGACAAAAGTGGTTTTACTGTAACAGAAAAATAATTTTTGTTAAAAAGTTTTTTGTTATACTAACAAATTTTGTTTGTTTTAATAACAGTGTTGCCACTTAAACAAAAATGCGTTTGTTGGGTGAAAAAAATAATTTGGTTGGTTTGACTTTGCAAGCTCAACAAGGCTTATAAGTGTAAGCACCATAATGCATTTGTTCACAGAGCAAAATTCTGAATAACTAATACATTTTGTCCTTCAAGTAAAGGTGTTTACTTAACCCAGCAAATTAAAGTTACCAAAACAAATTAAATTGTTTGAAACTGTAATAGTTTGTGTTTTATCTGGATTAGTCAGGTTTGGCACATATATGTACCAATAGCAGCGCTTTCCGCAAAGTTTCGCTGTATCGCATTGAAATTGCTCGTGTTTATCGGCATAGCGTAGCTTTATTTCGTTATAAAGTGATTGCAATGGGTGAAACAAATTAAATTGGTGACTTGGGTTTGGCTGAATATATAAAAACCTTCAGGAGTAAGTAACTACTAACTAACTGATAAAAATACAAAAACTATACGATGGTCTTTTGAATTCCTGACTTCTACAACATACATAATTATTGTCAACGATGACCGATCTCCAGTCGGAAAAGTCCTTTTTTTATTATAAAGGGTGGAAATAAATAAGTGCAAAAAATCCGCTGGTGATTTACTGTGGAAAAATAACCTGGCCTTCCATATAAAAAAATCGGATTTGAACATCCCCTGACACAACCACCTTGAGGAGGGTACCAAAAACATAGTTTTTCAATTATTATTCTTCTACAATACCAAAAAGGTGACAGAAATCAAATTAAGCAGACATTTTATATGCTATCGACAAGGCATTTAGAAAAGAATTATTTATTTCTCCCTATCGTTGTTAGGGAAACAAGCCACCCCTAAGACTTGTATCATACCTGACCTTTTATCTCATCGTCACCTTACCTTTTAAAAAATTATTTCAGAAAGTTTGATTAGTTCTAAGTAAAACAGGTCCCTTGGAATTTGTTCGTAAAAAAATCCGTGCACTGCTTGCTGCATTTGGTTTAGGGTAGAAATTTAATCGCACTGTAATTTATCCAACATGAGGCTACTACACTGACATTTTGTAATCATTGTTATTAATAAGGTTACAGTCATCATTAATTGTTGATAACCGTGAATCGTTATGAGTACGTTTTTGTGCAAGTTTATCAAGGTGTTACAGTTTGATTGGACTACCTTGAGTAAAGGTAATTGATTCTAAATAAAATGGTTACTCCTCAATTGTCAGTTTACGAAAAATTGTGAGACCTTTTTTTACAATTAATCAGGCTATCTGAAATTCATTTTCAAATGATAAGGTAGTAGTACGAAAAAGTTACCTATGAAATAAGACCTAGGGTTTTTTTTCCCTTATAGTGGTAGGGGAAAATCTACATATTGTTTGATTTCATTTCTGTCATTTCTTAAGTGTTTCTGAAAGAAATACGAAATAACTATCACAGGAGATGTTCAAATGATTTATTTTTTCATATTAAAGACCCACATAATTTTTTCACAGGTGATCACCAGCTGAATTTTTCACGCTTATATATTTATACCCTGTACTACTACTATACATTGGATCTAAAATTCATTAGTATGGAGTAAATTATGATTATTATACGTGCTAATATATTCAAGACTTTTAAAATATAGTATATAGTTCCATATTATGTGTTTGCTAATCAAGATAGCATAAATATTTCTAAGAATTTTTCTTTAATTTCCCTAACTATTTAGGGTGGTGTATTTTTTGCACTATCATGTAAAATTAATCTTCCTTTCATTTGATGTACAATTATTAATCGCTTGAATTGACAGTTTTTAAGTTATTTAAACAGTACAATGCAATGTACTAAATCCTCATGCAAGACAGTGTTGGTAGGTAATCGGAACACATAATATTAGTAACGGTTATTTTATTGGTTATCGCTACAAACTGGTATTGGTAACGGCGGTAAAGATTTTTTGTAACAATTGCTGAGGCAATTTGCAATAGTAGTTAGAAAAAAAGCATTTTTTTTTGTTCTGAGTGCAAAAAGTTTTGCTATCCCTACTTCTACAAAAACTTTTTGTTGTCCTTACGATTTTTTTTGTTTACAGAGCAAAACATTTTTCAGTGTTTATTAACGAGTGTTGCAGTCAAGTCAATACAGACCTCTGTCGCTTTGGACCTTAAACAAGACCAGAAATGTCAGTCTCCCTTTCTATAAAACGGTATAAAACTGCTCTAAATGCACTTGAGTAAAACTTTACTTTGTAATGAAATGTCCAGTGTCCACACGGTTTGCATGCCATGAAGTTCATAATTTTACTAATTGTCACTGAATAGTACAATATAATAAGTCTTTTATCAAGAGACGATTTTCGATACCGTTGTAGTATGATGCCTAAAATCTTCAATAGTGGCAGGGTGAATAGAATTCATAAAAAGCAGTAGTCCTTGAATTGAGTTGAATTTTGCTATTCCTTATTTATCTGAATCATCCTAATTCAATTAAATTTCAATAACCGCAGCCCCTACGTTTCCTACGCGCTCCCCTATTCGAAAAGAAAACTTCAAGTCGCCTCTGTTAAATATTTAAAGACATTCATTTAGAAAGGCAGATGGAACAGATTCTCCGGCGTGTAATTGTGTTAAGATTGATGACTACACTGTACAGGGACGTCCCACAGCCCTGGTAAAGTCGTTTATAATCTCCAATTTTGGCACTTAAAACTCATTGTCCCAACTGAATTATCCAATTCGGCTGCAAGACGCATTAGCTGAAAGATGCCACCCCAAAACAGCGGCGTACCAACTATTACAGAAAGAAATGTCGCCCATTTCTAACAATTAAGCTGTGATTAGTATAGAAATGTAATTTTTATATAAAAAACAGCGGGCTCTGATTTCCACCGTTCTCATATTTTTGTTATATTCGGTTGCTAATCTCTCTCTAATATTTATTTTGGATTTTCGCATATGTTTTATGAAGGTTCTTATATTATTACAGGCGAGACCGCTACAATAATAACTTTATCGGAAAATTATAAAAATTCGCAGAAAGACATAAGCGTGAATTACAGACACATTTTACCAACATGTTTGCATTTAAGATATAATTTATTTATTGCGCATTGCGAAAACTTAAGTTAAATATATTACGTAAAGTAGGATATTTAATTAATAGTTACAAAAGTTCAGAATTATTGAAGCAGAGACAGTCTATGAGTGGCATTTGAAACCACTTCTGTTATCTACGAGGATCATGTGAAAATTCCTGCACACAAAACCACAGCTCGCAAATGACGTATATTTTAAAAAATTGCTATAAAGTCATTCAATATAATCCCCTTGCATAACCAGAACACGTTGCCATCGCTTCGGTAGTGTAGTTAAAAACGCCATTTTTGCCAAGATGTTTCAGCAGTTGGAACGCTTATACTGTTGCAGGGCTTTTAGCCTTCCAAGTCAATAAATTCTCCTTTCCACTGGAGGAAGAGAACGAAATCTGGACGACTCATGTCAGACCTGCAAGGTGAATGTGGGAGAATTACACAGTAGTTCTTCTCGAAAACTCCTTTGACTGACGCTGCTTTATGTAATCAAGCGTTATCGTGCAAGAGGATTACGCAGCTGTCTTCCACATCTCGTCTACACTTTTGGAATCATGCATTTAAATTTTCTACAAAGAAGACAAATTCATTTGTATTGCGTTATTTGTCTATTACTTGTTTGTTCACGCGGTTTTCTTCCATTATTGTAGCCACAATAGGAGCAAAAGTGTTGTTGGTAGCGGTATGAGGTCTCCAACTTTTGTGGTCATCTTTAACACTAGTCCAAAGCTCTGACACGCTTACTCCGTCAAGTTACTGTTGAATTACACACACACACACACACAAGCCTTCTGGCAAGCTTCTTGTAACGCACCGTGAATTTCGGAAAGCGTTTCTTCGCGCAGTGTTTGAATTTTAATATAAACACATTAAACCGCTACAGTGACCCGTTCATTTGCATCAAACTTCCCCGATTTGAGAATTTTTTAAACAAACTGAGTGAACTACCCGCACTCTATAATATATAGCTAAGTGATGCCCCAATGATGGCCTTTTATAATTTGACAGCACTTCAGTTCAGCGCCAGCTTGATAAGTATAAGAATTATGACAACCCTCGTACATAATCGCGTTTAGCAAACTCAGATCGGGTAATCCACTCTAAAGTTTTGCAAATTACAAAAACTTAAAAACTGATTACCTGAATTCAATTTTCAAAACGCGAAAATATCATCTTCTAAGGGAATCCCTTGTCAGCCATGTTAGCCGAATATTATTAAAACCTTCTAGCTTAACGCGTTCAAAAGTTAGGAGTTGAAATGCATATAACTTATAAATAATGTTAATTTTAAACGCGAACATTAGAGAATAAAAGTAGCTTTCAAATAGGTGTCGCAAGATCCTTGTTGCAATTTAAAATTTTTTGGAAGCGACTATGGTGCCATCTTGGATTTTAAGAAAAACATGTCAGTGATAGTTTTTCAACGACCCCCATTTCATGCGTCGAAAAGTTAACATGAGCGGGAAGACTTGTATTGTATGTATGAAATGCAGATAATTTTATTCCTTGTTAGACACATCATATGGTTTCCATGTCGTTTACAACATAATTTATGAATAAAAACATTTAAATGTTAATTATCAATGATGGAAAAGATTGTTAAACTTCATTTAGGCACCAGCATTTCTGATTCTTGTTCAGTTCTGGTGATTTCAAGAAAAAAATACAAATTTATAACTTTTGATTTCACTATTTAAGAAAATTTAGGTCAAATGCCAAACGAAAACTAAGTAACATTATTTATAGGAAGTCTTGCCCCACTTACACATTGAAGAAGTTTGCCCAATTAATTAGGAAATTCCGGGAATTTCCCGATAATATTCCCCATGGCACACTGCTAGCCCCAAGATGCCCACAGCATGTTGTGATTGGGTCAGTCAAAGCCCATAGAGCAATGTAAGAAATATAATGCTGTTAGGTGATCATTATCGCCAACATTACAAAGTATGATCGGTAACTGCAAGATGGTGGAAGCGTATTGAAACATTTATGTGTTACCTATTTGTTCCAAAACTACTGATAATATTATACCTAATAACGCAGACAATCATATTTTTATGATGCGGAGAAAAGACCGCCTACGGATTAGCAGGCGTATGTTACTGAAGCTTCCATGCAGAGCCGTTCCTAGGGTATCCACCACCCGTGTGCCAGCATAATTTTGCCGTCCCCAAGCATTTTATTTATAAAAAAAACTTATAATAACCAATCATGTACAACAAAATGAAGTAAATACTTGTATGAAATATAAAGTAAATAATACATATGAGTACTAAATATATAACACATACACACACAATATATGCACAAAAAATCTTAAATAAACATTATCTTTCTTGCTTTTTTTTAATGCGAATTCTGATATAATGTCTGATATATTCATGTTTTCTGAACTAATAATGACCAAGTCAGAAAGCCTTTCTTGTCCCATTCTTGATCTCAAATAATTCTTTATTATTATAAGATTTTAAAAGTTTTTAAATTCGTATAGCGATCGTTAAGTTCGAAAACAAATAGACTAGGTTATTTGTAAATAGGTTGTATAATATTTAAAGCGTTCATTTTAGGGGAAATATAAGGTGCAATCTTGGTGATATCATCACATAATTCTTGAGCTATAATATATTATTCATTTTTAGACGGATTCTCCACCGATTTACATTTCAGAGACCTACTCGCTTTATCCATTTTAAGGAAATTATTTAGATTGAAACTGTGAGATGTTCTTGAATTTGTTCGAACATTACTTCTATTTTTGAAAATAAAAATAAAAATTAAAAATAAATTGATCGCGGGGATTTTTTTGGAATTTCATCCTTACTTTCATAGTTAAATAATCGTGTTTTTGTTAGGGCTCTTACAATATTATGTGGTGGAAATAAAGGGTCACAATCCATATCCTCAGCAATAGTTTTGCTTTCTTCTAAAATCTCGTTAAAACCCTTTTTTGATCTAATATTATATAAGTAAGTTTTAGTTTGTTCTAACATTAAAATAATATTTGGTAGTGCAGTATCTGGTTCTTGCATGGCTTTACTTACGATGTTTATCTTTGTTAATACCGTCCGCTGGTACAATCAGTCAATCAATCGAAGATTGGGCCTAAGAACTCTTAGCGCATCTATTCTGCTTTCCCACCTGGTATCGGAAAGAGGTTTTAATGTTAAAATAGGAATTTCGTTTTTAATACCTAGTCGATGTGCAGCACATGGCACGTAAAAAGCTCTAGAATTTTTTTTGCAAACCTATATTGCGATCCTTCATATTGGCACCATTATCGTAACCCTGTACCCTTAGATCTTCAAGAAAGCCTGCTAGCGAAAATTTCGATCGCGCGTATAAAGTATAGAAGTATAAAAAACATCGCTTACAATGCAGTGTGGCATGTGTTCCACCATCAGTCCACATACGTCACAAACACTCAAAAGTCAATAATTTCGAAAACGAATCTTGAAAAACACCCCGTATTCACCGGCACATCATCACGCACAGTTATCATCGGCGATACTAATTCAATAAACGACGCATTGAAAGCTATTTCACCCGGCCCGAAAATGGACTGGCCCCTTTTTTGCCCACGTTCGCCCGGCAAGAACGTAAAAACTAGGAGTATTGTATTTAGCACGGAATATTTAATAGAGGCCCGTTTTGGGTTTAAATTCGGGAAAACATGGTTTGTAAAAACTCACGTTTTATCTTTTTGAGCGATTAGTGCATACGGGGGTGATCCAAAAAGTCCCATTGTGATGAAAAGTATAAAGGATCGTTTTTTTAGCATCATTCTACATTTCTACACATTCGGATGAAGCATTCTTTTACGATAAAAATAGTTAATACGTGACTTTGCGCCGTTTTTTATACATAGAAATAGCTAAAGGTGCAAAAAAGCTTATATCAATTTGTATAATTTTTTAGGGGTAAAATGGAGTTAACGCGTAGGGGAATATGTTTTAACAGGTATGCATATAATGCTTAATGTCGTCATCTGAAACTGAATATGAGCACATGGATAATACTCTCAAATGGAAGGTCGTGAACAACTGATTCGATAATTTTTGAATGCATTACTTCGAAATAGGCCTGCAGTTTTGAACTAAACTTATATCTTCAGTTTTATGGATTGGAATTACATAATCAGGTTTCCAAGGTTTCGAAACAAATCCTAAAAATGTTCCATAATTTTTATTTGCTTAGATTCATTATTTAATAAAACAATACGTACTGCAACGGTTAGTTGAATTTGGTCAGTTATATCCGGGGTGGAATCTAAAATAATACTCACTCACTAACTTTCAGCAACTATATTATTTCATATCTGATGCTCTGGCCCAAAAGATAAATCAGTTCGTTTTAAAAATGTACTCCTAAATAGTGAGGTATAGTCGACGGATTTCTGCTTATTCTAGTTATGTGGTCTGAGATAGCATCGTTAAATTTTGGTTTCAATTAACTTTACAAAGTTGCCATTCTTTGTTCATATATAACTTAATGTTCTTGCCTCTAAAACTTAAATTTTGACCTAAGTATCCAACGACGAAAACTGTAATTTGTAACACAGAAACCCATCTATCTTTTTCCAGCTTTATCAGTTTTCCATTTAGAGAATCAGTGGTAGTTTTAGAAGTAATAGATTTATTTAAATCAATCCGAGATTTTGTATTACAAATGTGAC
Organism: Rhyzopertha dominica; assembly: GCA_025024175.1. Lineage (NCBI taxonomy): Eukaryota > Metazoa > Arthropoda > Insecta > Coleoptera > Bostrichidae > Rhyzopertha > Rhyzopertha dominica. Next base: position 41,965,299 of record QCXZ01000041.1, on the reverse strand, counting down.
CTTTTGATTTTTCATGCCGGTCTATTGTTTGAGACAAATGATTCCAGTTGTTCTATCCATCAACGAAAGGACTAGAAAAAGATTTAAATAATTTGCAAGGACAACAATAGACAGATCCTTTTAGTTTCGAATATAATAGCCAAACTCTTGTGATTGTTTCGCCGTTACTTAATTTTTTTCTATAACGTATTGATGAAAAGCTTCTGTTATCTTTATCTCTGTAATAAGGTTGTTAGTGCGATCCCGTTAGGTATAATATATAACACTCATTATTTCCACTTACTATATAATTAATTTGGCTGATAAACTATGCCACATGAATCCATTTTTTACTGGTGATTGAAATTGTTATCTACTATTATTACTACTATCTTTTCTTAGCAGAAAAAAATTATTGTCAAAAATTACTGTATTTTTTTAAAGTTAGGCATTGACTGACCACAGCACAATTACAACAATTACAACATGTTCACTTCAACTAAATTTAGTAAACACAATAATCATGTTGGACTATGTAACAGTTACTAAATCTTTCTGATCAAAAGAGTAGCGCTAACCACCAGAAAACAATAAGAGCAACGAATGACACTTTTCTGCTATATTGCTGTCAAGTGTGCCTTGCAGCAAACAAGGCACATTAAATGAATCGAGCACACGCATCAGTTGTTTCTCACCGAGTCTGACGTTCTTTCGAAATAACAATGAGCATCTCGACAGGAGTCAAATAAAGCACATACGAGCACGACTCGTCTCGGCATATTCCACTGTTTGTCAGCCTTCACGGACGCCTCGATTCTGCAATCCACACGACAATCGACCCAAATAAACCGCACACGGCGTGCAGAAAAGCTGAAAAAGGAAAAACGAAAATCGCAACCCCGGGCGATGTTGCCAAGCATGAAAACGTTATTAAAATTAGAAAATTACTCGTAGTTACAGAGCGAAGTTACCAGTATAAAGTAATGGCTAATGAAAAAGAAGAAAGCGAACGTTTCTATTGAAATTGCTTTTAATAAGAAAAAAAACTTATGCGTAAATTAGGACGTGTTTAATTAGAAAAATTACCAGGTCGCTTACAATTGGTTGACATGCGAAAACGGTGCGAAATTATTACTAGTTAAACCATGAAGAATGAATTCAGTTAATCGGGGATCGTTTTCGTGGACAAAGGCTTCGAAGTGTCTTTTGCTGAACTGAAACTTTCGAACGAACCACCTTACTCAGTCTAAACGAAGAAATTCACAAGAAAATTCCTGCTGTCTCGCACAGAATCCAATTAAAGACTTGACCTGACGACTCTTCTTCGCTGACGTTACACTTTATCGATGTGGCGAGCAATTTCTGAACTCAGCTAGTGGGCGAGAACGTAGCGCGAGGTCAGCTATACCCTCGAACAAGAACTCAGCTAACTGAATAGTTACATCCTAGAATATGATCCAAGTTCTGAAGATGCTCGCCATACGAGTGGACGAAATATTTCAGCGAAGAGACAGTGGTCAGAACCAAGCCTATCAGAATCAAATGCGACTACAGACTCCGGACTTGAAAGCTTAGATCACTGTAGATCATCGTTTCTCAACCTTTTTGATTGTGCGACCCCCTAAATAGGGAAAAAATATGAAGTGCACTTTGCGACCCCCTCACTATAATGAACTATTAATTTATTTTGTTGAAATTGGGTTGCTATTCCCGGTAAACTAATACCTATTAAATTTTGTTAAACTTTAGTGGAATGTAAAAATAATCAATCTTTATTTTCAATAAACGGATGATTTGTCTACTATTCTCGTTTTTTGACAGCACGCGACCCCCAGGTTGAGAAACGCTGCTGTAAATTAATTATTGATGATGGCAACCCTCGCGACAAAGTCATTTTTGGGATCCTTTATATCTAGCTTTATTTCGACTTTAGATTAAAGTAAATGGTAAGCCTACATTATAGAGCTTTATTAATTAGTCTATAGCTAAAGATGTGTCTACTTCATAACACTTTGTTATTATACAAGTATAGTTAGTATGCGAGCCTATCTCACATAGCTTTATGTTACTATAGGACAGTACGACATCTGGAGCAAGTAACAGCCATAATTAATAACAAGGCCGGGCATCGAATATTTGAAGCCGCTTTGTATTTGGTTGCTGTTGATCAAGTTTGTTGAAATACTTTCCTCGCAGATCTAAAAGACCGGGACTCTTATTGGACGAGATTTAGTGAACTTTATTGGATACATAACAATAGCGCTCTATTAGGAGTGAATCCCAAAACTGCTGGATGTCATCCAGTAGATTACAGCGGAAAGTCTTTTGTGCCTACCATAAACATGCTAACAAAGACAAGAAGTATGAAATTAATTTTTTAAAAGAATATTACCACATTTAGAATAAAATATTTTAAGATTCTTTCTTACGAATTAAAAGGGAAGGAATTAACAGGTTCAGCAATAAAAAAAATCAAAATTAAGCATCAATTTTTTGCCATATTTTACAGTAGAGCCAATGTAACAACTGATAACGGAAAAAATCTTTTCCGTAATATAGAAATACAAATATTTCTGCACTTACACGAAAACAGCAGCAAAAAATAGGTATGATAGATGGCCAAGTATAGAGAGGACCTATATTGCAAACAATTCTTACCACATAAACGATAGGTCCCTTATTATAATTTCTAAACAAAAAACTAGCTCGAGAAATATACTTTCATGGGACAATACATACATTAGTTAACAGGTGTATATGTCCTAATGGGTACATTTCTGTTCTGTTTTGGTTCTGACTTCGGTTCTAACCCATTAGATTTACTCAGTCACAAATATCGCTAAAGCTGAGCATCACCGATTCTTAAATTGCAAGAACTATAAACAAAACGTTTGTTCATTTTACTTTAATGAAAAAATATTAGGAAAATAGTGAAGACGAACGGGGACTGAAACTTAAAAATTAGCGGTTAATATTATAAAAAACTGTGCGACTTTTTCAAACGTTTTCTTGTTGACAGTTTTTAGAAAATCAAGGTCAATTTCCATTATTACTTGATATTTCGCTAAAGTCTTACATACAATATCCGCTCACTGTCTTTAATGGACCCTATACTCATTTTAAACGCTTACGTTGCTCTAAGCAATAGAATATCCGTAATTTCCATTAAAAAGCCTTTAATGCTTTGGAAACGAGACTGATCAAAAAGTGTCAAGAACAAACTTTGAAACAAAAATTCTCACTAAGTGGTTTTAAATACATGCAAGATGTCCCAAATAAAATCCATGATAAGCAAGCAAGTATAAAGGACATGAAACAAATATCATCCGGCAACAATGGTAGAAAGCACTTTCGTAATCGAGACGAGTGGAAAGGGAAACCGCGAGATTTTTTGCCACGAATATCGGGTTCAGGCGGCGAGAGATTTAACACTTGAGTTTACAGCTGGCTGAAGCTTCATTTTCTTTGGCGCGGGGGAATAGGTGAGTTTTACGCCTGGACGGCACCCGATGACTTTTTCGGATTTGCATAATTCGGGGGATTGTGATTGAAGGGTGCGATTACTTACCAGGGCGATGATTGAAAAGTTAATGGTGTTCTCACTCACCTGAAACAGAAAAAGAATCGATTATGAAAGAGAAACTAAAAACGATAAGTTAATAGTACTAAAACAATTTTATATATAATAATTGATAAAATTGTAGGTGGCAATGGTACTACTCATCAAGAAGAAGTTTGGGGAAGTTCTTTTTAGCTTCGTTCCAGCAATACTTTATTTGTTCGAACAGCAAAACCAACTTTTAAGCAGATCTCCTTCTGTTATTTTTTACACAAAACAAACTTAACCATCCCATTAAATTTTGATCAAAATTTTCACTCTGGGATCTTCCTGAAACGTTTTCTCAATAAAGCGAAAAACTATGGTACACAATGTTTATTATTTTGTCTGAGAATTTAGCAAATCTTTATACACTTTATACACCTGCGCCTGAAAGTGACAAATCGAAACACTTGCATTGATTACTCGTAACAGTAAATGTTTAATTAATTTTAATTAAGCGTTAGCAAATAATTATGAAAAATGTTCCCTTTTACAGATGACGAATGAAAAATTCTGCGGTATAATCGTGCCACTAATAGTACAGTTTGGTCCATTTCTGAATTTAGTCTGTTGTTTGAAAATAACAAGGTCTGAAAGGCGAAATTCTTCCTGCAGCAAGCAGCCTACACTGAATTGTCAGAAGTATTAACAATTTTTCAGATGCGTTTTTGCTTATCTCTAGTTTAAAAAAGAACAGATAATGAAGGCAGCTTAAATAGGAAAGTAGTTGCTGTCAGGTGTTTTACAATATATAGATTGTAAATAATCAAAGGTACAGGGCTTTTATAAATGATTCATGCAATGCAGGCGGCGTTGATTTCTGAATCTGTTGTACCGCCTTTTTATAACTGCTGCCAAGCTACAATATACACGGCGATAGTTTTGAAAGTTACAGATCAATGTCACCCCACAGCTCCGAAATGTGAGCTTCCTGCAACCCTAAAGTTAATTATCCCATAAAATAACACTACAGAATATGTTAAAAATACACACTTCCAGGCTTTTTCTCATATTAAAATATATCAAATAATTCAAAAATCGACGATGACAAGTATACGTCACTTTCCTGAGAGGCGGCAAACAAATTCATTTATAGAAACCGTGTATAATATTGGTAAGCGACTGGCGTACTGTTTTTTCTGTGTTTTTCTTCACTCGTGCTTTGTCAGTAATTGATTATAATGTACTATAGAATTGTATGGACGATGTGTTGCATTGCAGTATTAGGTTGGACCAAAATAACACTTACTACATTTATATGATTTTAGAATTCGAAGAAACCAAACTTCATATTTTATAACGATTTGAAGTAGTCATTTTATTCCCGACCGCAAAAAATAAGCACAGATAAATAGCTAGAAAAGAATTATTTTGAATGTAAAGCTAGCTAAGTAAAAATCGCACCTTAATGGTGAAATTATCGCTGACACTGCTCTCACATAAATCCAACAAATGGCGGAGGCGCCAGATAAACGATCTCAATTACTTAGTAGATTAAATGTAAAAACTACTTCGTCCAAGCATAAGTTTAGTTAGTGGATTGTATGGTAATTAATAAACATATTGAAAACGGCATGATTATTCTTTGGACGTACTTCCCAGGTATCAAATATCTAATCATAATTTATGACCAACTTTTTTCAGCTTTTCCGCCATCTTGCAATAAAGTGGGATATACGACTAGCTACTACTAGCATACTCAAATTTGATTAACTTAGGTTAGCTTTCAGTTACATTTTAGATAATTTCATATTTAAAAATAGATTGTAAAGGTCGGTACCTGACTACTTGTTTGAGTCTAGATAGTAGTAGGTGATGGTCAGCAATCCCCAACATGACCAATCAGGACTTAGCCCACAAAACCATGGAATCCCGAGTAACTAATTAACTTTAACGTATTTGAGTTACTCTGTTGATATGTACATTCGCGTATTCGTTTTAATGTAAAATGTAATACAAGTAATGTCTGGTCAGTCACGGTTTTCCCTGTACTATTAGAAATGTTTCGCTAATAATTGGTCTTGACTAGGGTGACCAGATTTTCAGAATTTAATCCGGGGAAGCAGAAATGAGTGTTATTGATGCATACTCAAAATACACACATTTAATTGTCTACTACCATTTTCAACATTTAAACATAATCGTATATTGAATACTAACAATATTAAGTTTCTTAAATATATAAATTATATTACTTGTCTTAATTATTGCATATACAGGTATAGTCGCTATTACATGCTCATATTTTATTGAATAGTTACAAATAAACAGCGTACTTAATTTGTGATTTTATGTTGTTTTAAGCTGCATGCTATAAAACAAAACATAGGATCAGGGTATCGATGCTTCACAGTATCGAAACAAGATGATACTTTATTCTATATAGAAAATGTTCACATACACATTTTAAATTAACCTAATTCATCTCGGTACTTAATAATAATAATAATAATAATGCTTCAATCCAACCATCAATTATATAAAAATGGAAAAACGAGCTGTACGTGTCAAATGTATGTATTAATTTAGGTGTATTCTAGGGTAACTTGGTAACACTATGAAATATTAATTATGTTATCTACGAAATGTTTTAGCTATAACATTGGTATTAGTTCTAAGTACTACGAAATTATTGTCGATTTTAAACATTTTTAGATACCCGGTATTTAAAATCAAAATCTCAATAATTTATGTAGATTGCTTTCCAAAGACAAAAAAATTAAATTTCGAATCGGGGACGGTCCCCGGCAGTAGGGGACGTCTGGCAACCCCAATCTTAACTAGCGTATTTACAGCTGGAGGCAAGTTTGCTTCTATAAGAGTAATTGGGTAAAATTTGGGTTGATGTGGCTTTTTACTTGATGAAAATCTTCCATAATTAACGGTATAAAAACACTAAATATTTGTAGATTTTCACCAATTTATTTGTCACATTATGACGCGTTTCACTAACACTGTAGCATCAGGTACATTCTAAATTGCAACACTAAGACTTTATGATAGGGGAATCCACTCTGAACTATTACCTTTAATCAGGATGTTTTTAATTAAACAGGTTGAATAAAGGGGAAAATTACCTGCAATGAGTAAATTTTAAACTGTAAGTTTATAGGATCACCACCATAGTTCCTGCATAGTACAAAGCTTGTTTCGGGCAAATTGCTAATGTGTGACTTGCGTGTAGGTCGAAATTGTGAATTATCAGATCAACGTTCTTTTATTCCTGCAAAAATAGTTTATTGATGCCCGCGTGCCAGTTTTGTAAGAGAGTCAGAATAAGTAAAGTAATAAGTGTAAGTGAGACACTTTTATTAAGTTTTGTGCTTGCTCAATTGAGATTACTAAAAGTTGCCATCTTGTGTTAGTAGCAAAAATGTGGTAAACATACCACAATAGCAAGCTGTTTTTCAAGACAGTCTAGTTAAATCCTGCGGTTTTTCTTCGTAATAAATGGGCTGTAATAATTCCCACAGTGTATTAAAAAAATTCTATACACTGATTCGTTCCAGACTTCAATATGCTGGTGCTATTTAAGCACTTTATTATTATTTATGAAGACGCATATTTTTTTTTAAACAAAACTCCGTAAGCATAAAGTAATCAAGCCTCTCCGCAGTAATTTTTGAACACTACTGTGGACAGACTTACACCAGTCGCACCTAAAGGTGTCCTCAGAAAATAAAATATGACAGTAAATACCGATTTTTTCACGAATAGGTTTGCACCGGCGGCACCTAAATTGCCACAGCTCAATTCTGAATCAATACATTTTGATGGAGTTTCTCCCCGTAAAATTGTTACCATTATTATTAGTAATACACCCACAAATAGTAAATTCCAAGGAGGCAGTATATTATGCAATGATTGCTAGCTCCTATGCTTTACTTCTAGATCTTGAACTAAACCAATAAGTACTGATGTGAGTGTCATACCTTCTCATCCTTTTTAAAACCAGGAATTCACAATACTTAATGACAAATTTGAATAACTGTACAAAGCGAACCCCAGAAATGTGATACCTGTCCTTAACCAAATTTCCCCGAAAAGCAACAACCGCTTTGTAACCCTGACTCCTTAATACTTTGATGTTGGAGCGAAGCGGGTCATCCGTGTAACGCTGACGCACGCTTCGCCACGTAAGGATTCTCCTCTCGCAGTGAAAACAGGTCGTTGTTTTGTAGTTCCGCCGAGGGGTGCAACATTAATTGGATTGCGACGGATTTAGAGGGCGTCCCCCCGAGTGTCTTGCTTCCATGCAGCAGCACAAAGAAAACCCTCTACACGTGTAGAAATTTATTCAAAGGCGAGCGCCGGCGATTGTTCTGTCGGATACGTCCCTGGCTTTAAATAGAACTAAATGAAGCGGGCTTTTGTGATTTTTCTGACGCATAAATCGGACGGACTAACGCTGGGGCTGGAAATTTTGCTTTAATTAAAGGTGAATAGGAAAATCAATTGGACAGATTAATTCCAAATGGGTATAATCCGTCTAACGATGAAGCTATTTAAAGTATCGCCTGTGAAGACGTAAAACCTTTAAACCGTGGATAAGGTTTAAAAATTATGTTCCGTACGAATAAGAAAAGTTATATCTCATGATATGGTGAATATTTAATAAGCTACATTTAGTGATTAGTTTGTAATTATGTTTTTTTCTTAGTAAATATTGAAATTCTCCAAACAAAAATCAAAGAAAATATGATTCTATATTTGTCCGTTACTTGGTGTTTTGAAATGGAAAACGCGCATTAGCAACCTATGCCGCTTGATTGTTTACGAGGATAAATGGAGTCGTTCGCGAGGAGCATAAAATAAAAGAATACAATACTGATACGATAACAGCTTAAACATTTAACGCCGCAAAATTACAAGAAAGTAATAATTAACTAATTTTAACGACGAGAAATGTGTGTTGAATATTGAGCTGCTGTAGAAGAACTGTTATTGAGGAGGATTATTTTTCGTAAACTTTAATTACATTTTAAATTAAGCTCTTCTCCTCCGGCACAATGTTATTAATAGACAACCGAAAAAATATGGCGCCATCTGTAAGCGGCATTACGTGGGTTACAACTGCGACAACCACTTACGACCTAGTGCAGCTTCCTATCGATGGAACTGAAGAAGCGTCTCCGTGAGTAACGAATAGACATCTTCTCTGGTCAATCCAGTATATAGAACCCTACTACTAGTTTCGCCCTCGTTGGGACTCATCAGGCAGGGATACCATGTAAATTGACTAAAGAAAGCTGCCGCCTTTACCACTTCTTGCTTAAGAGGTTATCACAGTTGTAAACCGCCTAATTTGTAGAAGTTGAAAATAGACGGTATTAAGAAGAGTACGGGGGATATCGGTGATGATATACCTACATTAGGACTGGCATAAACGGGTCAATCCTCACAGCAAGATTAGTAATTCAATAGTTCAACTTATAGGGCAACTTTTAAGGAGTATACGCAACAATATTCGCTACAAATTCATCACAACGTAAACACTGCATAGATTAGGGTACAACAATGACAACAAAAGTTGTACCTTAGACCTATAACTCTTTTTCAATGTACAATACATACAGATATACATGTACAAAAATATTTGCCAACTGCATCGTACTCGTACAAAGAAAACTACACATGACACCGAGATCATCATAGGCGTAGCCTTTTTGAGACCTAGTCATGTCATGCGGAGAGCGTTTCCTTATTTATGTAAGCTGTAAAAGGTCTTATGCAGTAGCACGTAAACCAATAGCTGACTAAATCATAAGAATTGCAAATTCTTAATAAGTTTATATMAAATTACGTTCAGTTAAAGGGACGAATATGGTCAAGTGCTAGATTCCCTACTATTTTTGCTGAAATGGCAAGTGATAATTCAAATTCAATTATCCAATCAGAAACCTTTCTATTGTATTTAAACAATGTCCGTAAACTGTTTAGCCACAGGCCGAAACCCTATCCCCAATTTAGTTGGAATAAATGAACTGATGAAATTGAAACTTCGCTGGCGTTTTAATAATGTAAATAAATACGTCCGCATGTCAGCGTGGAAGTAATTGCAATGTTCAGTAATTAAACTTCATGCTCCATTATATGCAGAGTTTTGCAATTAATCACGGCGATAGCAACGTCGGACCATAATTCAACTAAAACGTACGTTATGTCCGGCCATTTAGAATGCGACCACCACAATCGTAAACTTTGCTTTCATTCCAAGCTGAATAATTAATACAAAAATCACAACTAAATCGCGATAAAGGTACTAGGGACAAGCAAACAGGAGGAAAAAATAGGACCAAGCAGGCTTCCTTGCAGCAGCGACAGAAATTAAATAACATACAAGAGGTATATAGAAGAATATTAGTTACAGCTTTTCAACTCTTTGTTTACCTGTGGAAAAGATCGGGCCTAGTTGGCATAGCCACTTTACTATAGTAACGACTATGATGTATTATAAGTAAGCTGTCAAACTTGGCAGCCAAAAAGGTCAATTGTGACAAAAGTGCATGTCTGAGAAGAAACTTTGATAAAATCGAGCTTCGGCCAGTTATTACATATTTATCTCTGAGAGAGTTACCGGGCAAAGATCAGAGCTAATCAAAAGCGTGTTCGCGTGACTATGTATATATTGGATCGTATTGTGACTATGGACAAAACATGGATCCGTCACTATGACCCAAAGACTAAAGAACAATCTAAACAGTGGAAGCAGTTCCGGTCTCCAGGATCCAAAAAGTTCCGTGTTCAAAAATCGGGTTTCAAGATTCTTGCTTTAGTTCTCTGGGATAAAGATAAGATACTTGTGTTAGATTTCTTGGAAGAAGGTAGAATTGTAAGTTGCTAACTTAATTACGCGAAAGCCACGAGGAAAGCCTGTAAGATAACGCCTCTGTTCACAAGTCGTTGAGTGCATTGCAAAAAATTGATAAAATTGGTTTTGGATGGTTCATCATCACCAGCCCTGATCTCCCAATTTAATACCGTCAGACCACTATTTATTCTTAAAAGCTCAAAAAAATTAAAGATAATAGATTTTCGACAAATAATAAAGTTATATGTGTTTAGAATTACTTCGACGAAGTTCTGCTAAGTGTATAAGTTTCAAAGAAGATTATATTGATTATTTCCTTCCTGTTAATTTTATCCAATCAGTGTTCAGAATTCGTTGGTTATATTTAATTTTCATGTGGGAAATTACTTTGACATTAGCTGTCTGCAGTTTTGCAGGAAATAGTATATTATGATACAAGTGTGTAAGAGGGCCTTTAAAGCAGCGCAGCGGAGTGTTTTGTAAGTCGCAAGGGCTTTAAAGGCCTCTTATTTATACACGCGTATCATACGCTATTTTTTATTACGAATGCATCATAAGCTCAAAAATGTTTTAAACATTAAACATTCTCTTTTACAATTTTGTAATTATTTTTAGTAGGCTTAAATCATAAAATGAAATATCTAAAAATACAAATTGTACAATCAATGTTTATTTAAAATAAGAGTATTATACTTACTTAGAATAAAGAAATGTTGTTTTTAAAAGTTTTCGTTCATTTTGATATGGGTACAAAAGGTATACCTAGTAATTTAAACGGCAGGTAAATATCTAGGTAATAAAAAAGTAGGCGCATCATAATCATCATTTTACACACGCTGCAGCGTGCGATAATTATTGATTATGATGCATGCGTAATAAAAAAAATCGGATAAATGTCGTCCAGGTTTGACAAGGTTTGTTTGTTATTTTTATCATTTTTATAACATTCGCGCTCATGATATTTAATTGTTAAACAAATACCATAGAAACTAGTTTATCCGAATTTTTCCGAAAAAATATGATGCTCTGGGGATATTACCTGCGAATAATTTAAATTTTGATTATTATTACTATTATTAGAAATATTTTCATTTTATTACTTCTCAAAATGGTCTATTGCATATCGTGTGAGTGTTTTGTTGTTTAGTTCAGCTAAAGGTTAAGCCAGACAATTTTATTAAGTTCCATTTTTATTAAGTTTATGTATTAAGAGAGTCAGTTTATCGTCAGAATCATGTCATAACAAATTAATGACGGTCAATTTAGTGATAAGTTAAAAGCGATATTTGTGCTACATCTGAGCTGGCAGTTCGAATTTGATAGAACCACTTGCTATTATAGGCTTTAAAAAGGCCAAACTAAATTGTCACAGATCTGTCTTCAACGGTGGGAGTGGGGATGTTTCAGAAATCATCTTCATATATGTTAGGACCTCAAAATCATTATGTTGTCATCATTAGCATTTGAATTAATCGTTTTAGAATGACAAGATACATACCATATAAGGTACATTTTGAAGGAGCAGGGATCTTACAATATTTTTATTCAACATAGTTTTCCATTCTATAGTGATCGCATATTTCATAATTTTGAAGCAATTCCAGAGTAGACTGGCACCTTTTTTAATCTTTTGTTCAGATTACATTGAATATTATTGATGCTAGTGATGGACAGCCTTGAATTTATAAGATTTAATTGCAACCTTTGGCACAGGTCAGCTGCGCTGTAGTTTGTGTAAAACTGCTGTCGAGACTAGCTCTTCAAGAATGGTCGTTTAACTGAGAAACTATACGAGAACCATTGCTGGAGATAATAAAACGTCATTGAAATAACACAAATTATTTAAGCAAAATTGTGGTTAGAACCTTTTCTGTTGTCGCAGGAATACTGAACCTTATAAAACATTGACGAATTACCTACCCTTTGCAAATATTATATTTAGTTCTAGCTCACAGTAAACTGTCTTTACACACTTTGTAGCAAAAAAACCACACGCAAATCAAATATACAAGAGAAAACGATACTGCTACTGGCTAAAGTTAGGTGCCCGCAGTCGTCATAAGTCCACACCGTAAAATAGAAAGTTCGCAGAGCACCATTCAGAAATCACTTCCAAGCAACACTGTAATCGAAGCTAGTTATCGATATAAAAGTTAGCCCAATACTACAGTATGAGCTGTGTGAATACTGAAGATTCCTTGTTATAAGATCGAAGGGCAAGATTCTATTTAAAAGATAACTAGTTCTGATTAATTAATGAGAACAGTACTTCCAGAGTATGCCAGTATACTGAGTTGTTAACTGCTTTTAAAAAATTTCTCGGTAAATTTGCTAAATGTGATATTTTGCATGACTACGTTAATTAGACTACGAAAAAATTGGTAAGACTTGTTTTTGATTAATTGATTAGTTTCAAAAAAAGGCTATCTACAAATGGCGAAGAATGATTTGATCACCAAGAAAAGGAATTTTTCAAATCTTATGTCTCACAAATGTGATTTGTTCGATAAATAAAAATATTGTAGCATTTGTATGACTGGCTACGTATTTATCAACACCCTCTCCTATACGTCCCGGGTAGATCAAGTAACAGCAGTTGTAGTCAATTTAATCTGCATACGTCGGCGCCTCCACCATTTCTGCAACATGCATTTTTAACCAACGTTAAGAGCAGTCTCCTTATGTTACAGTCTGCTCATTTCCCCTGTCTGAAGTGTACACAAACAAAATTTGTCGCGGGATATATCTGATTTAGTACGAGAGGTTCCACCGTAAGACCTGATATCGCAGGGCACTTTGTAAGGAAATGGAAAACGACGCACGGCTAGTGCATTAAACGCGGGCTTTATAATGCCTCCTATCCTCCAGGGAAAAATGTTGTTATCTTTCCTGCAGTACGAAAAAAATATCGTTACCTTTCTGAGAATTACTAAGCGAATGGGAGGGTCGTCGGGCAGTTTAAAAAATGTAGTGGTGTGGAGGGTCTCGTAAAGTTTGTATGACCGGAGATCTGTCCATAAAACTCAAACATCCTAGAAATTCGGATTGGTTATTCACAATGTTTGACGAATTAGATTTTGGGAAAAAAGGCAGCATGGTCCGTTAAACTGCTCCTGTAAAAACAAGCTTCCTCTGGCATGAACTAGTCCTATTTCAAAAAGGAATATGGAGGCCCCTTGATAGTAGTTATAAGGCATGTTAGAGGTCAGATGAATAGTATAGTTTTGTTTAATATTCATACCTGATTTGCAATCTCTAATTACCACGTATTGCACATGCATTTATCGTTAATATGGCGCAGTTTTCAAACTGTCAGGTCAGGGTATTCCAATGTGATTAGAAGAAAGATAAATTACACAACAATCATTTTCTTATTAAAATCACTTGAGAAGTTAACATTCAAATACAAACTAGTATATGTATCCCAGAATTAATAATTTTGTATTGTGACTTATATAATTAATCTTAATAATTTACGTACATACAGATATTGCCTTTTTAAAGACAGATCTTGAAAAATATTTTCAAGTTGCTTCTTGAGGTGCGCATTTCTTTTGAACCTAGGCTACAAAGAGCGAAGCAGAATGTCCTTCGACCACATTTGGAACGTTGAAAGTGAACACCACATTTTAAAGCAAAAGAGGCACTAATCCGTGATAGTTTGCACTACGTTACTGTATTTAAATTTTGTACTATTTACGATATAAATAACACCGTCTTAATTTTGTTTTCAATAGCGTTCCAGCAACATGCGAGTGTGGCCCGCTTATGCCACCTGATGGCAAGCATCTACAGATTATTCTTTCCTTACTAAATGTCAACGCCTCTTCAATTCTAAAAAATGGTAAAAATTCGTACCTAAATTTTTAGGGTGCTCCCTATGATTGTATTTCAAGATATTTGTTGGATTTTCTTGACTGGATGTCCCCTTTGGGTTGGTAGATATATAAAAAAACTCACTATTAAGATGGTTTTGCAAGAATGCTTTCTTTAACCGTTGAAAATGAAGAAAATATTATAAATTACAGTTCTGAGGGAACTGCTATGTTTAGAGGACAGTGCTGTGCCTGGATCTGATAAGCTACCATAGATTTTCCTGAATTATTATGCAGATGTACTTATATTAGAAATATACTTATATAAAAAAGGTAGTCATACAGATATCAGTAGTATTAGGTCTATAAGTAATGTTTCTTACATCCCAAAGATTCTTGACAGTAAGAGATAAATATTGTGTTAAAAAGCCCACACATATAATGAAAAAGTTTTGCTAGCTTTAAAACGCATGTCTATGCTGTGCTGTCTGCACCGCAACCAACTGCAGAAAGATCTATTTCGCTATCATCGCTATCAAATTAGGTCTAGCGCAGACAGCATGGCACAGAGCTGATTTTGCTCTTGCACCAAAAGTAATGATGAGATAGAGAAAAAAGTCTGCTGTTAACTTTAAGTATATAGATGCGCGGACTGTCACTGTGACACCAGCTTTAACATTCCCACCAAAAATTTTTGCTTCCAATTGTTCGATATCCGTAAGATGGCATCCGAAACGCTCGAGAAAATAGGGATACACCGCTAGGTTTTAATGAATAGAATGTATCAGGTTGTGGTGAGCACTCGATAAAGTGAAGACGCAGTCGTTATCAGAAATTAGCAGGACCGAAACGTGTAAATCCCCGAATCTGCGCTATAACATCGAGACGACATTTCATTCGATCGCTAAGGACCCCAATTTCCTGCCGACTTCGAAATTACAATTTAACAGTGGGCGACGCGGTCACTGAGCTGTTTGCTTAACATCCGTCTACTTGCCCAGAAGGAACAAAACAAACAGCGTTATGACTGAGATAGGAACTGGGGTGGACGTAACGACGGCAACTTCAGTCGAGATAGTTTATACTTCCTTTTAGCTTGTGGTCAGCGACGGCCGTTCTAAAAGTCGTTGGAAGACGGAAGCTGCGAAGCAAGCTGCATCCAGCAACTTTCCTTGCTCGATTTGTAATTCCACCAAGTACGTTCGGCACTTGCGAGTAATGAGTTTTAAATTCCTTTCTTAGTTCAATAGTTACTGAGGAACCATATCAAGGGTTTCTTTTTGGCTTGAGTATTATACTTGCAAGCAACAATCTATGAGACTCATTATACGAACAGCCGATTACCGCTCACAATGGTTTACAAGTGGTATTACCTGAAGCTGTCGTAAATAACAGACGGGTTCGGCACGTTCCACTGTTTTGCAGCGGAGTGGACCGTATCCAAAAATTGTGTGTAGGCTTTTTTAGAACTTTTTGTCGTACACATAAATCAATGAGCATTATTTGGTATTATTATTTGAACTACAAATGACTAAATCGTATTGTTTCCTAATTTAAAATCCATAGAAATGTATAGGCAGGACAATCGTAAGATATTTTTCCTCGACGAAACATGGTACGATACCTATGATACGATAAAAAAAGGATGGGTTGATGACTCAGGAAAAAGCAACGTCAATATTCCGGCTTCAAAAGAAAAAAGAATAATGATTCTACATGCAGGAGGTGAAAATAGTTTCGTTCCTGGAGCCCTGTATCTTGGATGTAAAAACTTAAAAGAAGCAAGCGCCGATTATCATTCTGATATGAATGCGGAAGTGTTTGAAAATTGGTTCAAAAACATTTTATTGCCCAAATTGCCACCAAACAGGGTCATAGTAATGGACAACGCTAGTTACCATTCGGAGCAACTGGATAAAATTCCAAAAACAACTAATAAGGCAACCATTCAAGAGTTTTTAAAGAAAAGAAGATTTATATTTCGAAGAGGACTATGCAAAAAAAAACAATTGTTGGAAGTGCTTGGCACAAAAAAAAATTCGAAGAAATTTGAAATTGACATTCTCGCTTCTAAATGTGGACACACCATTCTACGATTACCCCATATCTTTGCATTTTCAACCCCATTGAAATGATATGGGGGCAGTTGAAACAAAGAATTCGACGACGGAACACCGGTGGAAAATTTAGCAATGAAATGCTGCTAAAAGATAGATACGAAGCTGAAATAACAAGTGTCGATGCATGGAGAAATTCGGTGCGGTATGTACTGGACATTGAAAATCGGTACAGAGCGAATCATGTACAAGAATTAATAATAGAAGTTAATCGAGATTTTAGCAGTGAAAGTGATAGTGAGTTATTTTTTATAAGTTTGTGACTCTTGTAATGTGCTTATTAAGAAGTTGTAATGAACATAATCGATACTATTGTAAATTTTTGCTAACAAATGTAAATAATTTTCTACTTACTGATTTGTATGTTTTTATATTAAATTTGTATAAATTCGTTATGACATGCAAAAGCTTTTATTTTATACATCGGAAAATTTAAACCCAATAAATAATCACATAAAAATAGATCACGGGTCGCGCCAGTTAGCATCAGGTCTGCATTAAATAAAATTTGTTAAAAAAGCTTCTATATTTTATTGATTGCTAAATTATCACAACCAACAAATTTCAAAAATTTATAGTGGAAAAGTTAAAATTTTAGCCAACAAGATTTTTTTTAATACGGCCCATTTAGGAACTTTGAAGCGTGCCACTAATCCCAATAGTTTAGGACAGCCGACCATAAGGTTGTAAAAACCCTCATTTACAATACAATAGTTTACGACGGCCGACCATCAAGCTGAAAACCCTCTGCATAAGTCAGTCTCATAGATCGATGCTTGATACTTTAGTAAATACATTAATGTATTAATTCAGAAATAAATATTTAAGAACAATAGGTCAACTTCTAGACTTAAAATATCAATAGTAGAAAAAAATAAATGCAATTTTTATACCTGTGTAAATAAATGAAGACCTTGGTGCAAAAACCGGCGAAGTCCACTTTTGGACGAATTTGACTTTTTGTACGGGTTATGTATTTTCAACTATAAACGACTATTTTATGAAAAAATTGGACAAATCCGAAGTATAACCAAAAATATATATTTAAAAACAAAAATTTCGAGTGTGCTAAACCAATTGCACAATCCAAAACATTTTTCCTTGTTTTCTCACGAATGTTGATTTAGGACTTGGACGGTTTTCGCACCAAGGTCTACAAATATTTTACCCATTTATTCACATTTCCAACTTTAAAGAAATAAAAATTAACGTCAAATGAGCGATATCTGTTCTGATTATCAGTTTCGTTTTTATGTAAGCTCGTCAGGAGGACACATCATGCTTTCTGTCGCTAAACAGAGATTAAGAAAACGAACACTAAAATAGTAATGCTCGTTTTGCTACACAAACTCATATTCAAAAAGCAGCAAATAAATCTGCGTTTAAATAAATTGTGATTAAAAAAGATAAAAACTTTCCGACCTGTTACTTTATATCGCAAGCCCATAGGTATAACAACTGTAAAATTATCCATAAAGATCTCTCCATCCTAAAAGATATAAAGATGCAGTTGTAAACTTTTACAAAATAATAAAATGCAGTCCTAAAAAAATTATGGTCAAAAGTAATAACTGTGAAAGAAACAGTTCAAAGGAATTATATGAAAAAAAGAATTAAAGATGAAATATTACCAGACAATTTATAGATACTGTTACAAAGCTACGGAGAAGTTGCATTTTACTATTTCCTATGGAGTGTATGTAGAAGAACAGTGAACCAAGATACAGAAAAGAGCTCATTACACCAATCACATTTAACTCGTCAAGTAGACTAGATAGTGTACTATTCAATAACAAAGACCATATATCGCTATTCTATACAAATGTGGGGTTTAAAAGTTGGCTAGTATGACTTCTCAGGCTAAGGAAAAGTAACCTCTGGCTTTTTTCTTTTTTAGATGGCAGTTTCAAGTACCTATCAATAAGTTCATTTTTAATATCAGTTTCATTTTAAATTTTAAAAACATTGAAAAAATTGTTTTTTGTTATACCTTTCTGACAAATGAACTTGAATAATGTACAATGTACCCGCTATACCTACATATGAAAAGTATCATTTGGTATTTTTTTGGAGATTTCTCAGCAACACGATTTTGCCATAGAAATTTTTAAATTTTTTCGCGCAGGCCCCGTTCTTCTACGCCACTGGCTAAACTAATATTGTCCATAAAGACGGGTAGTCTTTCTAAAATAAATATCGACCCAAAATCTTCGGAGGCAGCATTCACCCCCGCCCGCTCATCTTGTAATGGCCTATTCAACTTCAATGTTAAAGATCAAAAATCTGTGTTTTTATTTACAAAAAAATGATCTCGTGAGAGTTAAGCAACTGCAAAATTCAAATTCTGTAAAATTAGAACAGCTAACAAAGCAAATACTAACGAACCTAATATTCAAGTGCAATTTTAATACATATTCTTATTACCTTACACCCCCTTCAAAAGGCGCTATTGCTTGTACAAAGACCACGCAAATACAGAACAATTAAAAATCCTGAGACAAAATAAAAGCAAGCCAAAAATTCGTTTTCAAGAGAAACCGAATAATGTAAAACCTCAATGTAAATGTGCACCGTATACGAAAAAGCTTCAAAGACGAAAACATTATTTAACTTCCGTGCCCGGACATTCCATCCCTGCTCAGCAGCGTGGCAGAATGCTTTTATTAAAAATATTTGGTTAGCTAAAAAGGTCTGAGAATTTATCCCACAGCAAACAGCTGCGGTAGGGGGCTGAGTTGTTGTAACGGTGGTTGTGCGTATGTTGATCTGCCACAGGTGATAATTTGCTCGACCATTTGATCTTCGATCGGATGACACGTGAACAAAGCTAAATCGATTAGCCCCGCTTCAATTAGCACAAATAAAGAGCGTATTTTAAAGTCGAATGTTTCAAGAGGAAAGTAGTTCGGGTCACTGCTCGATGCAAAGCTGAGAATTACAAATGTTTCAATTACAAGCAGGCTTTGAGACGATCTATCGTATGCAAGATGAGAGACTTAGACAAAGCATTGAACGAAAAGTGTACGCTTACGAATTCGAGATCTAGGTAATCTCTATACAGAATAAATGTCTTTATATTGAAGGAAATAGAATCAGCAGCGCATAACAGAGAATGCGCAACTATATAGTTTTTCAATGCTAATCAAGCACTGACATTAGATGGCATAGTACATGCTTCGTAATTGTCTTCAGTAACAAATGCCTCTCAGCAGGATTCCTGCCACGGCTATCATGGCGCAGCGATAGAGCATCTGGGCGTAAACCAGGAGACCTCGATTCGAATCCTCCCGGTTAGAGAAAATATATTTTTCATCACAAATTTGTCAGTTGTGCCCACGAAAAACTTCAATATACCATACAACGTGATTTTGAAAGTGATTTCTTAAATTAAAATGCAACATCTCAATATATCGGTAGTATAACTCATTTTCGTTAAAAAACAAAACCTTTAAAATCCGGACCCCATTTGGCGTCAATGACAAGCATTAAGGTACAAAAACTTACCGAAGGAAATAAGCCAAGTTGAAGCACAAGTACGGTGGAATAGGATAGTACGGGACAACCACAAGAAACACATAGCTTCATCACAAATGATGTTCAAAATGTAGTCCATTATTGTCCACACAAGCATGCACTCGACGCGTCATGGAGACTCGCACTTAACCGTTTGTCGGATATAACTGAACAATAATCTAGTGCACTGATCTATCCTAATCTGACAGACCTATAATTCATGCCGTAAAATGGGTTTCTTTTAAATGACTAATAAATCGCCAGGCGCCTGGATGTTTTTCATTACTCCATAGACGTACGCACATTTTCGCGTATAAATTCAGTCTCTTGTAACTTACAAACCATCTTGAAAATAAATAAAAACGAAATCTGCCATTTTTCTTAAAATATTTTGTAGTATTGTGGATTTTAGCAGAGACATCACTTACGCAGTCACGTATACTTAGTTTTCCGTTCAACAAGCTGCACGGTATCTCCTGAGATTGTTCGATGTGCCGCATGTATCTACATTGGAACGTGCTTATTTTATATTATCCATCATGTCTTATAATATCAGATCTAACTAACTAACCAAAATGTGGTCTACTAAGGCTGAATCTTTAAGATTTTAACTGTCATGACTGTAGAACACATTATTTTAAATCGAACTGCTATCATTTATCCAGCAAAAGACGTACAGTCCTTGAGTATTCACTTGTATCATAGCTCGATAATAAAAAAAATAAAATTAAAACACCGCAAAACACAGAAGATTAGCGAAGAATAACCCTATGCAGTGTTGGATACAAGTATTACTCCCAGAAGTACCGCTGTACCGAGCAGCCTTTGCAAAAATAAAATAGATCAACTGATGACCACATGTGTGAGAGTGAGAAGAATTTCAGAAGAGAAGGCACTAGAACACAGACCTACAGAAAGCTTTTGGTACGATAAACCATGAGGTAGTGCCACAAATCCTCAAGGACAAAGGGGTTCCTCACTACTTATATATATTTCACACTCCACACTCTTTTGATATAACCATTTAGAATATTCAGATTCAGATGTCTTCTAAAATCACAAGACTATCGCATTTTCAAAGGAGTTAAGTAAGTTCTTTCTACTTGTTGCAAAAGAAAATGTAAATTATTATGAATTCTTAACCACAGAAACGAAAAAATACCTTTATGGCAACTGCCTCTTAAAGGAAGCTTGTTCTGAAAGACTTCATATAAAATGCTAGCGTCATTAAAAAACTGATCTTGTAGTCGACTTTAATCAATGACATCAACATTGTAAAAGTTTTAATGCTTAGCATTTTTCTGTTCTTGTTTATTTGTTAATGCAGACAGTTCCGTATTTACGTCACAATGAAATTTTTTTTCATAATGCATTTTATTTTCAGCTTACATTCCTGAGCTGTTTTTGAAGAGTTCTGTTCTCTGTGTCGATTCAAACTAAAAAGGTATTTCTCTAGCACACAAAAAGTACTGTCTAATAAACTTAAACTACAAAAAAAAACAAATTTTCATTTGATACTTCAAAGAGAAACCTGGAAAATTCTTTAAAAGCGCTACCCTCTTTTGATGGATATAAAATAAAAAAATCTATAATAGAAGAAAAAATAAGAAAAAACGTCAAAAAAGGCAATACATAGATTTATACATATAACTTTCAATGTTATCAGTACTATTAAAACATAAACTAATGTGATGTATGGCTCCAGAACAAATATGTTAATTAGAACATTTTTAGTGCAGAACATTATAGCGAATATGGCACTCGGAAAATCGGTTTATACTTAAATGCACAAAAGTAGTATTCATGCTATGAAACACATCGTTTTCAGCATAGGTAGTCTGTGCCTACTACTTTTGCAATTTGGTGTTGTCGGTAGTTTTGCTTAACAACTTTAGATGTTAAATGGTTTCGTATTCTAGGGAAGAGAGTTACTACCTCATCTCAAGCTTTACAATTTACGAGGTAGCACTGCATGAGCCCGGCGACTAAAATTTAAAAACTCTAAAAACTCTGGATGTACCCGTAATGAACGTAAATAAAATAAATTGCCAGCTCTTAAGCTAAGTCCAACTGGTATGAGGATTGGACAACCTTGAAGCCTACCCAGCTGAAAAGATTTTTCCACGGCGATGTCACTGTCGTAAAAGCAGTATGGTGATTAAATAAAAACCTCTATTCACCTTCAGCTCCAGCGGAGGCATTAAATTAATGCGGCGTGAAAATACAAGCCTACTTTTACTTTTCTGGGCCAGCTGCGACTAGGTAGAAAAGTTCATTAGCCATATTAACAGGGCGGCTCAAAGGGACGCAGTCATCATCATTTCGGCATCAGAACGGCGCAATTACTGAATTAGTTTTCATATAACACTGCATCACGACTTCCTCAATTTCCATTAGCGTTCGCCCTGTAATGGCAGCGCCATCGTGCAGCCTGTGCAGCATTTCGAGTTAAATGCGTCATTTTCTTATCGGGGGAAGCACATTACGCTCGGCGCCCCATAAACGCCGATGCAGGGTTGCCAAAACAGTAGCTTTTAACGGACACAAGGATGCAGAGTAATTAAAATAATCGAGAGGCGATAAAAACCCAAGTGTTTTCCATGACAGCGTTTTATCGTATCATCCTGTTATGTTTAAAGCCTCTACTTCTGTGGTTTATAACGTGCAAAGTTATCGTTTGGCTTTGTTTTTTTACGGTTTAATACATAAGTGTCGGTTTTTACTAAGATTTATGTGAATGATTTTTTTCATCTTGTACAATTATACCCAACCTTTATATATTTTATTCGCTTATTTCACATAAACGACATATGACCACCATAAACAGCATTATAACATATTTGGCCATACTGAAATAAAATCAGAGTTATCTTGCCACCTGAAGTTTTCAAAACCATTCAGTGAGCATCAAGTCCTCAAGTCGTCATCAACCATCATCGCTTTTACTCATAGGAGGGGTGGTCAGGTGGTCTCAAACTGGAACTTCTATTATATTCTGTACGTATACCATTCAAGATGCAGGATTTTATATTGTCCAATTATGTTCAGAGTAGTTTACACACCCTTACTACGTTGTTTTTAATCATTCTATTTGGTTCGTTACAAGTTGTTTTCCAAAAACATTTAATTACATATTTTACATATTATCCCWAACAATTACCGTACACAACAATATAAGTGAAACTGATGACTACAAAGAMAMCACGTTGCAAACTATAAAATCAAAATTTTTTCCTACAATCCAAAATGGATATACGAGTATTTATGCTGCAGACAGACACATATAGAAATTTTCTACTGGGGCTAATTAATCAAAGATAATCGCCTGAAGAGGTAGTTTTAGGATAGCAGTATTGCTAAGGAACTCAGGACCATTTAATTGGTTGTTGTCGATGACATGTTGTTTTCCAGGCTGGTTCCCACGTTGGTTATTTGAACTTGACGTTTCGACACTCATGTAGGTATCTTCCTCAGAAGTAGCTCTGAAACTGAAGTGTCCTAGTCCGCTCGGGTATTTATACTCGTCGGGTTCACTGATGCGTGGGCGTTGTTACGCATGACCGGTTTCCAGATTCCAGGTAGTTCGATGCCTCGGTCTCGGTTATAATTGTGCGAATTCTTCTGGATTTCGATGGGTTCCTTGTACAGTCTCGGCCAGAATCTCGCTTCCCTTGACAGCATTTGTGCTTCCTCGAATTTGATCATGTGGCCAATCTCCATTCGGTGTTCTGCCACAGCTGACCTGTCACATTGCCGGTTCCTGGTGTCTCTGATATGTTCCTTGATTCTCGTGCTGATGTGCCTTCCGATTTGGCCGATGTAAACCTTCCCACAGCTACATGGGATGCTATACACACCTTGTGTTTATAGCTCCTCAGTCGTCGAACGATATTTCGGCAAGGCGTTAGCTATCTTTCCCGGGGCGGTGAAGATGGTGTTTATATGATGTCTTCTCAGCAGCCGTCCGATCTTATCTGTACATCCATTGATGTAAGTTAGGTGGGCTGCAGCGATGTGCTCTTCTGGTTTCTTTCCTCCGTGGTTGCTTGTTGATAGACTTCTCAATCTGTGCCTTAGGATATCCGTTCTTCTGTAGTGCTCTGCGTAAATGTTCTAATTCCTCTTCTAGGTGGTCTAGTTCGCTGACTAGGTTCGCTCCCTGTATCAGCGTGTTGATGACTCCTAATTTTTGGGCAGGGTAGTGGTGTGAATCTGCATGTAGGTAGCGATCCGTGTGGGTTGGCCACCTATAGACCCATTGTCCTAGCGTGCCGTCTTGTTTCCTTGTCACCATCACATCCAGGAAGGGTAGGGCGCCATTGGTCTCCATCTCCATCGTGAATTGTATGCCGCTGTGGGTGCTATTTAGATGGTCCAGGAACTCCTTTATGTTCTGTTCTCCATGCGGCCAGACGGTGAAAGTGTCGTCCACGTATCTAAACCAACACGTAGGTTTAAGCCGTAACAATGTCAATGCAGTTGTCTCGAAGGCTTCCAAGTAAATGTTAACTATCAGCGCAGAAAGCGGTGACCCCATCGTCGTCTTCACGAAGATACCATTGGACGATGCCTTATGGAAGAAGAAGAAGACCTGGATGAAGAATCTACTTTCTTCAAGTTCCGGGAAGAATACTACGAGGAGACCGAAGGTGCTCCTATGGGGTCACCGCTTTGCTGTAATTGCTGTAATCTATATACCTAAAGACATTGGCACGAAGTGTAGTCTGGCGACATCGGATATTTCTATCGTTAAGTTGGTATTTTTCGCGTATTCTCGCTAAGACGTTTTGTCATACGATCACTATTTGTGTTGCTAGCAGTGACTTGAAAAATTCTTCTCATCCAGCGCATTTTCGTGTCGACGTGGACATTTATCCCCTCGTAATTCATAATTTTATTTAATAATGACATTTTATACTTGCTTTCAACGCAAGGGTAGTCCCTGTAATGTTCTTCTTTCAAGTTTTCAATGTTTATTTCAACATGTTATAAGTAAAAATAGGAAATTTAGGTCTAGTTCACATAATTTATTGTTTAATTCAGATCTACGTCACCCATCTTGTTTCACTGGCAGTTTAGCTTTTAATCTTGACAATCTGGTGCTTTGGGATATCTCTTTAAACTTTAATGTTATTATAAAGCCTTCTAGCAACCTTCTTGCACCAGTAATTTTGCTGTTAATCCAGTCCCTTCGAGACTTGCCTTTAACCTTTCAAGCATCGGTAATTAAGTGTAAGGTAAGGTTCTATTTTTATTATTCAGTTGACGAGCTTTGATCAGGGCGAAGAAAAATTGAGAAAATCTGACGTTACGGAACCTCAAAAAGTGATTTAATGGGTGTTTCTACATAATTGTATTTTTGTTAATGACGCCTTAAGAAATGCCCTAAATTTAAGATAACTCCAAAGCAATACACTAGGTCGAGGCCTTACGTACCAACTCAAACAACGCACAATATGTACATTTTTACCCTTCGTCCTTCCTTTAAATAAATATATCCAGACTCCCATGAAGCCGGAAGGAATGAATTACACAACTTAAATCTGACAACCACGCACAGGTAGCGGTGGCTTAATGCACCGTTTCCCAGGGGTAGCTCCCCCGTTTTGACCATAGCCAAACCGCCTGCGGGGAGAATACACCACAAGGGCAAATGGACCCAAAAAATACAATCCATTGTTTTACGCGGGCTGCAAATACGTTTCCAGAAGTTATGCGAGGGAGGATGATATGCGAAAAGCAAGGGCTGCAGGTAAAAACGGATGATGGGGTTGGGAAAATAGAATGGATAGCTACTACGTGCCCAGTGGTGTAATTTTCTCATATTGTGTAGTTTAAACAGTCAGATAATAATGTTGTTACGGTTCAAATTTTCGGGAGTAAATAAAAGCCTTTTAATACTGAAAATATTTATTTCATCAATTGTAAAGCATATGCCATCTGTGTGTCTAAGTATGCATATTAATCTTCTGAATGAGAGATTTCTTTGTTCAGCGATGTTTTCTGTAGATAGCTTAGTTTTTGTGGTTCAAAAGGAAGTACGCTTTATCGAGAGATAGGAGATTGTTTCTGGAAGGCGAACAGCGCTGATGAGGTGTAGAGTGAAATTTTCTGGGAAATATCTTCACAACCCAACAGGGGATAAAACTACCCTCAGCAGTATTTTTCGGATAGTCGATAGGGTTTGCTTGTGCAATATTTTCGACTATTCTACCTAGAAATTAGGGATCTAGCTTCACCTATTCCAGACCAAGTGATTGTTCACTTTTATTTTCAACCCTTGCTGTAAGCTGAAAGGGTTCTTTCTGTCACCCGGCGTGATATACTCACGGGGGTAATATGTCGATTTATCGATTCTTGGGGGCTAGATCATTGGTTCTGATCTTGGAAACCACCCTAGGGCGTCATCGAGGTACTACCACCACTGGTAGAGACGAGTGCTAGGCTTCTGCCCAACAGGATAGCTCCAAGCAGCCGTTCAACGAAGGCATTACGTAGGCATCGTAGTATCCTCGACAAATCTTGTTAGATTTATCCATACTTTTTCGTTTGGGATATCATGCCAGGGTTGTTACCTGATTCGAAGTACTGCATCTTCGGGAATATTAGACGTCCTTGCTAAAAAAGGGGGTGTTCAAACTGATTAATTTGTGGACCTCATCAAGGCATTACTTTGGTTTACTTACCTGTAAACGTTCGTAGAACAAAAGAACCGTATTGTTAAACTGTAAATATTGCATCTCTATAGGATTAAGGGTAGAAATAGATTGTTTTTCGTGAATTATATATCATAGTTTTGGCTCACTTGTACATCTGATCACGCTACGCCGCTCGTGAACCTTGTTACGTAATTTTTGAGATCTGGAATCGCTTGCGGTGCTACTACTAGCCAGGCGTGGTAACGGAGCGTCGGGTTAGCATCGTGTTTGCTTCACAATTTATTTTTGTTTAGCAAATAAAGGACACTGTACATAAGTGAAATCATTGGGGTGTGAATTTATTAATATTCCTGTACCGTGTGTGGTGAGATAACAAATTGGGGAAACGTAGTGGTTATTCTTTTTTATATAGTTCTTCTTCGATCTTAATATCTAATTTTCTTGATTATTATCCCTGTAGTGGGACAGGCCTCTTTTGGTAGTTCGGGATTAAAAATACTACCTGGCGCCCAAATCAAATACACATTAATATTATGGTAATAACGTGATTGAGTGGAAACCCCGACCTTCTCCACTGAGTAGCCGTGAGCAACCCTAGCAAATTTTTTTTGCTTTACGTAGAATTAAATACGTAATAATGTGTTAATGGAAAAATTACTTTCAGATTTTAGTATCAAAACAAATACCTTATCTATCTATATATCTATTAAGCTGTTAAATTAAATTAAAATTCGATGTTTTTAATGGGTCAATAAAACAGCTACGAGATTTTGTGGCACGTAAGTTTAGCAGTGAGAGAATTTAGTTTGTGTAATTCTTGTATAGCTTAATCGGCTTTTCTTTGTTTTTTTATCATTGTATTTACTATTATTTCTTGTAATTTGGTGTAAATACCTGTAAGAAGTAAATACTTTATTATTATTATTATTAATGCATCGGCAGCTATTTTCTTTAGCAATCAAAGGTATTATGTCACTCTGATGTAATCGTTGAATTAAAGTACTTCTGTTTGACAAGCTGAAAAAGAAAAGCAGCAAAACCAAATAATACCTAACCATTATAAATAAAACTGAAAACTACTGCAAATCAGCAGCAACAGTGACTAGCTCCCATTGTCGGGTTGAGCTGACACACACATTTAGGGTAGTTTTTCTTAATCGCATAGCAAAGTATTTTGCTATATACAGATTTATAAGACATAGGAAACTTCATTTCAAGCTCAATAAAACCTGATTTTAAAGTAAAAGCAAAACATCATCAGCTTGACGAACATTAAACTAAAAGCTAAATACTTCTAGTTTGTAATTAATCGACCGTTTGACTTTTGACTATCATGATGCAAACTGTGATAAACTCATACCGAATTCATGATATGCATAATAATTAATTAATTAAAACTTCTCAAGCACGCAGCAATATTAATTTAATAATTAAACGTGCATTCAGGTCGGCTAATGAAGTGAAAACAAAAAGTGTGTTGCATAATATTCGGGAAAAGCAGGTCCATCACATGGGCTTAAAACCTGTGTATCATTTGGAGTAAAAAAGGACGTAAACGGCGATCAAGAAATAAAATAGTTAAATACGCAAACAAATATTTAAGGTGTGATCAGTCAATTTACATTTTCACACTCCTAATCAATCCGTATGACACCTCAAAACAAATGATCGATGGTGAAAAATTCCTAAACCTGCTTAGGTTCCTTGAGTAAGCGCTTGCTGAATGTCTTGAATTAAGCCATTTAAAAAAAACTTCTACAAATATCTATAGAAAGAATATTGTCGATAACAACACAACACTGCAATCAAAAGCCGACTTTGTAAAAATACTACATTTGTTTCAGTATAATATGTTTGTGTTTATGTGAATTATGTACCTACCTATTTTGTTTACTTTGTTTTAATTGAAATAATATATTTGTGTTTATGTATTGAGGATAACATATTTGAGTTTATGTTTTGTCAAATATATGTTTTGGTTTTGTATTTTGACAATTGGGTATTTAAGTGAAGTAAAAATTACGGAATTCAATATAATTTCGTTACTAATTGTAACATATGCAAATAATTTCATATTTTGGTTAGTAGAAAAAATGTATTTAAGTACGTAAATATTCAAGTCAAAGTTGAACTATTTTAAAACGCCCTCTAAAGGATGTGACGACTTAACTGAAAACGGAAATATGCAACTTGGCAACAGTGTTACTTTGCATTCCTTTGTGTCTGTCAAATCACGGTCTGATGTCGGGCGTCAGACAAGCTGATTGTAAACACACATGGTTTTCTAAACGTTATCATCTTGTGCCGGTGTTGGATTTGTTAAAACGCGTTACAGATTATTCAGCTCAGCTGTCACTGTACTCTCAGTGGTCAGCTGTACACGATGTTGCTACTTACTCCTATTGTTGTTTATCCCTGTCTTTTCAACACGGTACAACCTGATTGTTCACTTATGACGTCACAACGGAATTCCTTAATTTATATTAATTAATATCTCAAGTTCTACGCAATATTGAAAGAAATTACAAAAACACGCAGTCTTATTTCAATTGGATCGTTTGGAATATATAATAAAAAATCCAATTATATACCTATGTTTTTATGTGTTAACATAAACCTTTTTTCTGCTTGTTATTAATGTGTATACAAGTATATTTATTTTATATCAACTTGCCAGCAGTAATTTTCATACTCTTCATAACACAACTCTTCTACATTGGTCTCAACCCCACATGCAGATTTTAAAAGTCGACGCTCATGGATGCGAGTACTATCTCCAGACGTCTATGAGCGATACAGGCAATGTTAAGTCGTAAATAGTATACAACGTGTGTCGAGAACAAATGGTGAACCAATTGGTGAACTTAATAATTATGCACATGTTGAATAACCCTATTTCCAATTGTCTTTTTTCTCACGATATCAACTCGGCGAGGATTATTTCAGTACTTGAAACTGCCATTCGGCATATGCATTTCACAAGGATTATTTCAAAGAATTATTGAACACCTTTTGTCTGAAACTAAAGGTGTTTGATGTTACTTAATCGTCTTATTATTACAGAAGACAAAAATGTATATTGCTTATTCTTTAGTAAGTATGTACATAGCAAGTAATCTTCTATTCTGCAGTGAGGCACTCAAGCGAAATTTTCGCACCAACGACGGTGGCATCAAATTCAACACCCGCCAACAAATCAGGCCGTTGTTGACCCGCGCCGTTTTCGGTAGGTTAAATTCGTAAACAAGTCTGACATGCGCCGCTTTGTGTTCACGGTCCACTTACCGCTGATGGAAACCTAATATTTGATCGGCATTATTTGTCCTGGCCGACGTTGTAGTAGGTGTCGCTGCACTCTATCTGCCCGCCGGACAAGCAGCAATATTGAATTGAGCACTTTCACTGTTTGTATAGAATTGTCGAACATAATGGGGCAGCGGATTCGCTGATAAAGGGCAGAAAGGGAAATTGATGGGAGTACTCTCGGGGCTCGCGATTCCGGTGTTGAGCAATAGCAGCCAGATTAAAGTGCGGGTCTGAATGGAATTTAACTCGCTTGGGAAGGTAGAAAGGTTCCGAAGGTTTTCACAAAACCTTAAAATTTTTAATAAAAATATAAACAAAAGGTTCTAATTATACATTAAAAAATTCAGATAACGCATCCCAGATCTCATGATTAATTATGCTTTCCACGGTGGTAAAAATTCAAGGTAATTACAGGATTAGATACATATTACAAACTACGCAAATAAAATAACCGGAGTGGTTTGTATATTTATAATTAGGTGCTTATCAACTAATTTCATGATCCTATGAGGTGATCAACAAAGTCAACAATACCTGAACGGCCCTTCTGCTGTGTGGAAGGGTAATGCTCAATCCACATATTTCGGTGGATTGCAAGAACAGTATTCACATTCAATAGTATTGCTTATTTAAGCAACGAAGAGTTAAAACACAAGCAAGGATAATGCTGCTTGTCTCAAGTAAAACTAGCACCCTCCAAATGTGCGCAATATATCAAGTTTGGTCAAATGCTGAAACACGTTAGTTATAGCTTGAGATGCGACCAAAATTTATCTTGGTTTCAACGTTATTCCTTCAAAAAAATTTATTATCAAGTGGGGTCGTCAAGATACACATCAATTTAAAGCTGCGTTCACTGTTTAAGCAACCATGCCTTGTTTTTCAAATCTGAACGGCCCTTTTTTGAGAATTCTCCTACAAAGTCGCTTTGAGAATAATGATAAAACATACATAAATTAATTCCAGGCAAGTTTTGCTGACCAAGCTCTAGTCAAGTATAGCCCTTAACAAATATTCTGCACTCTATGTCTAAATATATATTATCTACTTACCTTGTGGTCATTGCAACAAGAGTTGACAAACATATCTAAGCTGCACAATAGTCGTCACTCACCTGCAAAAAAGACAAAAATAATTGTTAGGTAACATATTCCAGGTTACATTTACTGATGTGTATTAAAATTGTTTTATTTATACTACCGGTTTATAAAATATATAATTGGATGGTTTTAGTAAAATAATTAAAGTAAAATTGATGCAAATTATTGCGAGAGAACTCTGATTTGGGCGGTTGCCACCAGCTCTTCCTTGTCAATGTCGGAATATCCGATTTGTATCGAAACCCTGATGTACAATAGGCACATGTCCTTAGACAAGAAAAAAAGGTGAACACCAAAGTGTTCGTGAATAGCTCCGACTGGCAGTGACGTCCTAGCATGTATTACAGGAAGTATTTAAGACTTTAGTCAAATTTTTTTACAGAAATGCATGGACTATATGTGCAGTATCTAGCTAACAGAAATTAGGTAATATACCTGTGGCACCAAAAGCAGGCAGCAAATTGATTTTTTTATATGTGGAAACCTATTTCCTCACTCCAATTTTTACGCTTACAAGCTTCACAGAAAACCATGCTGCACCACTGCTCTTGTTTGGGAAAAACCTTTACATGTTGCACAAAATATCGGGCAAATTTTGCAGCGGTTGTCAAGTCCTGTCACATTCAGTTAAAATGGCGGCCTTTCGTTTTTGGTAACATTTTCGGTATATGCACCAAATGCTTAGTTAATTATCCTTATCTAAGTACATTTCAACGTATTGATGATACAAGTCCTTATGGTATAAAAACATATACCAGTATTGCCTAGTGAAATATACCGAGTAAATAAATAAAGTACTGCATATACCTTCATTTTTAGGCTAATTATATCAGACATACGTTTTACTTCAGCTATTGCATTGGTCGCTCCTACCGGTAAGTACATAGTGCTGCGCTATTGGCATCGCTAGAAGGCAGTGGTCATCACTAGTGTTGCACAGAATGTAAACGTCTACGTCAGAAAAGCTTAGAAAACATTTAGTCGTCGTCTAATTCAGATGATAGATTTCCACCTAAAATGTCTCGTTTCAGGCTATTTCTACAGCGTTTGAAGTGGCGTTTGATGAGTAAACGATGTGAACGACCAATTTTGTCGAAGAAAGGGATAAATCGTTTTGTTCATAATTAAAAAAAAATATTAAAAATCGTTTGGGGTACATAAAGTTACAGAAATTCCGCAGAACGCAAGAGAATCAAATTTTACATTGTTAATAATAATATTAATAATGTTACTTTAGTCAATGAAAAATGTTTAAAGAATAACTGCCTGAATTGTCAAAAGGATATGACTTCTAATCCGGTTTTTTAAAAACTGCTTCAAGAGCATACCCTCATTTACTTCATACGTCATGAAACACACGAATTATTTCCGTCAGTACAGAAAAGTACGAACTATTTCAAGTACAAAGAAGGAATTACACGAGTTCTTCTACAAAAACGAATCAGTGCAAACAGTATATACAATATTTACGACCAGGTATTGATTAGTTACCTACTTTTCCACCATCCTTGTCCAGTACCTGTGCGATAGAGCCTTTTATTAAACGGATTTCTTATACATTTTTTTCTATTTTGCGCATTTTGCCTCTTCTACATATGATGTAAGAAATTTAAAATGAAAAATTTTGGATATTTTAACATGCCATGCTTAAGTGGGCTAAGTGTCAATTTTGATAAGATCCATGACAGTTACAACGTTACGGGGTGGAATTTGTTTAATGTTCCCTTAGAGTGCTGTAGTAATACCAACACTGGAAAATAAAAAATTCCGTTTCATTGATTAAACTAGACGAAAATTATCACGTTAACAAAGAAAATTGTTTTCATTCTTTTTGTTCTTTGGCAGGCTCTGTTATTGTATTTACACTTTTCTCAACTCAGCAGCAATAAATTGTACAAGTCTGATACATTTTTGAAATGAGCAAAAAATATCCTTTTCAATGATATGCCTTTTGACCGCGCTTCCTATTTAAAAAATTCAACTTGCAACCATATCTAGGAAACGAGAGTTGAAAACATTCCAGAAAATGCATTTAATTATCCATAGGCCCATGCACAATTTCAGAAAAATTGGTCGAACAGAATCTGAAATATCCTGCTGGTTCCATACTTTGTAGCGACCCTATCCATCATATAAAACACAACTTCACACTACGATCCTTCATTCGTCGCCCGACGTGCCGTATCTAAGTTGACTTCTCGAGAAATTAAAACTGTTCTGCTCATAAAAATTAATTTGCTTTTCAAATTGAGAATCTTGATTGGTACACAAAAAATAACTCTTTGTTTACCTAACGGCTCCCAATCTTCCTAAAATAATTTCAAACAAGCCGTCCCCACAGCAACCGCTAATTTGTAAACCGCCCTCGTCTGCCATACCAGCATCACAAAAATCCACTGGGCATCGGATAACAGCCGTTTTTGCAGGCCGACATAAAAACGCGGTGGTCCACCGCTAATTTACCTTCATCACCAGCAGCGCCGTGTGTACACGTCAGTTTTTGATGTAGCCAGTTAATTGCCGCTGAACGTGCCGCCCGCGTAAAAAATTCCCCCTCGGCGCTGTTTTCGTACGTATGCTTTGTTATCGGAAATACACATGGCGCCCATGGGGATGGTACGGCCCCGGTTCCAATATCGCCGAAATTCCCACGACGCGACGCCGAAACGTATGTTATCTATCTGCACGATCCGAATACCGTCGCGTCGGTCGTATAGAATAAGTACAAAGATGCGTGAGAGCCATGCAAAATTTATAGCGGCGCTATGACAGGTTGCGGTTGACCCCGAGATCTGATTTGGAACCCGCGTTCGAAAGATACGACGCTTGGGGTTCGTGATTTTAAAGCCTTCGGGAAGGCAGTGGATTTAATTGCATAACCTTCTATCCCACCTTTCAGGAGTAAAGAGAATAATACATTATTATTTTTAAGAATCGTCATCTATCTGCTTGTATAATAAGGTTCCAGTTTCTTTAAAGTGGGGTTTGCTATTTGCATAAAATTCCAAACACGTGTTGGTTGGCAATACTGTTACCATGAGACAAAAACAAAAAAATCTGTTCTGGATCTTGATATCGATGCGTCATTCTCGGTCTAGAATCCAGAATCTCGAATCTGGGTATTCTTGATGATAAAAATAAGCACTATGTGTATCGATTCAATATAATATCGTTTATTAAGGATCGATTCGGTTCTATATATCACACTTAAAAATATGTTGTATTCCGAGCTCCTTCCCACCTTGCTGATTTGACCTTGACGTTTCGACGCTCATGTCGGTATCTTCCTCAGAAGTAGCTCTGAAACTGAAGTGTCCTAGTCCGCTCCGGTATTTATACTCGTCCGGTTCGCTGATGCGTGGGCGTTGTTACGCATGACCAGTTTCCAGATTCCAGGTAATTCGATGCCTCGGTCTCGGTTATAATTGTGCGGGTTTTTCTGGATATATCGATGGTTTCCTTGTACAGTCTCGGCCAGAATCTTGCTTCCCTTGACAACATTTGTGCCTCCTCGAATTTGATGATGTGGCTCCATTCGGTGTTCTGCTACATCACATTGCAGGTCTCTGGTGTCCCTGATGTATTCCCTGATTCTCTTGTTGATGTGCCTTCCGGTTTGGCCGATGTAAACACCAAATAGAGACTGGCCACATCATCAAACTGTACAAGGAAGCCATCGAAATCCAGAAGAATCCGCACAATTATAACCGAGAACAAGGCATCGAACTACCCGGAATCTTGAAACAGGTCATGTGTAACAACGCCCATGCATGAGCGAACCGGACGAGTATAAATACCGGAGCGGACTAGGACACTTCAGTTACAGAGCTACTTCTGAGGAAGACGTCAAGGTCAAATAAGCAACGTGGGAAGAAGCCCGGAAAACAGCATGTCATCGACAACAACCACGGAAGCCTTCAAACCAAAACACTTAAAAATAGTAATCGTTACTTAAACTAATTTATTTATGGAACACACAGAAACAAATGTTTCGTCTAAGAAAAAATATTTCTGCTTTCAGCAATCATAGGTATAATCTTACTTATTTTAGTAACTTATTTTATTACATCTGTATAGTAGTACCTACGGCCTTACTAAGTCTGACTACAGCATCAGGCCTGACCTGACTCTACCACCATATTAGAGCTTATTGACAGTGCTAGAATGTTTGATTGTATGCATTTTCAGCATAGGTTTACAGGTTATTATATCATAAAGTTAAATTCTGTCACATATATGAGTTGTTCCATTGAGTTGTGTAAAGCGTATGTTGGGTTGAATAATTTAAATAATCGTACACATTACGACAAAGTCTGTTTTATGTACAAAATTTTGCATAATATGTACGATGCTCCACAGATACTTGAATTTGTCAGTTTTAACTTATCTAAATATAGCACTAGAAATACTCCACTATTTTATATAAATACTTCTGATACGGATTATTTACAAAATTCGCCTTTAAATAGTATGTTAGCTAGTTGTAACTTTGTTTCAGGAAATTTAGATCTCTTTGTTAATAACTTTTCCAAATTAAAACTCTGGGCCAAGCGCGAATTGATGTTCTTATGACTTATGTAGATAAATGGATACCTATTTGTACATGTAACTGGTTTATGTAAAGGCTTCGCCGTTCTATTATCCTTATATGACTAATATTAAAATATGGCAGTCTAGTATAAATGCCACTTTGACCTGGAATTTGAAAAGGGCCCTGATGTTTCAGTGGTTAGCACATACAGTCCCGGTTCAAATCTTGTCTGGATTGGAAATAGCCTCATGAACATATCTGCCTGCAAAAAAAACCCAATTAAATCTCTTATAATGATTATCGATACTCTTAATATTATTAAAAATATCGATATATTTGCAGCATCGCCACCTCTAGTATTCACACTGATTTTAGTTAGTAACGTAATGTGTTTGATGGGTGAAGAAAATCGAGAGATCTTTGTGTTCAACAAATAGCAGTTGTTTTGTTCAGAGTAGTCCTGTTGAAGAAGTCGATTATTAGGGAGGGTTCAAAGGTGAGGTAAATTGTTTAGTTTGACTAATTTCAGTTGCTGCTATATACAATATTATATTATATTATTATATTACTCCACTTAGTATTTAAACCATCGCAAACACTGCAAGAATTCGTTTGAAAATGAAGAATCTATTCTTTTACCAACCTGTTCTTCACTATTATTTTAAAATAAAGCCAGTTTTATTTTCGCGTTTCTTCCCAAAAAAATTCGGAACCATTTGTAATTTTAATAAAGGCGAAATTGAAAAAAAAACAGTCTGATATACTTTTGATATTAAAGAAACGGCTCACCCATAAATAATAAATACTCATTACCAATGCAATTATCGTATACTTATACCACTACAAAACTGTCTCCGTTATAACCTTAGCATCAATTCAGTATATGGTCATAAAACAATTTTTATGTGTATGCGACACTCCAACTTCGTAACTTTTATGGATTTGCCATAAAGTTTTAGTACCCACACCTAGTATTGTCCGTAGTGAGGTCCACAAACTACCTTCAAGATCACATGCGGAGAAAGGCAAACTAGACTTTCGTTATAAAACTGTATAACGAACGTGATATCGCACCTATTTCGGAGTACCTACCCCGTTACCATTACCATAATGCCTATTTATAGGCAAATAAAGTTCATCGTAACTACTCCGCACACAGGTTTTGTTTAGCGAATACAAACAGCGAAGTTTCGCTAAAATTATAAAACGTTGTTACGGGTTAGTTAAGTCCCGAGGGAAACATTTTTAATTTTGCGCAGTATAAATGTAATTATTAGGTCAGAAATACAGCACACATTTTGAAAAAAAAAACATGTTCGTTATGGTTAGCAATATTTTTCGTAGCATTATTTGAAATAAAATCCTTTATTACTTCCACATCCAACGGATGGGAAGTATTGTATCGCGAAAAAAATTTTTATTTGCTCAAATTTGAGCAAAAAAAATTTATTGTCTGTATGTCCGTGGATTTGTTTGTGGACACGATAACTTTTGAAAGACTTAATATATGAACTTGAAATTTGGCAAACGTATAAATCTTAACTACCTAAAGCGACCTACTGTTTGTGGGGTAAGTAGGGTATCGGGAAGGGGACGAAATTGGGGAGTAATTACCCTTTTTGCAAATTTTTATATTTTTGTTCGTTTTAATATGTGATTAGTAGTAT
The DNA here is from genome assembly GCA_025024175.1 of Rhyzopertha dominica. Lineage (NCBI taxonomy): Eukaryota > Metazoa > Arthropoda > Insecta > Coleoptera > Bostrichidae > Rhyzopertha > Rhyzopertha dominica. The sequence goes on along the minus strand of QCXZ01000041.1, from coordinate 41,928,200 downwards.
AACTGCGAGTATTTTCGCTCTTATAAATTTTCAGTGCAGCAAACTGTTTAGAAGATATTAGCAAAAAAGCGTCACTCGGTTTTTCCTAAATATCTCCGAATATATTTAATATATTAAAAAAATGAAAATACCATCAGATAGAAAATAAAATTTCTCACAATAAGTGTCTTAGAAAATTTATTCAAAATTTTGACATTTTCAAAATATTTCCAAAAAACTTATTTTGGACCCTGCTCGTGCGATTTTTTTTAAATTTTGGTATTATATAGAAAATCACATTTCTGATCAGAAAACACTCTTGTAATTTTTTTGTTAAGTTGATAATTTTCGAGTTATTCGGAAAAAACCGATTTTAAAATTTATATATCTTTGCTAATATCACGAGGACTGTTTGTCTTAGAAAAAATGTGTAGAGAGAAAAAATGCTCAAAACCTAATTACTAATCATATAGTATAAGAAATAAAAACGTAAATGTCATTTTGAGAATTGGATGTGGAGTATTGATTCAATTTTCAACGGTTTTATTACATATAAGACTAAGAGTACATGTACAAAAAAGATTACAACTACCAAAACGCATACAGTCCTATGCAGGACAAAATTTTTGCATCCTGTTCAAAAAAGCTTGGACTATCTACAAAAAAAAATAAATACGCAAAATACATGATTATTCTGTATTCGATTATAACGATATATTGTCTATTATAGTCAAATTCTCGTTACTGCTCATAGATTTGGTATTGTTATATAAAACGCGAGGCATCTCCTATGGTCATAATAGGATTTAGATGGTTCGGGTTGTATGCAGTTTGCCAAATTGGCATAAACAAATCAATAAAAGACTAATTTAATTAGTTTCGTAACCATTATAATTCAGTTTTGTAATAGGACACTATACAAATATGACGGCGGTTTCTAGGGCATACCTAAATGAATGTTAACATTACTTTGCAGAAAAAGGCACATTCGGCCTAAAATTTTAGTAAAAATATACTTCAGGATACACAAAATGTTGTTTCAGTTAAGAAAGGAAACCTGTCCCCATTAGACCGTAGTTTTGTCGTTAGATGCTCGGAACGCGAAAAGGTGGATCCTGCCATTTTGTCGTTTCTAGGAAGGATCAGCAGACAAAATTTTAATTTTCTTTCATTTACTGGAATGCGCATCTTCGAAGATTTTTTAAGTTCATATATAAATTCTTGCTAATTGATTAGAAATGATTTACTTGATAGTTCAATAACTATAGTAATATCGTTAGTAATCTTTTTATCCATGTCAGATGTTAACGCTGGAAAGCTTTAAAGCTGAGGTAACTCAAATTTAAAGACACCTTATGAAACGCATAAAAATTACGGCAGACAGAGACTTACTGGTCTGTATCAATATTTAAAGAATTGCGAATTCTTTAGATTAAAGGACTGTAAATTAAAAGAAATGATATTACAACTGAAAGAAAGTATTAACAAGAAAAAAACAACTTGCCTGTCGCGTAACACTAACACCATCTGAATAATACATTTTCTCTGCAATCAACTAACATTTTACAGAAAATATGGCTTTTGTAGAAAATTGAAATATTTGCGTGATTCATTTGTATACATGATCCATACTGCGCTCAATTACAAAAATTATACAATCMTGCACGCTACAGCGAGCAACTAAAAAAGAAATTCGTCACGATATCCATACTTATTTCGCCGTTGCAATCCCGTTGCATTTAACGGTGCTCCGACCATCCCCCTTGTCGTAGTGTGGCGAAATCGTCACGGCCGACCTGCATAAACGCAGAGCGCAGTTAACGAGCTCCATGCAATTAGTCGGAATGACTCCTCAAGATCTGTCGTTAATTTCGTGCAGCTTAAAATCTTAGCGAAGCCCGATTCAACGGTTCCTACGCTACTGACCTCGGACGGAATAGCCGTCACAAAAGGAAGAAAATGCGAACGCGAGACGCTTTCATTACTTTCCGCGGAAGGTTTAATTACATATCGAAATGATGGCCTGCTATGTCAGAAGATAGTTGCACAAGGGTATAATGGAGCAGTGGCGTAGCTAAAGAGTAAATTCTGTCTTCCCTGATCAAGTAAAATAGGTATTACTGTTTATTGGTGATATAGTGTGAGTTGCTAGTTCTTTACTATTCTGTATATTTGTATTTTGCATGTATGTTGTACGAGGGGGACCCAAAAGTAACGACTCCGTGGGCGCTGCCATTCGTAGACGTAGACACGGTTCTCCCACTAGATGGAGTTAGTAGATACCTTCATGAAACAGCTGTGCAGACGGCGTCAGTGTAGAGCTGAACGTGCAAGCGTGGCGTTGTGTTTCTCTGACTGTTGGCGGGTTACCCCTGCGAAGTCGTTATGGCAACTTTAAAAGAACAAAGAATGTGTGTGAAACTTTGTTTCCTGTTTAAAAAATCTGCAACGAAGACAAACCAAATGCTTCAGGAGCCTTTCCAGGAGGATGCTATGAGCCGCACACAGGTTTTCGAGTGGTTTGGGCGCTCTAAATGTGGCGAGATGAATGTTGAAGACCAAGCTCGTTCTGGACGCACTTCAACATCGCGAAACGAGGAGGACATTGAAAAAGTCCGCTAAAAGATCAACGAGGATCGTCGCCAAACGATCGACCAAATTTCAGCATAAACAGGAATAAGTTGGAGCTCGTGTGTTAGGATTTGCACATGAGACGTGTTTCTGCTAAATTTTTTCCGCGCCTTCTCACACAGGAGCAAAAAACCATCAGCAAGAATGTGTCAGGACTTGAAAACAGAGATTGCACGTGATCCAAATTTCTTGAACAAAGTCATTACAGGGGATGAGAGTTGGTGTTACGGGTATGACTCAGAAACCAAGCAAGTGTCAAGTCAGTGGAGGACTCCCAACTCTTCCAAACCAAAAAAAGCAAGGCAAGTGAGCTCAAATGTGAAGACGATGATCATTGTCTTTTTTGATGTACGTGGAATTGTGCATCGGGAATTCGTACCCTCTGGCCAGACTGTTAACCAGCAGTTCTACTCGGATGTTTTTTAAGGCGTCTGCAAGAGGATATGCGGAGGAAACGCCCGGAACTTTGGCGATCAGGTGACTGGTTTCTTCATCACGACAACGCTCCAGCACACATGGCCTTATGAGTGACCGACTATACGGCATCTCAGAGTTCCAAACATGCTTCCAACAGTAGGAAAAGAGACTTGATAAGTGTATTTTGAAGGTGACTGAAGTAATTTTGTAAAAAGGTTTTATGACAAAAATCCGGTTTCTTTTGTGTGTCCCCTCGTATGTTGATGGACGTTCTTACTTGATTTCAGATTTAGTTAGTGAAACTGAGTATATACCTTGATCATCACTCCACATTTTTGTATGACTCACTACATTGTTTAAGATTTACTTGTGGTATGTGACAGGGCTCTGTATCGGGACCATTATTATATTTATCGCATCAGACCATAGCTCTGCCGCTTAAAAAGCGGATTCTTTACCACCGATCTAGTAGAATTCCATTAGTTTCAAAGATTGCTATTTCCATTATAAAGGTCGCCACAATATACAGCGATCAAAACGAAAAAGGAGCCACTTCTAGAACTGTTTATAGTTTTTCATGGGTATAATTAATTGTTACAATTCTGGTTTATTTATTTATCTGAAACTGTTCTCCAACAATTTATGTACAAAGTTGTTATAATTTGCTCCTATTGTTTAGGAAAAAATGAAAAATGTAAAAATGTACGATTTAACATTTAATCGTTTTATTAAAAGATTAATAAAACAGCAAAAATTTACAGTTAATATGGAGTATGACCCCCTTTAACTCGTAAAACTTCTGCACAACGCCGGGGCATACTTTCAATCAAATTTCTTACGTTAGAATCCAGCTGCTCCCATTCTTCCAAGAGAATTTCTTCAACGTGTTGAAGGTTCTGGATTGGCTGGCGTTCGTTGCCCAAGTAGGTCCCAGAAATGCTTAGTTTGATTAAGGTCCCGACTGCGAGCGGGCCAGTCCATAACTTAAATATTATGGGTATTGAAAAATGTTTGCACTATTCGGGCGATGTGTGGGCGGGCATTATCTTGTTGCAGTACAAATTCTGGACCTATATTACCAGCAAATGGTCCCACATGTGGTTGTAAAACTTCGTTGAAGTACCTATGAGCAGTCATAGACCCCTCACGAATTACCACAAGTTCTGTGTGCCTACCCCAAATCATCATCGACCCTCCTCCAAAAGGAACCCTTTCTTCTACACTAGAGTCTATATAACATTCCCCTGGGCGTCTCCAGACCCGAACTCTTCCGTCAACGTGGTTCAAACAGAATATGGATTCGTCAGTGAATAAAACTTTGCTCCACCGCTGCAAATTCCATTGAACATGTTCATCAGCAAACAACCGTCTTGATCTGCGATGCTGAGGGGTTAAATAAGGCACTCTAGCTGGTCTTCTTGCCCTAAACTGATCTTCACGAATTCTGCTGTTTATTGTTTGAGTACCTATTCTGGTTCCTGTGGTAATTAATATATTAAACTTTGCCTTTGCGGTCTACGAAGCACATCAACATTGATGTTGCTTCTTGCACAATTGCAACAAAATTAAAGAAGCAAGTGAGCAAATGCATTTATCTCTTGATATCAAGTTTGCACATTTAAACTTTATGGCTTAGTAAAGGGAACTGTTCATTGACGGTTACAGTTCTAGCTACAATTTTGCAAAGTGGCTCTGATTACTGAATAGCGATTAACTTTTGTTTTTATAATTTTAAGTTAACAAACAAAATATAACTTAAGAAATAAGTTGCTCCTTTTTCGTTTTGATTAGTTTATTACCACCTACCAAAAAATTTATAAATATTCCCGTGTTAAACATTTTATCTCGTTGACAAGATGTGAAGAGTCTTTGACAAAGGAGGCTGAGCTTCTTATATGTGGCCATAGAAGTTTAGAAATTCAGCTAGGTTGCAGGTACGTGATCCGGAAAGGCTCATTATGGTTCTTAGAGGTATATAATCCTTGATAACTTTTAGGAAACTATAGAGACAACATGATAGTAGTGTTCCTGAACCTACAATTTGGAATAATCTTACATTCTGTGTTACTACTAACAAATTTATCTATTTATGTTATTATAACCTAAGAAGTACACTGTGCTCTTTAAACTCCTGACATATTAACTACGCAAAACGAACCAGAACTCTTAATCCCGAATGCTGTATGTAAACTGCTATGCATTTGAGAACCACATAGTGTGGATGTGGAGAACTAGCGGCTGCGGATTAGGCAACCCGAGTGATGCTTGAGCGGTTGCCTAAGGTTTGTTGTTCTCGTATGTTCGCGAAGGTTCCACGTTAGACAAGGATATGGCTGTACGTTATTTTTGAAATTATTCTGCATGTATAAAAGCCATCATGGACAGTGAAATTTTATTTTTGAAAGTGGTAAGCAACAAGCCAAGCACACATTTAATAATGTTCTAAACATTTAGACATTTTGCAATTCTGTAACTTCAAAAGTCAAAAGCAGGTCGAAAATAAATTGTGGATGGGAATAAAAGCTATACTCTTCTGTCCTGTCGCTTTTATACCTCAAACATACATAACATTGCCTATACTTTTAAAATGGTCGTATATCCTTCAAAACAGTAGTGCTTCTGTTTTTCTTTAATAAGGGTACAGACTGCTGGTCACAAGTCTCGTGATACAAAAAGCAATAGTGCTGGTGATGACCTTATAAAGAAAAAGGGATTGCCATCTTAACTCAGCTTTATATCGAGGCGCTTTTGTCACTCCTTGCACATTAAAAGCAGGTCGTTTAGAAGAGGTGAAATCAGCGCCCAGAAAGTTTGCTCGCCAGAAGGACCGGGGACTTCCTGGAGGAGTTTATAATGACGTTGCGGGGGTTTACATTTCATTTTCCGCACAATGGACGCCCGATGAGGGAGATTTTGAAGTGCCATATAAAAGTGGGGAAACGATTTTAAAAGTCGAGGGGAAAATTAAGGAATTTTTCTTTCGGTAATTTGTTACACACTGCGGTTTAGAATGGTGCTGATGCAACTGCGGGTGGATGTGTCTCGTAGTAGATGTTTTCTCAATCTGAATTTTAATAATCATTTGTTAGCTATGAAGGTTTTTAATCATATAAAAACAACTACTATGTGCTATATATTTTAGAATAGACTACACTATACCTCTTTTTATTAATTGTTTTACCGTTCAATTATACCTAGATATTTTTTTTGTTAACTAACGAACTAAAAACTAAACTTAAATAAAAAGTAGCAATCCAAGATAACATGAATTTATCAGACTGATCTGTGCAATTCTAATATATTAGCATAGGAGTTACTAAGGCCATCAATATCAGTCCTCTTATTTAGAGATTCCTTACAGAAATAAATATGGATCATGTCTAGAAAAATATATTTATTAAGTGATCTTTCCGTTGCAAATACCTTGATATTGTCAAAATCCGTCCGATGATCATTCGTGAAGACATATTCTGATAGAGCATTACGAGTGTCTCTAACATGATCATGTAGTCTCATTTTTAGTAACCTACATGTCTGTCCAATGTATATATTACAGGTGACTTAATAAGTATGGGTATTTGATCTTTTATTTGAGAAAATAAAATAAAATAAATAAAATAGTTGTTTAAATAAAAATAAAGGCGGATATGCGGTTTCAGTAATATTTGATCTAAGTAAGTTTCCCACTAAGGCCTAATACGCGATTAAGTAACTTTTTCAGGTACAGATTTTGTAAAAATAGATCTTTTAGTGTGTGTAAATTATGATTGCCTAGCGCAGGATGGCTAATCCTTTTCACCCTATCTCTCAAGCCTTTAACAAGGTTGATTTTCGTATGAAATCTGTGATTGGATAGAAAGAATGATCGTATTATTGAAAGTGCGAATCAATAAAGGGTGCACGTCTCTCAGTCTTATTCTCTAACGTAAGTTGAATATTAAGGATCGAAGTTATCGGAAATATTAAGGAGTGTGTCATCTTGACCATCAGACATTAGAAGAATCAGATCATCCAGGTAAGTTAAAAGATAGTTGTGGAGTTACTGTCAATGGCAGATCTTCCATAAAATATTGGGCCAATATAGGAGTAACTTTGGATCCCATTGGTGTACCAAAGACTTGTTTATATACTTCTCCATTAAAAGTGAATATGTATGACCATAAGCACCATTTCTGGGCATGGGTCGCTCAATTTCTTGAGCTCTTCTGATCCGATTTAGGTGGTGGATTAGTCCGCTTTCTTCTCGTTTGCTGTATTTTTGACCTATTTGCTATGTTATTCCATTCTTTTCTGCCCTTAATCTTTTCTCGCCAGCCCATTACTTTGCTAGGTCTCCCATAACTTTACTTAGGGATCTGTCTCGTGAAAAAGTGCATATGATGTCATAAATAAACTTCAAAATAGACAAAAATTCTATCTTTGGAATATTAGATTGCTAATTTTTCGTAATACTATTAATGCACAATTAAAGTAGTGTTTTAGTGAACAAGGAGACAATATCAAGACTGACTAATATGCAATTTTCAAGAACGAACGCGAAAGAATCCTTAATATAATAATCATTATTGCAGTTAACAGGTAAGAATGTCAGAAATAAAACCAGCTAACAAGCTTGTAGGTGAACCAATTGATGAAGTAATCTATATAAAAGACAACTGAGGTTAATGGAGTTATCTGGAGCTTATTGTTTACCACTTTATAGTTTATGAATTGGGTATTCATTGTATTGGAGGAAATTTCTTGTTTTTGTTGTTATTTGGTGTTTTTTTTTTAATAGGCACACAAGAAAGGGTTGAATTGATGTATCTTAGTTGGTAGAAGCCATTTTCAGTTTTTTCTTAAGATAAATGAGCTCTACAGTCTACATAATAATGTTTATGTAATAAGTATCGCGAAAAATATTTGTCGCCCTGTTTTTCCAAACAAAGCGGCTGCCAAATATCACCAAAGGACAAAATATTCTTAGAAGAACCAATTGAATAATCTCTTGTATTTTTGTTAGTAAACAGCCTGTATATAAAACTTTTCATCCCAGCTTAGGTTTCGAAGAGACGAATCGTTTGCTTAATTTAAAGATTTAAAGCCTCCAGAATTAAATTTTATTAACACGATAGGGCGTATTCAGTTCTTTTTATCTCAGAAATTAAATTTCTTCTTTCCTTAACGTTGTGTAGGCCGAATTTATAGAATAAATAATGTCAAGCATCGTTTTAAATTTTTAAAGATATTTTTTCTATCAATTCATCTTTGCCCGAGTCTAGCATATCATAAAAAACAAACTTCACTTACTGGAATTAAAAGTCACTTCGTGATAATTCGCAAGACAGCAGGTATACTTGTAACCGCTTATAAGCAAAAAAGAAAACAACTCATAAAACAAAACACATTCAAAACAGTCAGCTTGTTTCCAAGCTACCTAATTAATTACTTTTTTTGATTCGCCGGATACAATCACTCGTATGTGTAAATAAAGGAGTCAAGTTTTGACACCCCGTAACTAAAAAAAAATAAATTCTCAATCAATTCTAACCACTTATAAATATACCTTACCCTTGCAGCATATTAACAATATCGACTCAGGCATTAAAATGTCGTGCGTTGCAACAATTAATCTACCAAAATAAAATGTTTCAGCTTCATTCATGCAGATATATGAGTGTTTTCCTGTGTTCCTGATATCAACCTTAGCGACGATCAATAATTGCTCGACTTTACTGGTTTTCTCACACAGTAGCTGTAACAGAAGCACATCAGCGTCATGTTCCAGTAAAAATGCAGGGTTCTGCCTACAATGCTACCTCGATATTTTGGGTGAAATGCGCGTTCATCGCATGAAAAGCCGATTTTCACGTGCGTCGATGTTCAGAATTAATTACTCTTCTCCCTAATCAGTTCCAAATTAATTGAACCGAATGCATTCGCGATTGTTACATTGTTGAAAGTTTATTATTCAGTCTGGCATATAGGCAGATCGGGCGCAATGAGTTTATACACGTTTTTAGTAAACAGTTATGGTTGTGACGTTTGAATTAATAGAAATGGCAATATGCAACGTTTGCAATATTTCATGAAATGCGTCAGTAATTTTGGTAAAACAGAACATTTGTGTTCTATGTCCTTGCTCAGCATTTTCAAGACAGCAAAGAACTGTTTCGATGTTTAAAATGGTATAAAACTAGGCGAATAAAAAAAACTTGTCCATAGTGTAAGTTTAATACAATAATAGATTCTTCGACTACTAACTGATGTGCGATCTGTAATTATTACAAGAAAAAACTAAATAACAAAAATGAACCAAGAGTCAAATCTAAGCCAAAAGACATCAATTTCTTTTAAATTCTATAACCTACCTAAACAGCCTCAATCAACGGTTCAAAAGCACAATCACCAACATGACAACCTTTAACATATATTATACCAAAAATTCTGTAATTATACACTTTACGATAATATCAAATTCTAAGTACATATACAGGGTCTGTCCCATATATATCGAACATTGTCATTGGGAAGGTAACCAAACGGTTGGAAGCGCTCCGCCTGGCAAAGAAAAGTAGTGAGGGGATCTAGTTAAGGTGGTTGTATAAGTTTTCAAAGAATTTGATCTAGGCTGTTTTTTCACTGTTGACTACATATACCTATTAGATATTGATATTTTTAATCGAGTAATAGATGAAACAAAAGATAATTAATTTACTTAGTACTAAAAAKATGGATTTGAAATTGAGAAAAAGTGAAWTTTMGTTCAGGCGTCAATCAAACATKGTTTGCTTGACATGCTCCAAATTGCCACAACATATTCTTCAATGCTCAATCTATCGATCGGTTTAAAAAATCTGACTGTTTTTATTTTAGTTTAGAAAACAAAACGACTTTAAAAATACATTAATTTCAAAATATCATAGTAATTAGAAAAAAAAATTTTTTTGAGATTTGTTTTGAGGGACACCAGAAGAAGCTGTTTATAGTTCGATTCGTGCAAAAAAAAATTACATTTTGTATTTTATTTCCTAAAAATTTATGAACAAAATTTGGAACAGATAACAGTCACGCCCTTTACCAAGTACCTCCTACCTCTCCCTGGGGGGGAAGAGGTTTAGAACCAATACAAGTATTTACGGTTTACAATGCCCATAAACTTTTGTTATCTCGGTTTATCATTGGTCATTACAAGTCTTCAAAGGTATCCACCCAATTTATCAACTATAAAATGTTTTTGCCGTTGATGCTTGTGCTGGTATTTACCGATTACGTACTACATTTATTGCAGTATTGTTACGAATTTTTCCACTTTATATCTATGCTTGTGAAATAATTAAATCAATTATGCTAGGTACAGATATAAGTCGCCCTCACAAGTTAGCTTACAAGTTCCCTTACCTAACTCAAGATATGTAAATTCGACTGGTCAGCATTCTTACAGTAAAGTTAAAATGTTACCAATACACTACGGAAAAATGATAGCATATCTTTCTATCTTTTAGGTGTTGGTGTTCATTAATTTGCATCTTGTAATTATAGTAGTGTAGAATAATCACAGCAAGATAAAACCAGCGAAGTTTTACTTAGCTCTCCGGCGTAATAACAGTTTTAGAATAAAACTGTTTCAAATGCGATAGGTACTTGACATTTTTATAGATTTTGTTCAAACTCCTTTCGAAAATTGTTAATAACAGGAACGTATAACGTCCTAATAGTAGACAAACATAAAATTAAAAAAAGTGTAAGGTACAATAAAATAATAAGCATTTTGCCAATAAAATCTTTATTTAATTTAAAATATTTAAAATCCAGTAATGTTAGCAATTTTATTGCATTATACTAATTAATTGTTGCGAAAAGAACATTTTTTGTCTATTAGCGACATAACATTTCCACGCTGCTTGTACTGTTTACACCACTATACTTTTACTAATTTGAGGACGGTCGGTACCTTTACCACATTTGTGTAAGATGGCATGGCTAGAAATGAGGGGTAAAATAATAAATGTAAATCTTGCTTAGGTACAACTAAATAACTTTTAATGCATGAACTTTCTTGGAAGAAGGCATTACGCACCAAAATGAGTCAATAAAGCCGTAAAAGTATCTGAAGGTTGTTAGCTGACATAATATAAAGAATTTCTGGAGGTTTTGGGTTCAGTTCATTTCGCGAACGGATGTGCGTAAGTGTCATCTAGAATTGAAAGTGAGTGGTGTAGTAAACTGTTATTCTGTTATTTACAATGAGTGCAAAAAGCCGTACACCATATTCAAGACAAAGAAAAATTGGCAAAGGATCCCGGCATATAAAAAATTTGCAAATAAAGTTACGGTAAGTTTAACATAAAACATAATAATAGCCCCTTTTTATATTTTTCGATTGCTTTTATTGCACATTTATAATATCATGTTTATAGGACCAATTTGTCGTGAAAATATTTTGTTCATTTTGGGGGAAAGTCCGTGATTATAAAATAGTAAGTAACGCCTTGTGGTATACTTTAATGTGAAACCGTACTATTAAAATTTAATGATACATTTTCAAAGACAAGAAACATTTTCCGGTGTCATCTCGCGGCCAAATTGTTACCAGAAAAATGAGGAAAAAATTGACATGAACTCTTACTGAAACATAACTTTCGCGAATGGCTTTTTTACATGATTTCTTTTTATGTAATATTTTTGTATAACCAGTTCGCCCAGATTCGTGCAAGGTTGATTCACTTGTACGAGATATATCTGCGTGCAGTCCTTAGCGCTGAATATGTGTTGATGCTTGGAACTGGCTATAATTGCATAATGCATACATCTTTGTCCATCATAGTAACAAATGAGATACTATTGTCCGTATATCTATCTTTTGCAGTTGATTTAGTTACTCTGTATGTAGATAAATCGGTTTTAATTTCAAAAAATACCGAAGGTCTTTCTCCTGAGCTAGCTACCTTTGCTACATTAGTTTCTTTTAACTGATATTAATCATAATAATATTTTACAAAAACAACAAGATAAAAACAGTCAAACACAATTTAGTTTAGCTAATGACGATTTTAGTAAACATCAAAAGAACAGTTAGTAATTGTTATATCTGTTACTTAACATGCATAGAATAATACATCTTTTTATTTTTTTTTTACAAAACTATTAGTACCCAACTGTGACAAATAGCATCATGGTAAATACGTTCTCTTAAAAAATACTTTGTAATTCAAACTCTGTAAGCAATTGAATGTAACAGGACGCGACTACTGCGACTTCATGTCTATTTCTGACTTGGCTTGACCGGGTCTCTATGAATACTTTTGGAAAGAAAATGTTCATCACAATTAATATCATTTCTCGAGAATTGCATGCTACTTGAAATTAAAGATCAACGTATTCCTGGGGGTTTGAAGGTGCGCGAATTAATAAAATGTCATTGCACTTTTGTTTTTTTTTTATTCGTTCTTTGTTTTCGATCTGTTTGTGCACAACATTGTAGGTGTCGTACCTATTGTATTACGCTTCTGTCTTTAAAACCTTCCTGGACACTAGTAATATATAATATATACGATCCATTCCCCTCACAATAATTACGCCACCAGAATAAATTGCCTTCAACAGTTGAGAAAATTAAGAGAAATTCGCTTTGCTTTGCGTTCAAGATTCTATAAAAATGCTTCATTTGTCATAATATTTATCATTAAACAATTAAATATAATCTCCTATTCCGACAGCTTAAGTTACGTCTAGATAAGCACCGTTATTATAAAGTGATTATTTAAAATTTGTATACTGTTAAATGTAACATATCTCGTGCAGATTATCCGTAAACTACTCGGGCTCTGGGAGCCCGTTGCGGTTGTAAAAGTACAATTCTCAACACTCTGCTTGGTAGTAAAACGAAAATGGGTTTTATTGTCTGTGTACCATTCTGTAGGTACCTGAACACGGAAGGGTGTACTAGCCCACTTTTAACCCGATCTTATCTTGAGTGGGCGTTTACTTCCCAAATATTGCGTTCACAGAACTATCAGCGCTTCCTGGTGGAATTTAGGTTTCAGTAAAAGGTGTACCACCACCTTAACACACCGCGACCGGTTTCGGTGAGCTCCGAGCACCTGGAGCGTCAGGACATGCGTTTGCGTAGAGCTCTTCACTGCACCACGTCGAAGTGCCACAATGGCGGATCCGTTAGAACAGAGGTACACAGTGAAATTTTGTGTTCAACTCGGTAAAAACACTGTGGAAACCAACCAGCTGGTTCCACAGGCCTTCAAGAACAAAGCCTTGCCCGCGTCGTTCGGAAGTGGCACAAGATGTTCCTGGACGGCAGGAAAGACGTCGCCGACGAAGCCCACTCTGCGTGGTCTTTAATGTCCTGAACCGACAAGAAAATGGACCGTGTGCGTCAGCTACTTGACGAGGTTTGTCATCAGGGAGTGCGGTTGTTAGCCCAGATCCTCAACTCAATGTGGAAGTGCTCACAAGGCTCCAGCAGAGGGTCAACCGCGTGCGGCCAGACATGAAACAGACTTGGCAGTTCACCACGACAATGCTCCAGAACACACGGCCTTCATTGTTGGCGACTACCTGGCCAAAACAGGTGTCTCGGTGGTCCCCCAGCATGCCGACAGCCCTGACATCACCCTGTCAGACTTCTTTTTGTTTCCCCGCACCAAAGGCATTGGGCTCCGTGAATAACATCCAAGAGGCTACGATGAGGGCGCTTAAGGAACTTCCCGTCGACGTCTTCCAGGGGTCCTTCTGGGCATGGAAAACCCGCCTCCAAAAGTATATCGATGCGGGAGGATGTTATTTTGAAGAAAATTAATGCTTTGTGCAAAAAAATTCAATAAAAGTATTTTTCCTGAAAAATGTTCGATATTTATGAGACGGACCCTGTATCTAGCAAAAAAGCGCTACAAACAGAACATTAGGTAAATATAAAATAGCAAGGATAAGAACTCCATTTTTCTTAATTACAAAATTACCTCTACAGGTTCTCCACAGAGATGGGTGGATAATACCGTCAATTGCCACTAGATGACATGGTGTTATCCAAATTATAATTCTTCTTGTTAAGTAATACATAATTTATACTTGTATACTGTAGACATTGCGGCAGCCTACTGCTTGGGGACGGGGAATCACTGAAGTATTCGTAGTTTATTTGGCAACGTCCTTCTCCAATATCTTAACCTTAGGTTTCAATATCGTTTTCTTTAATTATTTACGGACGCCTTCACTTTATGTGAAAACGTTGTTTTTGTAGGCAAGTTAAAACGTGTTAAAGGTAAATTACTCATATATAACAAGTTTTATATTATATTTTCAATTTTATGAAGTTTATCTTTTTAGAAAAATCTATTGAAGCAAAACGGGTTAGTTTCCCACAGAGACGAGTGGAAAATACCGTTAAATTGCCACTAGATGGCATGGTGTCACATACACATCGCCTTTCCTGGCGTATATAGCTGTGCTGAGGATGCTTTATAAGCCAAAACAGCTGTCCACAGGTTGTTTTGACGAACGCAACATAACATAGACGTAATTTTAATAACATTAGTGTTAAGGATGTTATCTACGTGGTACACTTTAGGAGAAAAAACCTGTTTTCGCTTTATTTTCGTAGCCATTATCTCCAAAATCAATAATTACAAAAATTGAAAATATCGGGGCGTAAAAACACGTCAAAAAACTAATAAGAAGTTTATTACTGTACCAAAGCAAAAAGAAAGGAGATTAAAGTTGTTTAATGCTGCGTCAATGCGCGGTAAATTGTTCGACGTGGCTTTTGTATATCGTGTCATATATACATACTCGAACGTACATACAACGATAAAACACCTAATACGAATTACACAAAAGAACAAGAGTTATCAAAAACTACCCGTGCCAAACAAAAAAAGCAGGAATGGAAGGCGAAATCAACATGTTATTATGCTGTTATGCATGCTGGCTGGGTCTCGTGATACGAGCTATGACGTCAACAAATTTCCAGTATTGCGATGTGTTAAAATCGTTTGAGCTTTTAGACTTTTGTCAATCATTTTTTTACGGTAAAACAAGTTTTTATGTTAGCGACACATAATATAAGTAGTAGAATAGTAATGCTTACGAGGATTACTGCGATTAGTGGTAAACATCCGATTGGATTAAGTGAAATCAAATGATGGAAGACACTCTCAAACAGGAAATATATTATAAACACCAAACAAGCATCGGCCTCATACACTACTGAAGTTATGTATTAGATAATCAATCTGAATATTTTGTCTTATATTGAAATCAGCATGGATGTGAAAGGATGCATGGCTTGTTGAACCAATACCAAAACACAGCTGATTCCTAATGATGACTTTTTATTTTAAGATATTGCAATCAGACCGCATTTACTAGCGCGAGACTTTCTTATTACAATCTGCCCATGTTATTCATATGAGTACTTCCACTTTATCTTCAACTAATTACCTACGAATGCGCAATGCATTCACCTTACGACAGCAATAGATTGCAAGTGCATCAAGGGTATCCATCAACCATCTCGACAGATTATTCCTCCCGGAATTTAATAAAACTGGGACGAGGCGCTTTATGAACCTCCGCGTTCAAACAACTAAAACAACTTTTCGAACTGCCGGTAAGTTTCCAAGCTAAATCAATATCTCAGTGGGCGGCTATGATTCATATTTTATCCGGTAATTTATTGGCGGCAGTGTGTACACCTGCACCTTTTATCAAGCCAGCGGACCTAGAAAAACGAAATTGCATTCCCGGTTCGCGTCATGAATTTTATCGGTGACAGAAGTAAGGAACTGCAACATAGGGATTTCAAGCTTCGATAGCGCGTCTGGTATTTGAGAACTGGAAAAACAAAATTTGTGATTTAGATTTATTTTGGTTTATGGACAGGGAGTACATTGTTATCTGACATAACAGAAATAGAGACAGATTCATGCAAAAAAATAGAAAGTTTGAAGCTTCTTAGTTCATATACCATGGTACGCACTCTAACTTAATTTTAATGTCAAAGTTATTAATTACCTGAATGTATAATTAATAACTATGGGAGTATTGAAATGGGTTTTTTGAAAAAGCTTTTGGTGACCTTTGAACCCGGGACCTTTTGATTGCTAGTCACAGCTGGCAATACGTTTTCAAAAATATATTTGTCTGCAAAACTCATTTAATTACTCCCATAATCATCAGTTATATATTTAGTCCGCTCTGCAGCTCGCAAATAAGGAGCGACTTAGCTACAAATGCATCAGATGGCGTTCAGTAGCATCACATTATAAACTTTGACATAGATATGCGACTTTGAGGTAGAATTTGAATAGGGCTTTGATGGTGTAGTGGTTAGCATATTGACTAGCATTCAAAAGGTCAAGGGTTCAATTACCAGTCAAACGTGTCAATACTTTTTCAAAAACTTGGTTACCCGCAAAACCCATTTAAATACTTCCATCATCTTTCATTTCAATCTAGAACATACTGCCAAAGTAGTTTTCTTTTTAACTTAGCGCTATAACAAGTGTAGGACAGTAATAATCGGTGTTAACGCAGGTTAGCTCCAGCCTCAAAAAGAAAACGGTTCTCTTGATTATATTCAAGTTTTAATTAAGCAAATAACTAACCCTAAAAGTGCCGTGGGGGCCTGCTGTCAAATTGAAGTATGCAGTTGAATGCCAATTTGTCAGGCTAAAGGTCACTTCCTTTAGGTAGTAGTTCCCGTTTAGACAGCTAGGTGGCTTTGTCATCATGTCAGTGTAATGCTGACAGATGGCATTGCCATCTAAATTCTTACTTACATCATACCATTGCTTTGGTATATAGGCAAAACTAGTTCTATGCAGTGCTGTCTGCACTAGACCTAAACTGCACTGATGAGCTGTAATGACAGCGAAATAGATCTATCTGCAGTTGGTTGAGGTGCAGGCAGCACAGCATAGACATGCATTTTAACTAACCCTTGTTCCTTTTTAGAAACAAATTGTGTAATTTTAGTCTAAATTTAAATTTTTCAGGGTACCTAGGCAAGATGAGCAAGGTTCGTAGCTCAAGAACCCATTTTCTCGCATTTATTGCATCGCCGCATTCTTACAGTCAGGATAAGGTATAATAGTTTACCTCACGACCATGTGTAAACTGATACCGACTGCCCTTATATGACTTCAGTGACTGATACCTATAAGTACGCTGGCCCTTCAGGTTCAGTATTACTTAAAGTTCAAAGAAAATGGCATTACATGGAGAGAGACCTACTGCAAAAGTAAAACTTTTACAACAATTTGAAAATCATTATAACCAACAACATACGTGTTTTGGTTGGTTCTCAATATATGGACATTCGTAACTTGAAAAAACTACGGCCGAGCAGAATAAATATGTTACATATGCCATTTTTGATGTGTCTCCATTTTTACGTTTACTTTTAAGTGTAATCAGTCACATTAATGAATTGGCTTGCTCTGGGATCTGGCTTCACCTCTTCCACGGATAGCCACTGATACGGGGACTAAAACACACAAAAAACCACACTTCTTTATATTAGTCTAATGACGCAAATCAACCCAGATATCGAAGTTACAAAACAAATAAAAACTAGAGCATCTACATGTATCTTTTAGCGATAAAGTTAACTATTCGCAAAAATCTTATTTATTATAACTAATAATTCATTTTAAAGATAGTGCTCAATCACACTAGTTGCGAAAACCAAAATAAACAAATTCTTAAATACTAAATATTCGGTCTTGCCTAAAAGATACGTGGTTTTTAAGAACAATGAAACCCTCAAAGTTTTTTATACTTCAAAATGAAAGAGCAGAACAACAGACATAAAAATGTTCTTACTGCTCGAAACTCGTACCTATTTATAAACAACTTATGAGAGTGAATATTTCAAAATGACATGGAGGACGAAAGTGGTACTTTAAAATTCTGCGTATAATGTAAGCAAACGTGAATTGCTTTAAGTCACCAAACACGTGAATGAATACAAAACAATGTCAAATAAAACAAATAAAAATATATTGTGTATTTTGATAGTAAAATAACTATAGTAAATGTACATATATATTTGATTCATCCTATTAGAATGAAATTAAAATCATGAAATCATTTGAGCTTGCCCAAAATGCGAGATTGATTGTAATTTTTAAACTGCAGAAATAAAATTTTGATAATCACTATTTCGAACGAAATCCAAGCAGTAATAGTCAGCCAAGTTTTCAAAATAAGCGTGTGAAATCACCTCGATGGATAATATGGAAGTCAAACACTAAAGTCCAGGTTTACTGCACACACATGTTTTCCGTACATTCAGCAAACTTGGTTTTGCTCAATTCAGCCACGCAATGAAAATATTCATTAGACTGTTAAGGGTTTCCAAGGAAGAAGCGACGCTGTTAGCGAGGATTTCTGGATGATGTCAACGGAGTGTGATGTATACGGAGTGAAATGACGAAGACGATCGTTTTTGAAAGGATTAGAACTCAGGCTCTCAGGTACTAATCAGTTTGTGCGATCTTAGCATTTTCTTTTCAACTGCAGTCATAGGACAGTTGCGTTGAAGAAAGAGTACCGAGTTTCTACCTACGACTGTCTTGTGAAGAATTAATAGGGTGAGTAAATCTCATTTCCAGATTTGCTGCCTCCTCGCCCCGCTAGTTTGTCCATATGCCATTATTTTATGCGGGATAACCTCAAGGAACGTATACAAGTAATTGTTGGGAAAGATTGGAGACGACTAACTTCACATAGCCCACTGCAAATCCCTACATGAAGAATGCATTACATAACATAGTTATTCACTTGGCTTTGCCAAACGATAATATAATATTTACTGCGCAACAATTAACAATTTTATGAACTTTTTAAAATACTCCGCCCTTTATACCTCATCCCTCGCCTCATCCTATATAAAATAAACTTTTGGCGTTAATTCCACGGCAGCATAATAATTACGAGTGAGCTAATGGAAGAATAATATTTTTCATAGCGGCAACTAGCGCGACCATGGTGTTTAACGCCGCTGGAACCATTAAATATTCAAGAACGGATTACGGACTTGGCCGTGTTAGCATGCTTTTAGATTTAGCGCGTCTCCGCTAAACGCGAATCCATTTAATTTTGTTTTACAAATCCGTTTACCAGTTCAGCGGTGTATTCATCGCAAAATATATTTCGCCAGCTTTTAGATCATGCTCGCTTAACAGGTACTCGTTTTCTTTAGCCTGGGGATGGGTATTTGCTGGTTAATGGGTTCTATGACGTTGAATATTATTAAATCCATTGGAGATTATTAAATGTTTTTGTTTCTTTAGAAATTACATAATATATCTACTTGAATATAATCAACGCCGTCCAACTCAAGCTCRAATTTTAATATCTCAAACTAAAATGGTCTTCAGTAAAAAGGTATATATACTTTCATCGGCCTTTTCTAATGGCTGGTTTCTATTTCAGTTTCTTACTACACGTAAAGAACACAACTGTTCTTGCAAGGTATGAACAGTTTGGTAATAATATATCCACACATTGCCCTAACCCTTCTTACTATGATTTGTTACAAGACAGAAATAGGAAAAACACATGAACTAGTCCGCCCGCCGCGATTATAGGCAACGGTCTGCCATGGTCAGTTTGCTCTCTACCCCTGATGAACCCCAACAGGGCGAAACTAGTAGCAGGGTGAGAGTGAACTGACCAGGGCAGATGATTTATTTCAATAGGAAAAATTTTGCTATGCATATGCAAATTATTGTGTTAAACGATGATACAATCTTCCAGATTTGTTTTAGTAACTTCTATATATAAACATCAATATAATGCGTCTGTTTAGTTTTAGGAGAGAAGCTTAAATGTGCAGTGCGAATACAGTGGACCATGGAACTCTCTAAATAATCGAGGTGAGTCAGACCATGAAAGTCCTATTCAAATCCGCAGTTGATTAGCGCGTTTGACTGGTCTTCAAAGGACTCGGGTTCGAATGCCAGTAAGCTGGCAATATTTTATCAATACGATTTGTGCCTGGTATCCCAATAATTATAACTACATGTAAATTTATATACATTCAGGCGATATATATATTTGATATTACAAGGTACAGTCGGTTGCAGAATTCTCGAAACGTACGTAAAGTAACTTTAAATCGCCCCAAGTAAGATAATTACAGCATCACTTACAGAAATAATATACAGTATTGATTTTGTAGATAAGTGCTCTGTCTAGTACATAAAAAAACAGTATTTAATCAGTCTATAATAATAATGTTTTAGCCCAAAGTTCAAACGTTGCACGAATTTTGCAACACACTGTGCTTACAAACCCAGTAACCAACAATTATTGGGCACACCTTATAATGCGGCAAACCTTGGAGTAGAGATGAAACAGAGGTAATGCAGTAGAGCACTTGTTGGGCTGCTGAAATTGACGTTTTTTTAATACTAATAACGTATAAAACATATTTTACGCAGGAACAGAAGGTTAACTTTAATTTGCATTTTACTAATATAGGCACTACAAAAGCTTACGCTGAATTTGTAACATACGACTTCTATTTCTCTTTACTTTAAACAATAAAACATGCATACAGTTATACACCCAATGTTTGCCAATGTCTACCATCCATTGCGAAAATGGAACAGAGGCCAACGAGAGTGCACCGTGTACAGCAAAGTCTCTGTTTCAAAAAGTGCCAAAAAAAGCTTCCACTTAATTGCGGGACAAACAAAATTCTAAAACATCAACTAGTTCTGCAGAAAAAAACGTATTTATGCTTTTAAGGTCATTTTATAACCATTTACCATAAATATGGAAGTATTCCGCTATTAAAGAGTCAAGAAAAAAGTATAAGTAACTGTTTCGTTTCCAAAGATTTGCTGATCACCTGTAAGCATTCTAAATGTTGAAAATCATCCATCAAGTGAATTTAGTTTATTGCTTGCTGATTTTTGTAGTATTCGTTAAAAATTATACATAAGTTCTCCTCCTTAACATTTATCCCCAACACATCTTGATTTTTAGCCATGTGCATCAAAAATATACACACTCATAAGAGTATTTAGGTATGTCGGTTCTAAAATGAAAAGTATGATTTTCTCTCGGATATAGAATAACAATAATTACAATTTACTGTACAGTACAAGTCTGCAACTTTGAAATAAATTTAGTAAGTACGTCAGTCATAACACGTCGATTGGTCGATTAGTATTGTTACGTGTAGCGCCATCTGTAGACCGAAGTTACAGGCATGTAGATGCGGTGTAATAGGACACTGCAAGTAGTGATCCTAGCTACAGACAGATGGCAGGGAATGTCGATACTCTCCAGAAAATTCCATCAATGAAACCTTCGCGAAGTTCGGATAGCGTCTGGAAGGTGTTTCTGGAATTTTCAATGGGGTTATAGATAGTTCGACGGAGAGAGTGCGGGTAGTTCTGAACCGGTTATCCAGCAAGCGAAACTAAGCCTTTAATTAGTTCAAGGTGTGGTTTTTGCGAAGCCAACTCTGCTCGATCATCTTTGCTCTCCATGGTAATATTGTGGCAAATATTTCTTTTATGTTGCATCATCATAAACAAAACAAACGTTTGCTACCTACACTTGCATCACATTTTTGTAGTTCCTGTAGTTAGTTTCTAATGCCTCAAAACATAATTGTAATGGCGCTTAATAAACACAACACAGTAAAAAACTCAGTTTTATATTTAACACTAAAGGTGGTGTATATAAGTCCACACTAAAACTGGTTAACTTAACCACTTCCGTTTTGGTGAGTTTCACAAGATAAGATTGTTTATTTTATTACACGGTTATACGGTATACATATTCTGACTCTTCTAAGTGTATTTTCTACAAGAGGACAATTCATAATTAGAACTTTCAAGGTTCTTTGTATCTTATTATTTAAAAAAGGGAGCATTAATAAGAAGAAATTAAATCAATTTTGTTGTATCATTACATTTGAACTATCATAAAGCACTTGTATATACATATTTATTAGGTTAACTGGTAGTAATAACTGCAATTTAGAATAGCTACACCTAAAAACCAACTATACAAACTATTATTCTGTCATTCTCTATCTGCAACCTACAACCTAGCGTTTTAAGAAGGATCAACTAGTCAGTGCCAGTGATTGGCATATAGGTATAGAGCAAAGAGTAGGTACCTACTTTACACGCAAGTGTGTAAAGGCAACAAGGGACGGAGTTATGATAAAACGAGCCTGTGCAAAATTTCACACTGCTTGGTAAATTTATATAGAAATATGTAAAATTTTAACAAAAAAAGATGACGTCGCATATTTTACCATTTTCTGTGTTACATTTTTGCCACTTCACTATGGGGAATATCAGTTTGGTTAATGAAATAGATTTTTTACTAAATTTAGTGTAAATACTAACACAAAAACAATTCACCACCTGCTATTTTGAGTTCACTCGGTAAACTTTTTTACCATGAACACAAAAACACTATTAAAAGCATAGGCATACATWTCATCCATAATAAATGAGTTTCTCAATGCAAACAAAAAGGTTTACTTTTTCTAATAACAGACACTTCACCGCCATTTAGCAAACCGCTGCAAGCCGTATGTTTCCACGTGTATTTCACTGCGACCCCCTTATTTACACGCATAGCTCAAGTCGATCAAATCAGCCCCACACAGATTTAAATGAACGGTTCGTTTGCAGCTTTGGGGGTCTTTTGATGTCTGCGTGGGTGCGTGCCACTCTTTTGATGCGGCCGCGTATGTAAATTCGGCAGCGGAGACGTCGCTAACCGTCGCCCCGGGGTGGCCAGCAACCGAACAGAAATATCGCCCCGTTTAGCAGAGATTCCTGTTGGAAACGTACAGATTATGCTCCAGAGTGGCATTAATAAAAAGATATTTGGGGAGGGCAGTGCTTGTTGCTAGATATGAAGCGGGGAAAGGAACGCTCTTGAGTAGAATTAGGGAGGCTGCCTTCTTTGTCAACATTTCTATGATGATTGATATTTGCGCGAAGCATTCGAGGATGATGAGCGATATAAAGAGATTTCTGCGTCTAAATTCATCAGGCTTTTTGCTGCATGTGGTGACTTTATTTGTGTGTCCGCTGTAAGAGTTTGAAAAACGTCCAATAATTAACGGTTGTTGAAGTTTTCGATTCATACTTTCTCTCCGTCAAACGCGGCGGGACACTATTTCATTCTTTGGAGCTTCTCTATACCATAATTGTCTCTTCCGCACTTGCCACAATGCGGATTGTGGAGGTTTTGATAAAACCTTTCTGTTCCACCCCACAGACTCGTAACAAATTTGCTTCCAATTGTTGTTCGCATCTACAATTCGTGCACCAGCTACTACGTTTGACAAATTCATTATTTTTGCTTGGAAACTGTTACTGCTACCTCAATTGATCTATCTGTATGTATTCGTCTCACGCCGCACCTTGAAAGTCGTTTTGTGAAAATCGGTAATGAGTTATCTAGCGATAGCTTTACAAAATACGTTTTACGGTCGGTAAGTTCAAGAAAAGCCCAACGAAATAAAGTCAAGTGAAATAAAATTACTTTGAATGATTAATGTTTGTCATATTCACGTTAGCTTAAATTTAACTAGGTCTACCACATACTTATTGAAGATAGACGTGACTAGGTCACACTTCCGAGTGTATTAAAGATACAACCACCTAGAGGTTTTTTATTTGATAATTTTTAGGGTAGCAATGGACTTGAACAAGCCAAACATTTGTAAAAGTAAATAATATAGAAAAATGCGGTACTCACACCTAGATATGGTGCCTATGTGCTGAGTCAGATATTTTAGATCCACTGAAAATGTTACATAATAAGAAAGTTTAATTATTGAAAGTATTTTGCAAATTTTTTGAGCAGCACATTCGTTAAATTAATCTGCGTTTTCATAAGTCCTTTTGTTTTCTCTTACAGCAAGTAAAACAGTGCTCTCGTTGTTCCAGTTGAACCAGTTGTTCAAATTCCAAAAAAGCATGGTTGCATAAACAATGAAAGCAGTTTGCGAGAATTAGAGTGTGGATGACTCCATGCCATCTAGTGGCAATACGGTATCACCCACTCGCCTCTGTGGAGAACTAACTTTGTTATTATAATGAAAGCGATTTCAAAATTATATCACCTGACTCCTCATGTTATTAAATTTTTTTGAAGCGGAGGCTCTGGGCTCCAGGTCAGGATGCAAAAATCAGCTTGAAACGATGTTAAAATTGACCTCTCCCAGAATTTTTTACTTACTGGGATTTTCGAGAGTGCAGATTTTAATTTATATATACTTAATAGCGATGTTCTACATCGCGGCCAACCATTAAAAAAGGAAGGACCAATTAAATGATTTCCCAAAATCCCTCCCCAGATATTTATTGGTTATTACATAGTAACGAAATAAGTATTAGTTAATTCGTTTTTACAGAAAATAAACCTGACCGAGAAAGATCTTTTCAAAATAAAAGACAGCCTCTTCTAGTTCCTTGAATGCCCACTCATAACTCATCTCCTTCAAACAACTACCCCTAAAGAATTTTTCATGGCATTTTTGCTGCTAAAGAATTCTTTTGTGCATTTCAGTTGTTTATATCACTGTTTCAGTATAAATTTTTGGTGCTTATAATATGAATTTTGTTGGACATAAGGAAGTGGTTTTCTTCTTCTTCAGAAATAGGCAAAAATTGTAATGCTTCCTTAGTATGCGTTGCGGAATGCCTTCATTTCTAGTTCAAATTACTATCGGCAGACATCAATACGTCGCTATTTTTGCCACAGTGGAAAAAAATGCTGCACCAAAGTGCAATAACGCCAATTGGTTGTTAAACGTATCAAACAGTAGCTTATTATAAGAATTTAGGATGGCAATGCCATCTGTCAGCATTACACTGACATGATGACAAAGCCACCTAGCTGCCTTAATGCATTTTAGTAGCTTATTATGGCAAAAACTGTGAAATAGATTCAAAGCATCAAGAAGAATGTAGAGTACAGTTAGGTACAGATCTATTTAAGAAAGTTTAGTGAAATTCTAGTAAATACCAATAAGGAAAGGTATTTTTGGAAACAATCATAAAATATATATAAATTAGTTCTGGCCAAGTATAACCCTGAAGAATATTTTGCACTCGTTGTCTACTTACCTGAGTTAAGAAACATACTTAGGCTGCACAATAGTCGACACTCACCTGCAACAAATACAAAATTGTTATTTGACAACATAAATCAGGTGATCCGATATTTATTACTATGAATTAAAATTCATCGTTTTAACGAAATAATTAAAGTAAAATTAACGTAAATAATTAAATTGCACGTCTGTGCTATGCTGTCTGCACCGCAACCCACTACAGACAGATCCGTTTCCCTATTATTATAGCTCGTCAGTGTAGTTTAGGACTAGTGCAGACAACATGGCTTAGAACTGGTTTTTCCCATATACCAAAAGCTTTTAGTATGATTATAGGTCACTTCCTTCAAGAAGTATTTCGCGTTAACGCAATCGCCATTTACTGTTCTACTAGAGTAAATAATATCATAAGTACTAAAAGAATATTTGGGCGGTAGCCTTCTTTATAGTGAATATTTCTGTTGGAAATGTACAGATTATGCTCGGAAATGGCATTAATAAAAAGATATTTGGGGAGGGCAGCGCTTGTTGAAATATATGACGTGGGGAAACGAACGCTCTCGAGTACAATTAGGGAAGCTACCTTCTTTGTCAACATTTTTATATAATTGATATTTGCGCGAACCATTCGAGGATGATGATCGATATAAAGAGATTCCTGCGTCTGAATACGTGCGCATTATTGCTCAATGTGGTGAGTTTACTTATATATCCGCTTGCTGTCCGCTGAGTTTGAAGAACGTTCAAAAATTAAGAAAAGTTTACGGTTGCTAAAGTTCTGGATTCATACTTTCCTTTGCCGAACGCGGCTCGCCGCTTTATTCTTAGACAGCCTTCTCTAACTTCCAAACCTGTCACAATTCGAATTACACAAGTTTTGTTACAATGTTCCAATTCCACCTCACAGATTCATAACAAATTTGCTTCCAATTGCTGTATACAGTGACAATCAACAGCGGGAATTTTAGAAATGTTTTTCATTACTTAGAATAGAATAATGTGCTATTTAACTGCATGAAAAATATTCGTGAAGTAATCATAACTTCTTAGTACATCAGTTAGCTGATCCACGTATCCAATATTTTAAATAATTCAGAAACCACTATTCTTTCAAGTCTAGTCAGTTTCTATAAAGAAATTTTATGGTTACTTTATATATACCATATATATACCTTTTACACTTATCCAAATTTTACACAGAAAAGAAAATTGATTGTAACAACAACAAATTTCTATTTGTTGTAGTAAAGATTTATTTGTTGTAAATATCAAACATTTTCTTGCTAGTTGTTTGGGTTTGCAAAAATCTAATTGTTGTTACTACTAAATTCAACTTTGTTACCGCAAATAACAMATATATTAAAGACAACAAATTATTGTTATATACTCGATGACACTTCTAGCCAACCACAGCGTTTCGAAGGTCCACCATAGTACAGTAAAATGCATTGTTGATAAATTATAATGGATGTATCAGTCGCAGACCTCTTAGAGATCTGAACTCAGTATAGTGCGGAGATCACAGTTATATGATTGAAGCGATCATCAGAGCTATGCAATAAAACTCTGCAAACAAAGTGCATCCAAACAGTCAGATCGTTAAACATAATTCATTACATTAACAGCTATGAATTTGTCTCCATAAATATTGTGATATTTGTACACTTAAGTGTTGGAAAAACTAATAGGTCATCAGCCACTTTATTAACGTTAAATATATAAACATGCTCATGCAACAAAAAAATTGTTATTGTAACTAATACAGACATAAACAAATTATAGGTTACTGTAAAAAATATCGTTTTTGTTGCCAGTGATAACACGTTACTTCTGAAAACAAACTTTTTTTGCGCAAAAAAAGTTTGTTGCCTTTAAATAATTTTTTATAGCTACAAATAAAATTTTTTGACAATACTAACATCTTAGTAAACTGAACAAATCCTTTATTTCGATGTAAAAGGGAAACAAAACCTGTTGTGCGATTTCTTTATATTCAATGCTTATAGGTATGTGTTGACATAAATATTTTAACATGAACTTACGTTCAGATATATCGGTGCATTGTTTTGTTACATTTTATAACATCTTTTCTAATCACGTGTTAAATACCAGATACCTAACATTTGACAAAAATAATTGTACTACATTGCAGACGTGGAGACACGTTTGGCACACAATGATGACAAAATAATTCCACCTCTGAAATTACGTCAGCGATTGTCACCGTGAACTTACGCGAGAGTGAAAATAAACGCAACTGCAAGTTATTTAAAACCCAGTCAAATAACACAGTAATCCCAGTGTCCGGAATGAAGTGTCGCAAATTATATCTAAGCGGCGTTGTCACATCTGATAAAGAATCATTTGGAAAACGATGAAAATATTCAGATTTTCTGAAATGCTCATTAAACATACGTGTCATTTTGAAGCATTTGTTAATAGTTATTAATGTATTAAGAGCATAATAAGGTCTTTATGGTGGAAGGCCAGCGCGAGAGCTTAAAAGCGCTGTGATAGTGAACTTGCAGCATTTTTCCAAGCTGTAACATGAACACTAGTTAATTTTCAAGAAATAAATATCAGAAATTTTCATTACTGTTGTCTTTGGACGGTAGTTACTCTTTCTACTGCTCTCAGGCTCGTTCTAGGATAGTTTTCGAAATGATTCTAAAATAAAGTTTGTTTGTGGTCTTCCTTGACCACGCAGTCTTTTAGAAGATTATGCCTCCATTAAATTCCTGTGTATTGTAGAAATATTTGTCTTCCTGGCTGCCTCCTGCTTGGATATCTGCGTTGATATTCCCTTTGACCAGTTAACGCTCTTCCATTACACAATCCATAAATGAAGTGTATGTCAGTTAGCTCGCTGTTCGTAAAATCATTCGTGATTAGCAAAGTTTCCAAAGTTTGTAATAGTCATTATCCCGATACAGAAAGAATAAATAAATCGCCAAAGAAACTCCTTTTCGTTGTAGATAACAAAGATAACAAAGTAAACAAGCTTTTGTTTCTTGATGCCCTTTTACTATGATGTCTACTTGATGATTACTTTGTGCTTCTTTCAAGGTAGAAATCTTTGTTCTCATTTCCTGACGAAGCTGTATACTTTTAGACATATAAAAAAAGAGTACTATTTTTGTTTATTTTGAATGGTTGTCTAAGACAGCTGGGTCAGATTATCGAAAATCCGTCTGTATAAAAAGTTATGACAAAAACAAAAAAAAGTGTTTTAGGTTAACTGATAGTGATATCTAAGCTACAGTCTTTAAATTGAAGCCACTTATGTACCCTACAAACATATCATTACATGCTAAATACAATCAATATTTTCAAAATAGCTGTTCCAAAAAAAAGTTATTGGCTTTCTGATCCATTCACACCCTGAAACCTCTTGAAAACCAAGCATTTACGAGACTACGTTTATATAAATCTTATTTTTAGTCATAGAATCCATGGTTAAATTTCGGGACACCCTGTATAGGATGCGGTATTGAGTAAAATACACCACTGTACTGACAAACCATATTATCTAAATATACCAGCGCACATTTAATTGGTATTTTCACCTCACCCACCCTTTTGAATTCCCTGGAAGCCTCTCAAATAGGCAACACCGTCCCAGATGGAACGGTGATTTTTAGTTTGGTCACCGTCTATCTTTAGCTATCTTTAACTGGATTTAGAACAGAATCTGAAGCCGTTGTGCAGTCTGTAGATAACGTGCACCGACATACGTGCCGGCGTTAGAATAACCAAGGAATTGTTCACTTAACGTGCATCGCCCCTTTTTAATCAGACTGTAATCACCCGCGCTCCATACGCAGGATCTAATTGTTTGGTACGAAAGGCAAGATCGTGGGTGCAACTATACTGAATAGATTTGATTGATTACTAGAATGGAGCGAGTTCCAGATCCAACCAGGAAAAGGAAGAMTCATGAATAATGGTATAAGATGGGCCGGTATGTTCTTAAAAAATAACGTGCTTCTTTTATAGTAGTCAACTATAACCATTAATGAATGGAGCTAACACGTGATATTATCGCTTGGCAAATATTCAATTGTTTAATGATCCGAGTAACTAAATTTATAATTTTTCCGAAACACTGCTGTAAATATATCTTTCTTTAATAATTAATGAATAAACGTTGAAATATTTATTACAAGAAAAATGTAGTATTAATAAACTGTTATCCAGTAACAAGGTAATGTTCATCGCTCGCCTAGCACTTCGGATTTTCACTATTACCAATATATACCTTATAGCCAAGTCAATGAACACTAATTGCTCAAGCTAAAGTGGAACTAGCCTACCGTGATGGCTTCTGCAGGAAAGCGAAACAGTCTGCCTAAGATAATGATCTAGAGATTACTTTTTACCCTAGATTTATGTATGCTCCATTTAAAAATTGAATAACGTAAATCAGATAACGTTCAAATTTTCTTCCGTTGTCCAGTAGATAAATATTACACAATTACAGTTATTGTCATAGCTAACACGCCATACTTGCAGTTGATGTTTTTTAAACAAATAATTAACGGTCAAATTAAATTTCTTCCTTTAGTAATAAAATTATTAATGTCACTGCTGTCTCTTAAGCATAATATTACAACAACTCACAACTTTAAGGTAATTACGCTCAAGCAAAAATTAAACAAATGAAGTTTTCCCTAACCCTGAAAGTACAATTTCATATAGCTCGCAGCATTTTGGCTACTTTTCTAGTACGGCAATTTTCCCGGACCATGAAGCAAGTAAATTGGTGCTATGAACTACACATGAAAATTCATTTTAAAAATATATATCAGTTGTTATCAACTATATACTCGTGATAACTTAAGAAATGTGCAAAATAGTAAATCCATCGTCTATTCATTTTCAGACTTGTCAAAAGTGAATTATTCGCAATCCAGCAACGCATTAATATCAACAGAATTAGTGTTATGTTAAATTATTGTTTACTTTAACGTAATCAAGTGCTGCAGCAAAAATGTTACGGAATGTATCACACGAACTGACAAGAAACATTTCACTTTTAATATAGTAGAAGAACATATCGTCAAGATGTAGCTGACATTTTCAGACGCAAACGAGTACCACCTATTGTTCGCCACTCTCAAGTTCGGAGTTTTATAGTCTTACCCTAAATGGATTATACTTTATCTATCCTGTTGCTTTAAATATATAAAAGGTTGCACCTTAATCCTGACAACCCTTTTAGACATGTATTTGAAGTAGGATTACTTTCTGGGGAACAAGCAGCAAAACGCTGACTAAAGAATTTAATCTTTACTTTTATAACTCTTATAAAATAGTTCGTAAAATAGTTATACATAAAATCAATGAAGTAATATTAATTAGGAGCCTAGACCATTCAAAGTCAGCACTTATGAGCAAGTGTGTATATAAAATTATGACTATTTTTATTTTAAACAAACTCTACATTTAAAGAATTGTTCACTTTTTTTACAAAGGGTCTATTCACATTTTGGATATGGTCATCTGTTATTGTTATTTTTTTACCTATGTCGCTTTTATATCAGGCACCGTTTGTGTCTAAATGAATTGATGATAACAGACATTCATAAAAAACGGGTCAAGCAAGCCATGGTTTCCTCTTACTAACGCGATCGCACTCTGCAGAACATAACCGAAGTTCGCTTGATAATCGATAGAAGTGACAGTTCATTCAGTTCAAACGACATACGTTTCGACGACAAATACCATTATCAGTTTACCGAGTCGTTTTTTTATGAACGCCCTTTATGTGAAAAATGTTTTTTTTTCTGCACATATACTACAGAATATTTGCGTATTCGTTTACTATGCCATCTGTGCCAAGGAATTTGCACCGTCCTAAATAACATTAGGCCTATGTTATTACTTAGGCACATTTCTATAAGATTTGCAGCTGACAGGACATTTCTCTGTATTCCTTTTTACTCAATTAGTCCAACCTTTTTTAAAAAGTAGCAAATACAATTTTGCACGACTAAAAAAATATGAAAATATTACGAACCTTAAGTACCGTGGATTGCATACAATACAAAAATATAATGCAAAAAATCCATCTCGTATTTTTATACCCATTGTCTAAAAGTGTAAAGTTCTAAATGCATCATAATAACTTACGAATACATTGCATTTAGCATGCTACTATATAGATCTATAGGCGACTAAAAGAATTGGCCACCACGAGGACTGTGCATTAGCAAAGTGCATGTTGGTATCAACAATAATTGCTCTTTCGTCTGGTTTTTTTATGTTAGAATGGCATTTATGGTATATTGTTTTTAATTCGGCGTTTTCGGTTAGCTAAGATATCACACTTAAAAGAGCTAAAAGCTGTTATAATCGCTTCTTCAGCTAAGGAAGATCTAACAAAGGAGGCCAGTTATTTTCAAATTCAATCGGATGCTTTTCCCACGTTATACGTTGACCAAGATACATGTTTGGATTGGAACAAACTGTTTTGCAGATGAGACAATGCAACTTTCGAAGCTAGATGGACTTAATTCAGTATATAGAATATATAGAAAACACATTTGGCAGAATGTAATCTAACCTTAAATGCGAGCTTTGGTGGTCATTCATTAAGCTATAGGGTGGATTTAGATGGGACAGTCGTACAACACTCATCGATATGAGTTTAAGGATGGATGCTGAATGATATATCCGCAACCTAATTCATGAACATTTTCTACAATATGCTGACAAATGCATAATAATGATGCAGGGTATGCAGGTGATCCAATAATGCGGTGCTTCCAGGACGTAGAWATTGAATTGCTAGATTGACTAAGTACCTACAAAGCGATTATTGATTATCTCAAAAAACTATGTATGCATGCTATAAATCTAGCTTCCGACATAACTGTTTGGGAGAATAGATCAGAATTCCCCAAGAAGTATTGCCAGGAAAATGCATCACATCATTCAAGCTAGAGGATGAAATATTAACACACGAAAGTAATGTTATGATGTTTATAAAGGTTCTAATACACCTAATTTGATCATCTACCAGTCTTTAGAATTAAAATGCATGTGTATGCTGTGCTGTCTGCACCACAACCAACTGCAGTTAGATCTATTTCGCTGTCATTATTGCTCATCAGTGCAGTTTAGGTCTAGTGCAGACAGCACGGCATAGAACTGGTTTTGCCTATATACCAGAGCAATGGTATGATGTAAGTAAGGATGTAGATGGCAAGGCAGCTAGGTTGCTTTGTCATCATGTCAGTGTAATGCTGACAGGTGGCATTGCCATCTAAATTCTTACTTAGTCTTTAGAATTGTTTACAGTGTGTTATTTACAGAATTTACATTAACGGCAAAGATGTTTATTAAAAGGAATTTCGGAAATATGTTATATTACGAGTTCAGTTTTGATATAATGCACTCTCATTGAATTAACCATTCAGAGCGTATTAAGGATAAGCAATAATGCACGAGCGTGAGCTGATAWCCACAAATGATGCATCCAATCGCGTGCTTAATTTAATGAACGCGTTTGACTTTTAACTGACGTTTATGAATCACACTACGTAATGTATAGCTTTTTATCGCACTCCTCCTATTACAGCTGCACGAGCTGTGAAGTGGGTCAAAACTGATTTATGGTTATAATGCATTAATTGCCATTATCGAAAAAATCGTACGCGATCATTAATCTTAAACTCTAATCACGGATTCATCAACAACCTGTGCTGCGAATAAATTTCCCAGATAACTCGGAAAATTAACAAGACTAAAATTGACGCGCCGATAGTTTTAATAAGGAAATTGCAGGGAAACGGGTTTAGACTTTAAATAAGCGAGGCAGTGTAGATGCGATAATGTAGTTTGGAAATACCGGAGTGACGTACATAAATCTGGAAGCGCTCCAAAGCGACAAGGCAAATAAAAAATATTTATAGATAACAGTGATTTCAGATTTATTGGATGAGCTGTAGTCGAGTAATGTACTATTCATGGGTATCATTGTTTTCGCGATCCAAATTAAGTACTTCATAATTAACGTTCGAAAATTTTTGTTCTGCGATTTCATATTTGTATTCCAAAAGATTCTAAATTCTTTTAAGGAGCAGCAACTGCTCTAGTCGATTTAATAGTAATTTTTCCTGAATAGTAAACGAATTTCTACAATTTCCTTAATTTCATATAATGTGAACCTTAAAACGTTGCTTATACAACATTATCCATATAACCAGGTGTGATTAAAGTAATATGATGCAATAACTGATGACAGCGTACAACTAACGAGATCATATATGAGTAGCAGAAAAACAATGCTTCATTACCAGTGAGCATCTGCCAAACCGTGTTCTCGTACGTCTTTATCTCTATCTTTGATAACTAAGTGATTTGTCCCAAACACTTAAACAGGGTAACGTTAGCTCATCAACGAAAAAATACCACAGCAATATCAATAAATGGCGCTTGTACCTACATATGGCAAATTACTGTAAAGAAAATTTTCTTCAGCCGTCATACATAAATCATTGCAGGCGTAAATTTTCATGGCAAAAGGTCACCATTTTTCCCATTTAAATTTAAGTAAGATAAGTGTCTTGGGTCTTTCTTAAAATCAAAACTAAACGAATTAGTGATGCATCGTTAAGTCTATGCACCTATACTTATATTTCTGACCATTCTTATAATAATTATTTTCACAATTAAAATCAATACGCATACTGATTGCTAATCGTCGAACGTTTTGATATTCCTCCAAACTGAGGCGGAACTGTATATCTATTATTACAGATATATAGTTACGTTTCGATGAATCGCTTATGTCCAAATAATTCAAATATTGTTTGTATTTGTAAGAGACATCTTGTATATATAACGCTACCTTCGCTTTTATTTCAAGTATCAACTTCACCGTACTTAGCAGCTGGTTTAACTTGACCTCCACATGAATAGAGCCGACAGAATTAAAAAAAAAGGTACAGTAGTTTAGTACTGAGGATCAGATATGTATATATGTATGTATAAATATATAAAAATATTGCAGGACAGCTATAGTTCTTTACTTGAGGTTTTTCCAGAACGATATTAAAATGACCTGGTTTTAATTGAAGAGTGGAAATTCAAAAGGGTTTAAGTGCCATTTGTAGCAAATTTCAGGTAACACGTGTATGCCAACGCCAATAACATACAAAAGGGGTCTATGTGCCTAGGCTTTAGCAGGTTTCGTATAGTGACGGCAAAAACCGCGTACGGTTTAAGCACGCACGTCTCTTAAGCGTAGAAAGGGTCTAAGTGCCAAAACTAGTACATTGTTAATATGCAAAATGGAGGCAAATGGTAGTGTTAAATTAAACAATACAGCTGTAAAAAGACGCCGAAAAGGTGTGGAGAGTATTAGAAAAGAAAGAAAAAGATGCAAAAAAAGTGGTGTGCAACACACAAATTACAAGGATGTCATTGTGCCTGCTAAAAATCCACCTACTGTTGAATACGCACTCGTAATCTTTAAATATGGAAAGAAACAAACTCATGTTGCGCTTTTGTTGTAGATACCATGTTTTTGTAAATATTGGCCAAAGAAACTCATTATTTCGTCAATATTATGAAGCTGCTAATTACAATAAGCAMAGTACTTTTTTTTTGGGGCTAATTCAAGTTATACCCATAAACCGCAGGAGACACGGCACATATGATACTCCAGAACAAAGTCGTAGACAAGGTATCATTACTTATACTCTTCGTAATGGTAGTGGAGTGCATGTACAAGTTTGTCGAAAGACATTTTCGAGTATATTTGCACTAAGCCATAAGAAAGTACAGGTACTTGTTGAAAAAAAGAGAACAGGACAGACTACGATTACAGATCAGCGTGCTAAAGGGACAAAAACAAATAAGTATCTGCAGAACTGCGCCAGCAAGTCAGGGATCATATTGAGAGCTTTCCTCGTGAGCAAAATCACTACAGTGGCAATAAATCAGTAAAGGAATTCCTGAGCCCAGATTTAAATCAAAATCGCATGTTTTTGGCGTTCAATAAGAAATAACCTAATTCAACGGTTACTTATAAGTATTACACACTAGTATTTAAGAAGGACTTCCCAAATCTCAGATTTGGGCGACCTAGGTCAGATGCATGTTCAAAATGTGATCTTTATCAAAATAAGATCAGATCAATTTCGTCTAATGACCCACAGAGAAAGATAGAGACACAAAATCTCGAATTGCACCTTCGTAAGGCAGAAAAAGCGAGAGTCACAATGAATTTCGACATTACAAAATCACAACGTATAGATAGTGAAGATAATATAATTTCAGTTGATTTGGAACAAGTGTTTTTATTCCGACCCTAAGTCATTCGGACATGTTCAGTCGGCAGTTGTCTTGTTTTAATTTTGGGGTTCATTTATCCGATATAAATGATGCGTTTATGTCCATCTGGGATGAGTGTATTACTGGGAGAGGTGGAACGAAATAGCCTCCTGTCTGCTAAAAGTCATTAAGCATCCAAATTTTCACAAAAGAAAGAATTTGGTAATATGGAGTGATAATTGCATATGGCAAAATAAGAATAAGATTATTTTAATGTTCCTCATTTATCTGGTTTCCAAAGGTATCTCTGAAAAAATCGACCAAAAGTTTCTGGTGAGTGGCCATTCCTACCTTATCCGCGATAGGGATTTTGCTCTGAACGAGAAAAGAAAGTGCGTCGTAGAATGTACGAGGCATGTTTTTTAAGTAAGTACCGTTTTGGAATTAAAAAAAGACGTGCAAAGATATCGCAATAATTTTATCTTACATGAAAGCCTGTACCTTAATCTACTTTTCTACATAATTTCCGTGAATATTGAGGCACTTGTCATAACGTGGCACCAGTTTTTGAATACCCTCCTCATAAAATTCTGCCGCCTGACTTGTTAACCACTGTATCACAAATGTTTCGACTTCGTTATCGTCTTGAAGACGCTGACCACCCAGGTGTTTCTTCAAGTGCAGGAACAAATGGTAGTCGCTGGGCGCCAGATCAGGGCTGTATGGAAGATGATCTAGAGTTTCCCATTTAAAAGATTTGATGAGATCTTTGGTCCGATTAGCCACATGTGGACGGGCATTGTCATGCAGCAAAACGATACCCTTACTCAACTTGCCACGTCTTTTGTTCTGGATTGCACGACGCAGATTGTTCGATGTCTTATTACAATAAGACGCTGCATTGATTGTCTCATTACGAGGCAGAAACTCCACTAGCAGTACTCCTTTTCTGTCCCAAAAAACTGTGCACATGATTTTCCGGGCAGAAATTGTTTGCTTAAACTTCACTTTTTTGGGTGATGATGAATGTCGCCATTCCATGGATTGTTGTTTCGATTCTGGTGTGACGTAGGCCACCCATGTTTCGTCACCAGTAACAATTTGGTCTAAAAAATCTTCACCTTCATTGTGGTACCGCTCAAGGAAAGTCAATGCACTGCCTAAACGTTGGATTTTGTGCAAATCCGTCAACATTTTCGGAAAACAGCGTGAACACAATTTCCGGTAATTCAAGTTCTCGGTCACAATGCGATACAAAACACTACGAGAATATTGAGGAAAGCAGTCGCACAATGATGAAATTGTAAAGCGTCTGTTTTCTCTCACCTTTTCGTTCACGTTCTGCACCAAATCTTCATTAACGATCGAAGGACGCCCACTCCATTCTTCATCATGCACATTTGTGTGGCCATCTTTAAATGCTCTCACCCATTTCGTTACCATTCCAGCACTCATAATGTTTTGTCGTAAACTTCACAGATCTCACGATGAATATCGATCGGTTTTACGCCTTTAGCACTAAGAAATCGTATAACAGCCCGTACTTCACAATCGGCGGGACTCACGATTGTCGGAGGCATCTTAAACACTCAGTAAACAACGCATACAATGAAGAATCAAACTGTAATGGCGTCAGTGCGTAGACAAGAGATGTAGGTAACCAGCGCGCATGCGCGGAACGCCGACCGTAGCGCTGTGGCGGCGGAATCGCAAAACGGTACTTACTTAAAAAACGTGCCTCGTATACCCCCGAAAACATAGGAAATATGATAACCGAAGCACGCCATCAAAGACCTTTTGAGGTACTTCACATGGAAAAAATGATTTTAAAAACTTTCAAGATATGGCAGACGAATATGTAAATACGTCTCAACTCAAAATATCTCAAGTAGTCTGGATTAAAATTGAACAAAGTCAACAAACTTTAGTAAAAACGAAGAAAACTTTTTCTGATATGGAGGAATGGGCCACGTTCTGAAGAAAGGAAAAAAGTCGACTGACATGATGGACTACATTCCTTTACAAAACTGTCCTTTTTATGAAGATCTCATAGACAGAACAGAATCAAAGTAAAAGGTCCCTCTGGACATACATTTTTAAGTTTTCTCTTTTCCTGGCACTTAGGACCTTTTTGTGATTGTAAAATTCAGCTTAGTTTTTCTATGATAGTTTTTTGTTTTCATGTGTAAGAATATCCTTAGTTCATTTAGGTTATGTTATGTTTACTTAATAAAACGATTTTCAAAACGAGTTTACGTTTTTTGTATGTTCTAAACACATTTTGCGTAATAACGCAGTATACATTTTTTACACTTAGACCCTTTTGAATTTCTACTCTTCAATTATCTATCTATGTCAGTGTTTTTACTTAAATTTCAACATTTACCAGCATGCCGATAATGTTGACACAACATCTCAGGGCAGTTTATCAAAAAACTGCGATACAAAGCCACATATAGACACAGATATACAACTTGCAAACATTTGTTATCCCCAAGCAAACATAGATAACACTTATCTCTGTTTCAGGTAAACTACACCATATGCACACCTAGGCACCTATTCAGTATCCTCCTATATCATCGGCAAAAACAACAGACATGTGACCATCCCTGGCAAACACAAACCAGTTTACTTTGGTGTGCGTAAAAGGGCTCGTGAAACCTAATGGAAGAAGCAGATCTAGTTACAAACCCCGAATACTCTGAAGACGCTATAGTCACAAAATGGGGAAAAAAGAATCATCGCGTAGCGAAAGTGTTCTCCTACACCTTCTGGAGGACGCAAATCGAGGAAGAGGTGTTCTGGACCATCCAGGGTCATGACGACAGTGGCGCAGTCTGGATAGTCACTGAATACTTCGGACCACCGGAAGAAGCTAACAGGTACCAGCAGGAGGTGACGGTGAGACACCCTATGCAACCGAAAATCAGAATAGACTACAATTCGAGGTGCTATAGCGGCAAGAACTGCATTCGGATATCAAAGGACATAGTGAGGAATTTTAAAAATAAAGACAACACGCTGAAGTTTGAATTTAGGATATTGCGGCTTAAAAGGAACCCGTATCCGCAAAGGATGATGTGGTGAATCTACGTAATGGAAGCTAAACTTGTTTACTCAACTTGAAATATGTATATTTACTACAGTTGAAGTGAGACATGAGGGCCAAAAACCTTCCGTTGTACTTAATCCGTCCAGGAATTTATAAAATAATGAGTTGTTGTTAATTTAAAATTTATTCATTACTTATATACGGTAGATGTAGGATATGTAAGAGTGAGTATGCCATATCTCAACCAATCTCTAAATTACATTAAGGAGCATTTATAGATGTAAGTTTTGATTTATATTATACGATTTAAAAATACATCCGTGGTGAATGAATGTACTAGAGTACTTAGTATTTACCTAAACGACTAT
The DNA here is from genome assembly GCA_025024175.1 of Rhyzopertha dominica. NCBI lineage: Eukaryota > Metazoa > Arthropoda > Insecta > Coleoptera > Bostrichidae > Rhyzopertha > Rhyzopertha dominica. Next base: position 41,889,364 of record QCXZ01000041.1, on the reverse strand, counting down.
GACTTGCATTTTCACTATCTTATTGGAAACATAGCTGGATTAAAAGCACGATGTTTAATCCTTGTTGCACAATATAACGTGAATTTAATATTTTTTCACAATTTATTCGGATATGTATAATAAAAGCTATTGCAAATTAAGTTATACAATAAATTCGCTCAAAGGAATTCAACAGAAAATGTTGAGATGTACATGTGGATCATAAGAAGATGTAAATATTCTTAATAAACTATTTAGAACTGAACGGCATATTCTTTTTTTATAGAAAAATGCTATAAATCAATAATAAAACAATAACAACTCAAATGGTTATTGATGACATTTTTTACCAAAAAATACCATTAAAAGTACAAATCAACGCATTTCTTAAGTTATTATAAGTTTACAAACTATAATCCTGAAATCCAGTTTTCTGTTTACAAGTTTGACACAAATAATTACTCWTTCAAATTGTAGTATATCTAACCCTGKAATTAAGTAAATAAATATTCCTTTCAATWAAAATTTCTTATTTTTATTTTCACACCAATGCTAAGTGAAGAGCGAACTGAGTAAGACTTTATTAAGTTCTAAATGGTACATAAAAAATCCTTACCACATTAATTTATGATAACTTAATATGTATTTGGGCTATTTTCCTCACCAAGCTATCAGAAAATTTGGTAAGGCCAAATATTTCAAAAAGTCGCTCTAAATCTACTGAAGAAAGCAGCTTAGTTGCCGAAATACCGACTTCGTTACCCTAAATTAATGTGATTAAGGGTTTTTATGTATCATTTAGTATCAGTGATAAACGTCAGTACTCTAGAATGACATTTTAAACACTAATAAATCTGTCAATGTGGCTTAATGGGTATTTATTCCTTAACACGATAAAAATATATGTTATTTTTATTTATTATTTATCACGTTAGTATGCCCGTTAATTGGGTTAAAGAAGAGTTTGTTTATTTCGATTTAAATGGCTTTAAGTAGCTGTTTGTAATTTTTTTGGTTGTTTCCATTTACATATGAACGAAAACGAAGGAAATCTACCACAGACGTGGAAGAAGAGTGGGAAAACAACTACATACTTCGAAAATCTCGCCTCATCATTTCAAAGAAAACATTAGGTTTACTCGGAAAAAGGAAACAATTGTCTTTTATTAATAGTACTTTCATTATACCTTGTGATTAAATATTAAATTTGGGGATACTGCCTTTGCATTTACAAAGCCTACATTGAAAACATCTTCTGAAACACCAAAGATTTTACCATCATTTTTCTGTCAAGTCAATTTATTATGGTCTTGTTCGTTCTCGTGTAGAAAAACTGTTTTGTTGTTTGGATTCCACCTAACCAAATATATGTATAAATAAAGACACCTTCGCTGTCACCTATTAAAGCTTTATGGCAGTGCAAAGTTAAAAACTGATAGCAAAGAGTATTTTCTGTTCATTTCCGACAATTATTATTAGAATAAATTTTACAACTTCTTGGAAAAAATGTTATTCGGTGGTGGGTAGGTATTAGTTTAGTTTCGTTTGTTAAATTTTTGATATCAGGCATACATGTTAGTATTGAACAAAATGGCTTTTTGGCGTCCAGTAACTTTTGACAATATGCATGGCCGAAGTTGTAGAACAATCTGCATCTACTAGTGACAGAGACAGAAGTGCTGATGACGTAGTAGGTGTCAATTCGCATTCAGATGAAGTACCCGATCAACGTCTACTGTTGGTTCCAGCAACGACGTAATTGACATTAGCTTCCTATACGAGTGTAATGAAAATACGGTTCTTAATAAACGGGAAAAAGTGTGCGTATTAAAWTGTTGTAATACTCTTGTGTCCAAGAAGCATAACACTCCACTACAAAGGACTGCAGAATTATTAAAAATAAAGTACACCACTATAAAAAAATTCGTCGCTAAAAGACATCCCAAAAACTAATTTTGTACTAAAATTTAGAAAGGTAGCGTATGCAATAAAGCAGGGCATAGATTCAAAAATTTATAGTTCCAACTGTAAAAGTGTATTGGAAGAGTTATTGGACGGTGAAATAAAATTTGAAATCTCTTGAGTCCGATTCTGGAATTTAGCCTCCTCTTTCTTTAGGAAACGCGCCTTAGAGTTAGCATTCGGATCCATTGTAAGGAACTGACCCTCAATAATCTTACTAATGGTTGTGATGAGCCATAAAATTTTATTAGGTGACCACGGAAGTGTCTTTACTGCATATTAGTGTATTAGATAATGTGCAGAGAAAGTTTGCTAATCATCTCTTTATGTGTGACTTTTAAGCTAGGATTCTAACAGTTTCATTATCCGTTGTTATGTTGGATCACAAAAATATGAACTCCTTGATCTTTCAACACAAACTCTATTTGCCATTATTAACAATGCATATATGTTAAGAGATATTCGTTAACCTTATCTTACGATTACTTTACATGTTTTCCTCCAAAATTACAAAACGCAACTATGATATGTTCTGTTATGCTTGTTGGTTTACTGTCGTTGTTTTTGTGTCAGTGTATGTATTATTGCCAAATTCCAGTAKAATAGTTTCTAATTTCCCTATTTTTTTGTATTTTTATCACTTATCTATAGAAATAATTTATAATAAAATAAAGTTACATTATCGATTCCTTAAATATCACCACTGTTAAAAAACGATCTGTATACATTCAGCAAATATTATAAAACGTCAGTTCTTTGACAGATTAAAAACACAATAACTCTTCCTCTCGATAATGTACAGCTATATGCTCGCTCCCTCTGGACCAGCTGTGACCGAAGCATCTCTTGTTCAATCTTAACCTATGCCAAATTCAGCGAACGCATCCCGTGCATGACGGGCATCGAAACCCCGTTCCACGTTGAAGCCTCGCGCTCCAATTCGCGACGAGGTTATTTTCTATACAATGTGTGGCACAGAGATGTTATCCACCAGTAAACGGGCTCCAATAAAGCCTCTTGAAGACGTGCTCTCTCGAAAGTAATCAAGAAACAAAAGGCAGGTGGAAATGGCTCCTTATTCTCGGCGAGAAGCCCACGTTTGGAGTATAAAAAGAAGTTTTATTTCAGATCGAAGTTCGTCTGCTGCTTATCTGGAATCATGACTGTAATGTGTGGTACCCAACTCTCACGAAAGGTCTGTTTAAATCTGAAGGAAAACGAACATTTCATCAATTTGCAGACGAGCAATCGTTATTTTATGATTCCTGGTATTATGCATCTTGATAATGAACAAAATACACCTAATTCCATTGTTCATGTTTTTGGAAAATATTTTTCAAGTGCTTTTATCAACTCTGATCCTGACCGTGTGTGAGATTTCATGAAAAAAAGTGATCAACACTTTTTACAGCGATCATAGATGGTTGTTCATGTTGCCTTCAAGTCTTTACCATATAAAGTTTCTGTTGGACCTGACCACATTCCTTTTTATATTATGAGAGACATTTGATGGATTATACCTTTTTTTAAACTTCGCTTGTTGCGTCTGTATAATATTTGCAACTTGATAATTACTTCCACATCCAACGGATGGGAAGTATTGTATCGCGAAAAAAATTTTCAAAATTTTTTTTGCACATTCGCTTTAAAATGATCGAAAACGCAAAAAACCAAAATTTGAGCAAAAACAAATTTCTTATCTGTGTGTCTCTGGTTTTGTTTGTGGACACGATAACTTTTGAAAGACTTAATATATTAACTTGAAATTTGGCAAACTTATAAATCTTAACTACTCAAAGCAACCTATTGTTTGTGGGGTAAGTAGGGTATCGGGAAGGGTGCGAAATTGGGGGGTAAATACCCTTTTGCAAATTTTTATTTTTCTATTTTTTTTTCGTTTTAATATGTGATTAATAGTATAACTGTGAGTATTATTCGTTCTTATAAATTTTCGGTGCAGCAAACTATTTAAAAGATATTAGAATAAAAGCGTCTCTTAAAGAAAACCGTTTTTCCTAAATAACTCCGAATATATTTAATATATTCAAAAAATGAATACCATCAGATAGGAAATGTAATTTCTCACAAAAAGTGTCTTAGAAAATTTATCCAAAATTTTGACAATTTCGAAATATTTCTAAAAAACCTATTTTGGACCCTGCTCGTACGATTTTTTTAAATTTTGGTATTATAAGAAAATCAAATTTCTGATCAGAGAGCACTCTTGTAATTTTTTTGTTAGGTWAATAATTTTCGAGTTATTTGGAAAAAAACAATTTTAAAAATTTATATAGTTTTGCTAATATCACGAAGACTGTGTGTCTTAGAAAAAATGTGTAGAGAGAAAAAATGCTCAAACCTGATTACTAATCGTATAGTATAAGAAATTGCCAGCAAGTGTTTTCTTCGCCTTGCCATATAAATATATATCAAATTTGGGCCCTTTTAATGTATATCTTGTTGTTAAAGCCGTGAAATTATACAGTAGAATAAAACAATGCTGTGATGGTAATGGATAAATAATATATCTAAGTGGAATGTTGTTATTTCTTGCAAGAAAAAACGCTATGTAAAGTTCAGCTATACAAAATATGCAACCAATAATTACTCTGACGTAATACTGTTCGCGATTTAGGTGCATTATTTGACTCTAGTCGACTTGTATTTGCTAAATATATACAAAGTAATTCTACCTCTGCCTATACAACTTTTGTTGTAAATTATCGATTAAAACAAATTGCCGCTTCTCAGGAAAGTGAACATAATTATTGCTTTGACAGATATTTTCAACATATGCTATAGTGTTTTGTGGGATAATAATTAACTGTATAAGGTTGGAGAAAGCTCAGGTTTCAGAGCTGTGGAGTGGCACGGTTTCGAATAACTTTTAGGTTATGCATCGGAATTGCAAGGTTATGACTACAGTAAACCTAATAAATTGTACTCTGATGAACTCAAAGATGTTTTTACTCTGCGGCAATGGTAAAACTCAAGGTTTGAAATTAGTGTCTATACAAGGTAAGTGGCAGTGATATTAGCTGCACCACCGGGTGTATTCCTAAACTAGAAATAGTAAAAAGCTCAACTGTGGTGGTGCAATGCTAGTTACAAAAGAAGTACAAACACTAAAATAGGGAAAAGGACTAAATTGACTGCGTGGGCTTTCACATTTGCTGAAAATAATTAAAGTTGTAAAGCCATCACACATAGTTGTGTATATTAATGTTGTGCAGTTTCGGACAAGCAAGTTATTGTTATTACTTACATTTGAAAAGAAAGTAGAATCGTAAATTGTTGGAAAATCTATAAAACATATCAATTTTGTGGCTATAATTTTATCCACAGTATCCTTCAATACAGTATATGACAGTTGACAGTATATTGTGCTTATTGTAGCTCGGTAGCAGTTACAAAAAGGCGGCACAAAGAATTCAGAAAGCAGCGCTACCTACGTTGCATGAATTATTTATAGAAATACGAATAAAAGTTGAGAACTATTCGCGGGTATGGTCCCCTTTGCAAAAATGCTATATTAGTAACTAAATATTGAAAATTCATAAAATTTCTAGTTCTATCTATTGATGGTGCCTACATTTGTTAATCGTTTCCTATTGCTTTCATGCTTTAACATTTACTTGAAGTGCGTAGCATATTGGCTTCAATAATATGGTTTGTATATAGACTTATGTATTCCAGAATATATGCGACTATATTGTTAGTAAGCTTTAGTTTTTAGTACCACAAATTAGTCCTCACGTTTTAAAGAAAGTGAATACCAACATAAGGTTGTATTGGCCTATTAATTTTGCTTTGCTTCTGCAGTCTTTCTGCAGCGTCTCCTACAGCTATTCTTTAGTTTTTATGCTATGTACAATATGTATTGCTGTTTATTTATTATGTTAACAATAACCGTTATTATTATTACTGAACACACGACTCTAGTTCTAAAGCTAGTAATAAAAATAACATCTATTCATAATATAAGGTTTCGTCGAACTTTTGCCAGTAAAATTTTGTGTCGTGTAGCTTTTCGTTTTAAAGCTTTTAATTTTACTTATTATTGTGCCCCTACAGCTAAATGAACAATACCGAGAGGGTACATAATCCACCAGTTATGTTATGTACCTACGAGCTCCCGACTTCTTATTACAAAATTCCACTACAATTGAACAGGATACTTGGAATTCCTTCACATACTTTAAGGTCCACGGGAGGATATTGAAAATATGAGGAATGTATGAAAATTGATCCACCCTACGTACAGAACACGGTTGAGCATTCGACAAACATCCTTGTACGATGTATTTCAGCTAAAGCGTTCCTTTTTCTCCCGGAGAGGAATTTAATGAGGAGGAGTAGCATTTCATTAAACGGTATATTTCACATTCACGATACAGTTGATATTTTAAATTCTGAATTTTGCTGTAGATTTACAAATATCTAGTGTTTCTTAAAATTCGCCAGGAAGCTAGTAGCTAGTTACTAACTATGAGCAATTTTATTGCCCAAATATCAAAGACTATATTCTTTAACTAAGCAGCAACTTTAAAGATTTTCTGGTTACTCCAGGAACCTTGATCGACAAATTCGAAATATCATCTTAATAAAACTTCCTTTTTTTATCCAGTACACTACCGTTACATATACCTATGAAGTAGGTATGTAATTATATTTAATTTTAAAACTCGCTAGTTCAGTTTTCGCCCCTTGCTTCTTCTCATACCTTGTTGTAAAAATATGATTCCAACACATACTGAAAACAATGGAAAGCTCATATAAACAGTGGGATCAAACAACCAATATACATACAAGAAATGAGAAAACACGCAAATTATTCTGAATTAATAATGCGATTTTGTCAAAATATTTTTATTGTTTAAATAACACTTAATAAAGAACATAAAAATTAAAGTTCAATTTTGGTTTCAAGTAAAAATCGACTTCTTTTGCATTCGTTTTTGCTTAGTCGCTTTATCATTGACGTGTCGATTGCCCGGTTACACCATAGTCGTCTACAAGATTTTACAGGACGCTTTATAATTTAAACTTTATAACTACATTTTGCGTTTTTTGAAAAAAGGTACATAATGAAGTTTTGGTGAATGGTTAAAAGTTATCTTTTATGTAACATGTAGTATATATAAGTATAACAATAACATTTAAAAAACTTTATACTAAATTAAAACATGAAGAAATGACTAATATATTATAAATAAAGCTAACTATCGCCTGAAAAAAAAATACAATAAGTATTAAAGTAATCGGGTTAGCAGGCTAATATAATTTTGTTATTGAAAAAAGTATTACAAGCTGACTGGAAATCGAACCCGGGCCCTTTTGATTGCGAGTCATGTGTGCTAACCACTGCACTATCCAAGCCCTATTTATATTAGAAGTCAAAGCGGAATATATACTCCAAGTTTACTACTTGTAACGCAACTGAACGCAACTCGAAAATACTGACTAACGGGCGATTCAGCTGTAAATGTGCTGGATGGCGTTCAGTAGCGTTATTACATGTAGCTAATTTTGATGTATATACGCCTGTTTGACGTTGAATATTGATAGGGCTTTGGTGGTGCAGTAGTTAGCACATAGATTAGCAATCAAAGGTCCTTGGTTCGATTCCCGGTGAAAGCTGGTAATATTTTTTCAATAACATAATTATATTGACCTACTAACCCGATAACTTTAATTATCATTATTGATAATATAGTACACTCAATACCATAATATTGCAACTGCAGTCCACGGTAAAGTATATATATCGGTGAAACGTTCTAGTTACAGAACGAAATTTCATAAAATAACGACAATTTCATCAATATGCTAAAAAAAAGAAAAACAAATCTTGCTCAACAATATTTATCAGAGGGACACCATTAAGACACTAGATAGGGACAAATAAATAAAAAATACATCTCGACGAAATTATTTATACTAAGAAATATCTTAATAGTCTAGAAAAATAATTTAGCTAAAATATGCAATATCACAATTACGAAAAAAAACAGTTTAACCTAGAGATACATTAACATTTTTTTCTTCAAGCGCAGTAGACTCCGAAGGGTGATAAACATGACAAAATGAAGATAATTTTTAATGAGTTTGTTTACGTTGATTTTAATGTGTAAAATTGTTGTATCTGGTTAATAAGTTATGACAGCTATTGATTATTGTCTACTACCACTAGACCGTAATAATTTATACACGGTTGTAAACCTTGAAGAAGTAGGAATAAAGGTCCTGCGAACAGATGATGTAAGAAACAGCTATTCATTTTAACAAACAACCCAATAACGAGGAAATAAAAAATATTTTTAGAAATTAACCCAGTAATTAGTACTTCTTCACCGATCCTATGTATATAACGAATGTAAAGGAAACATTAAAACATCTGTTTAGGAGATTTCACAATTCTTAATCATACAGATACATATATCTTGTGTACAAAATAGTCTTGGGCGATACGTATCGATAATTCTAGGTATCGATACTTTTGCTTTCGATATCCGATATTTTGTATCGATACTTGGTGTTGCGATATTTCGCTGGATCGATACCAATCAGAGTGGTATCGAATCATTTATTTTCTACCAACCATATCCTCGTTATCTTCCATTAAAATTGCGGAAAAAAGTGGCAACGACTTTACTATTTACTATTTTTTATACCTACTCTGTCAAACTATATAGCATGATTACGGTTTTGATAAAAAGTATATCCCTAACGCAATACGAACTCTTCTTATAGAACAACATTGCAATAATGTAAATTGTGCCCGTACAAATAATTTATTGGAGGCTCTAATTTGTGAACGTTAAAATGCCAGATTAAGTCTAAAAAATGGCTTACCTCTTATCAAGGTATGTGCACGTGCACTCTTTTATAATAAGTACTACAGTTGCAACATAAAAAATCAGGTGAAACTTATTTGTGTTGGTCGGATGTTCCATAAATTAATTCTCGTAATAAATCCCCAATCGCCGTCAATCCTTTTTAGCAAATATGACTATTTTAGTTAAGCCTTTTTCATCAAATGTTTTCTTTCTCACCAATGTTTCAATAAACGCAAACTCAGTTTAATAAAATTCACTTATTCAATTCGCTGTCTTTACATGGTGACAAATTATTGATATGTTTAACATGATGCACTAGTAACTGACGAAGCTGAAGAATAGAAAGCTTATTAGAAACAGTGATGTAACTGATATAAAACAAGAAGTGTTTTAATTCACTTTATATCGATTTGCTATTTCCTAGATCGATATTTATCCGATACTACGAATATCGATACTCAGAAAACGATACGATACCTGTATCGATATACAGTATTGCGATACGTATCGATACAGAATACCGATACATTTTGATGTATCGCCCAACACTAGTACAAAAGTTGCTGTTTGATACTATCCACTGCGAACTTGTTATTATCGACATATAGGTCCATCGACCTATTTATATTTTTTGCGCCTTTTTCGGTAAACATACACTCAAACAACAAACAAATAACAATTACTTACAAAATGCCTGAATTGTAGAGTAACACGGATGTCACAGATATTAAGTAATACAGATTTTACAGTTCAGTTTACCTCATCTGTATTCTATCCAGGCCAGTTTTATATCTCGACTCACTGTGTCCTTCAAAGGGGGCCAAGCTCCGAAGCAAAGCTTTAACAATAACGTTTATACGCTTTCGCTTTCGAACTTTATCGCCGAAACAAGAAATCAACTCCAGAGTGCCTCTTTGTTTTTCTCTTTGTAATCGGATCCGCTCTTATTCCGCGCTCTGGTGTCGGGAGCAGATGGCTCGAATCTAAATTTTACCTTTACTTTTTGCCTTCTTATCCGACATCAAAATTCACAAAGAGAGGAGTTTAGAACCAAATTAGTCCGAGGGGGGCACGTGTTTGCAACAAGGTTTTGAGGAGGTTCGTGCAGTGACCCCATTCTGCTCCCGGTGCCAACGTGCAGAACGCGAATTTACATACGTTCACGACGGTACCGTTACTGGTGCAGGCTGCATGAGCGGATGCAAAACAAGAAGAAAAGTTGGGATAGCGATGCAGATTTGAGGCAGCTGTGTCGAAAACCGGCAACTCCAGGAAATGTAAACTCCGGTAAAATGTGGTTTGACGTGTTTCTGCTGCAGAGGCATTTCCGAAGGATTTCTACGTACAAAACAAAATGTATATAGCAAATCAGAGATCTGGTGTCAAATGGATACTATAATGAATGAGTCCGGCAGGTTCACTCACATCTGTTTTGTACGAGAGGTACAACCCCCAGAAGAGAAAGTAATTTTATTGCCACAGTGCTTCTGATACGTCTTCACGTAAATTGACTAAACTGCAACTAGTCAAATAACATCGATTGCAGTTTTAATCTCCCATTTTTCATACATGAGCCCCGATGCAAAATAGTTCGTCTAGTGCCATATTTTATTTGGAATTTTTTTTTCATTTTCCGTAGCTTGTCTAATAAACGGTTCTTGAAAAGAAAAATTTCGCTTTCATGTACGAGTATATATAAGAAATGCTTTATATTTCACTCTATACAAGACTAAAATAAATATTAATTCTGAAAATAGTTAAGATTTTATTATTTGGAAGTACATAACGCAAAACAGTTTGACCATTATTCAGTCTGTTCATCTTGGTTAGCCGGGAATTCGCGTAAACAATTGATAGTCGGAACAACAAATGGAAATGTCAGAAAAATAGGTTCTCGTATTGTTCCGAAACAGTGTTACGTGTCCGCAATGGGTCGTGGAAAACCAGTGTGTAAAGTGCGAAAAATTATTGTAATAGGGCATCAAAAAGAAAAATATACCTATATCTAACGTTCCAAAATGCTATTGAACATCACAGAAAAACTGGTAGTGTTGCAACGCTTAATAAATCTGGCCGTCCTCGCATAACAACACCAGCAGAGCACATAGTACTTAGACTTATTAAACAAAATCGCCATGCTCGTGCAGCAGAATTAACAATAAAATGGCGAGAAATGATAGAAAAAATTGTTTCCCTTGATACGTGCAAGAGAACGTTAAAAAGAATGGGTTATAGGTTTTATAGTCGTCCAACCGAAATAGTGAATTTTGACTTTAGTTGTAAATCTTGCCAACAATGCGATTAGTAGGCAATAAAGTGCAAATTTGTATTTCCATTTGCATTTCTACATACTGGTCCGTACACCCCAAATCCGTTTAGCAACATCTATTTTGAAAGAGGAAGACGAAACAATGAATCCTTAATTTGCACTTTATTGCCTACTAATCCTCGTCTGTCCCACCCCGCATTGTTGACAAGATTTACAATGTAAAGTCAAAATTCACCATTTCGGTCGAAAGAGTATACACAGTAAGTGACTAAAAATGTCTGCAACCGCAATTTACAATTCAGGATATTTTGACTATTCAGGCACCACTTTTGACGCTTGCGCACAAGAAGCTGAGGCTAAAATTCGCTAAAGATAATTAAAATTGGACTTTTGATCAGTTATTTGGAGTCATGAATAATGATTTGAAGTTTCAGGTGGAGATGAAGGAAAAAAGTAATTCGAAATAAAGACGACGCGTTTCACAAAGACTGCTTAATACGAAAAGTAAAGTTCCCAGCTTCATTAATGATATGGGGCTGCATGTTTGTAAGTGAAGTTGGTCGGTTACAGTTCATAGATGGAACTGTAAATGCTACCAGATTCTAGTAAATTTTAATAGCAAACTTGCTACCATCCATCCCAACTCTGCGAGATGTTGACGGCAGCTACATTTTTCAACGAGACGGGGCTGCCTGCCGCACTGCAAAAGCTTGGTTTCGCAGTAGGTACATACGTTCACACAATTGAATAGCCTTCAAACAGCACCAATAGATACTGGAAAATGAGGAGAAAATTTAGGCAGCATCCAGCAAGGTCAAAAGAAGGTTTGCAAAACAAAATTAGGGCAATTAGGGATTTAATAACCCCTGAAGAATGTGAAGAGCTGGTGTAAACCATGTCACGTAGAATAAGAGCGGTTATAATCAATAAAGGCGACGTTACGAAGTGGTAGACAAATTATTTTGAGTCATTCAGAGAGCAAACGAAATGCTTTTGGACTTTCGGTTAAGATTTCAAATATTGTTAGGAATCATGTTTAATTTAAAATGTTATGCAAGGCAATAAATGGCATTCCATATACTTAAAAATTTAAATAAATTGTTCCTTTCAGATGCCGATCAGTAGACAGACATGGTAAGTATAAGAATTTTGTTTCATAAAATATGACACTAGACGAACTATTTTGCATTGGGCAAGTACTACATATAACTATGTAAATATAACTCATCCTGTATTACTAATGTGGGGAGACTGATTAGTGCGGTTTAAAACAGGGTTATTTGGAAGAACAACATTTGTTGATTGAAAAACTGTCCTATAAACCTATAAATTCCAAATTATAATGTCATATTTTAATGTTTGATGTTGATAACTTTTATTGTGTATGATTTTAAATAGCGTGATTCTTAAGATACCTCAGATCCCTTGAGAATGCTAACTTATTTTGGCAACACCACTTTTTATACCTTGATAAAGAAATAAATAATTCCGAAAGCTCGGTTAATAAAATAAGATATTCTTATTCCATCCAGCCTAGGTACCCGATAATCCTGTTTTGATTGGTGGAAAATTCCTACAAACCAAATAGAATAAAAAACTATCCATATAACAGTACAAAGTACCTTTTGCTGGAACATTAAACGAAGCCCTTCTGACAAAATAAATAAAAGTGTGAATATTTCAAAGTCTTTCAAGAAAATCTCTTTATGTCACAACCTACAAATATTCATATACGATACGGTTTCAAAAGTTAATTTCCTACCACAGGGGTATTTTTTCCATGGTAAAACCTTTAGTTCAGATTTTATCGTATCTAATCGCACAAGTTATCCACGTGAGGCACATTTTCTCGTAAACCACAAAGCCACAAGTCGTATGTATGTAATGTATATACATAAAACAAAGTACGTTCATTACATTTTCACAACGAACTTTCGCATAAATATGTAGCTTGATGACTAACGATGACGCGACGCGCATTTACGAGTATCCACTGTAATTCATGGGCAGCTAGGATTTTTAGTTGTCTGAAAAAGTAATAACAGTAATTTACCTATGAAATACTTGTAAACTGTAAAGTTATGGAGCACATATATAGTGCCGTTAAAATTAAAACATGAGAAAAATAAATTAGTTGAGATAATGTATTTCAAAAGTTACAAATGGTTTATCTTGGAAAAAATAACAAGTAATAGTTAAGTTAGGGCAACTTATAGATCACCTAAAAGAAAACTATCTGACACACGACATACAGATGTCAAACACTCTAGTTAAGGCTATTTTATTACTAGCAATAAGTAGTTCAAACATCTTGCCAATTTTTGCATTTTCTCCATATCAAAAAAGTCAGGATGCGTGAAGTAATCCAGTATATTATTTGTACAAATATATGAAGTAACCACGTATTCCGTATGATATAGCCCTCGGTCCCAATATCTACTTCTATTTTGTTTACTTTCTGTTTTGTAACACCTGTAAAGGCAATTTCTTTATTCATTTAATGTATTTTGTAAAAGTCACGTGTGACTTCCAATATGTTGACTTATTGTCAAAGGGGGGAGGATGTGCGTGGCGAATTTTGCAAGACGAAAAATATAGAGTAAGCGGGGACGAAAAGTCACAAGACGAAATTGAGATTTAAGTTACAGTCCACTTATACGAAGTTCGTTTTTTTGTCGTTTTCCTTGTTATTTTTGCCCGCGAATAAAGTTCTACCAAGAAGTAGCTGCGTATCATTTAAACGCACAGTGGACATTAGGAACATTCGAGAGGGTTTATTCTTATGTGAACGTGAAGCTTCGGTATTTCCTTAAACTGTTCACTCGTTAGTACTATTTTAATATTAATTTTGTTTGTGTTTTCAATATATATAATAAAATTATTATGTATCAGCATTTATCACAATTACTTCCACATCCAACGGATGTATCGCGAAAAAAATTTTTCAAAATTTTTATTTGCCCTTTCGCTTTAAAATGGTTGAAAACGTAAAAAAACAAAATCTGAGCAAAAAAAATTCTTGTCAGTGTGTCTGTGTCGGTGTGTGTGTGTGTCTGTGGTCTTATTTGTGGACTCGATAACTTTCGAAAGACTTAATATATGAACTTAAAGTTTGGCAAACGTATATAGATCTCAACTACCTAAAGCGACCTATTATTTTGGCGTAAATAGGGTAACAGGAAGGGGGCGAAATTAGGGGGTAACTACCCTTTTTGCAAATTTTAATTTTTTTTAATTTTTTTTTCGTTTTAGTATTTGATTAGTAGTATAACTGCGAGTATTATTCGCTCTTATAAACTTTCGGTGCAGCAAATTCTTTAGAATATATTAGCAAAAAAGTGTCACTTAAAGAAAACGGTTTTTCCTAAATATCTCCGAATATATTTAATATATTCAAAAAACGAAAACACCATCAGTTGGAAATAAAATTTCTCACAATAAGTGTCTTAGAAAAATTTACCCAAAATTTTGCCATTTTCGAAATATTGCCAAAAGACGATTTTGGTCCCTGTTCGTACGATTTTTTTAAAATTTTGATATTATATAGGAAATCAAATTTCTGATCGGAAAGCACTCTTGTAATTTTTTTGTTAAGTTAATACTTTTCGAGTTATTTGGAAAAAAAACAGATTTTAAAAATTTATGTATTTTTGATAATATCATGAGGACCGTTTGTCTTAGAAAAAATGTGTAGAGAGAAAAAATTTTCAAAACCTGATTACTAATCGTATAGTATAAGAAATAAAAACATAAATGTCATTTTGACAATTGGATGTGGAAGTAATGATTCAATTTGCAGCGGTTTTTAGTAGCATTTCTAGAGTTCCTTACATCCCCAAATTTTATGTTATTTATTAATACATTTGGTTTTTTGAGATCGTTTCGTATCATTTATGATTACACCTTCTTGCGTAAGTAGATACTAACGATCACATTTCAATTGACAAGAACGTACCAGAATTGTTAATCATCAATATCAAACTTCCAATCATTCATCTTGCTTCATATCAAGCAACACTAAAAAGCATTCTAAACTCCAATTTTGTGAGTCAGTTCTCATTCATACATGCTTACTATCCTGTTACAAGAAAACCCTATTCGCGTGATTATGAACATATGTTTTCAGATGCTTCGGAAAGCAATACATCATGCACAGGAAGAATATGAGAACAATGCCACATTCTCCTTATTTAAGAATGCGCCTCCATTTATCAAAACTATGACGGCAAAGCTCGTGAAGCATTCACTCATGTTGCATTTTGTATTTCCTCACTCCCCCATACTAAATGCCCTAGCAGCTGCAAACAGTGTTTTATAAGTGTATTTACAGAAGGGATGGCGTGTCTGTCCTTTAATAATGCAATAACGTGTGCCTATGTTTGCTTGAAGTACCCTAGATATTTTACTAGCAAGTTTGATCCGTAGAAGTAAATGTAACCGTACGTATGTGATCATTATGCAATACCTAGTTAAATAAATTGAATTAATATAGGAAAAATTAAAAACTAGATTTGCTAAAGCACATCTTGTGGAGGCAGTTTTATTGTTGTTCTCATATTTGGTGAGGGAGGTTCCGAAAGCTTGGCACCCTATTAAAGAGACAGTAATATAATCTGTCCAGTTAATCCAAACCAGCAAGACATCAAATTATAAGCATCATTGAATTACAAACATTCTATTATATATATTATTTACCTATATATTATATTTTATATTATCCCTTATGTTAGGACCCTTTAATAAAGACCACGATAATTGTCCTAATCTAGTTACTATATGCTGCACTTATTATCGCACTTCACTAATATTAATTTTGTTAAAAGACAGCACAGACAACACTGACAGTTTATCGCTGATTTCCTCAAGGCAGCAAGGACAACAATCAGTTTACAGTTAGTTGATTCTTGAGTAGGGCCCTGTCAGTCTACTCCAGGGGGGGGGGGGCAAGATTTGTCGCCGAGAAATTATCAAAAATTATCTTATGAGTACCTAGCACACGTTCACTAACAACAGTAAGTCAACATCTACATACGCTGTTTGAATATTCTGTTACTTATAATCACAAAAGGAATAGGCATCCATAACTACTAGGAAGCTCAATAAAACTCGACTACCAACTAATGTAGCAACTCAATAGCTTAGCATCGCTACTTCCTTATGGTTTAATAATCGAACTGACTGTTGCGCAGAACACATACAGTCAACTACCTCTGCAGGCAATATGGCCAACTACACCAATGTAGCATCTGACTCAACAGTCTGCACCGAAGTGCTAGGTAGCCTCCCTATCTAATAATATCTCTTAATTCATATTTTTACTCTTGAGCTCATTACTGTCAACACATCAATGTTCTAATAGTTTACACAGACTGTAGCAAGAAGCAAAGCAGAACTAAGCATGCATAGGTACTCAGTGATAACTCACCAGATAAGTTATGAACAAAATTACCCCTTATTCTTTAATATTTTATAACAAATTAAATTATAACAACACTTATAAAAAAATAGTATAAATTTAACATGCATCTTACACTTAATAATAATTTGTAAAATAGTAAAATATCGCTAGTTTGGTAATAATCAATTTTCAGGTTTTGATAATAAAATAATATATAAATAATAATAAATGTTACCAGTTGTGGACACTTAATCTGACAAAATCAACTCTGGCATTTTTTATAAAAGCGTAATGGATCCGTCTGTAGTTGCTTGTGTTACGTCATCATAGCAAAGACAGGTATTTACCGTTTTTTAGTAAAAGTTATATTTAACCAACCATCAACCGGAACTTAACTTCTCTTTTAAGTTTAACGAACCCTTTAAAAATCGAAGTTTTATGTTTGGGTATTTTAACTCACTGAATTAAATGATCTTCACAAAAAACAGTCTTTATGCAGGGTGATCAATTAGTGCGATAAAGTAAAATAACTTGTTTACTGTTAAAGTTAGAGAAAAGAAGTTAAGACATAAAATGTTCCTGATAAAAAAGGTACATAACTTATAATTATACAGACATATACAAGGTGTCCCATTTACTTGGTACAAAACTTTACTGTGATTTTTTATTAAATTGTTAAGAAAAAATGATCAAGCTTTATCTTCTGAGATAGTATTAGATCTGCCCTATAAATCTGTGAAAACCCCATCTCTCCATCTTTTTAGTTTTAGAAATATTATTTATTTTCGAATTGCCAAATAACGCCAAAATGGACTATCCTAGACCACATGTGTAATTAATAAAGTCACTTTAGAATTTGATGTAGACACGAAAAATGCAATAATATATAGGGTGTTCCATTTAAAAAATCAGAGTAAAGTGCTGTGTCAAGTAAATGAGACACCCTGTTTATGGATGGATAATTTTAGGTTATGTAGCTTTTTACCGGAAACATTTTATGTATTAACTTGTTTCTCTAACTTTAACAATTAACAAGTTATTTTATTTTATCGCACTAATTGGCCACCCTGTAGATGTAATTTTAAAAACCCCTTGACGAAATGGTGTAAAATACAGAAGTGTATTGTCATATATTGAATTTATTCTAAATTCATTTAATCAAATTGTTACACATTCTAGAACAAAACGTTTACTAATTATGTCAGCATATTTGTATCATTGCACTTCCCGCTAGCACCGAGTATAATGCTAGCGAAGCATTATGACGTATTCGCGAGTGAAGGTATAAATACGCGGATAAATCAATCGTGAATAACTGGGGAATAACTTAGGGTACTGCACAATGTAAAACGTTGTCCCTCTGGCAGGAGCTAGTCCTCCTAGCACAATGTGAGTAACCAGGTAAATTATTCAGTAGTCATTTTCTGTGTTACAGTTATTAATGTGTATTTTATCTTACTTGTTCTACATATTTCTTTGTTAATAAATAGTTGTTTAGAACCTAAGTCGTATCTCTCCTGCCTTCGCCCCTAGTTCTTTGTTTCAGGTATTCACTAGCACAACGGCGCACAGCCCAAGTCCGAGGGTTGTGACATGTGGTGGAGGCGCCCTTTCGATCCAGATGTACCCAGTGTGACAAATGGTGGTGGTATACAACAAAATGAAAATTAACCTTTTAACCAACATTAAACCTATCCATTATTCCTTATTACTTAAGAGTATGGGAAGACGGTCAGCAAAGGGGTTCAAGGCTTTCAGCTCCTACTAAAGCTAAGAGGTCCGCCAGATAAGTCTGCGTAAACCCTCATAGCCTCAGACTGTTGGTTGTAGGCAGGCAGATCTAGCTAATATATAGCTAAAAGGTCAGCCAGATAAGTCTGCGTAAACCCTCATAGTCTCAGACTGTTGGTTGTAGGCAGGCAGATCTAGCTTGCGTGAGCCAAGCCGAGGTCCTCAAACAGATCGAACCTCATATTTCTATTTATTCCCCATTTATCCAAAAAAATGCAGTCATTACCAATGAGCATTTATATGAGGAAGTTCTGCAACCCATGCCGAGAGGAGGAACCCACCATCCAAAGTAAGAAATAAAATATAATTTACCCCCTACCACCCACCCCAAACTGCGGCTTAGGTTCACACTATCAGATTTTTATAACAATTGAATGTAAATGCAAATGCGTTTGTTAAAATATTTTTGCAGAAAATAGGTATTTCGAAATAGAAGCACATAGGGAAGCAATGGCCAACAAAGTAACCATCGAGGAAGCCTTAAGAAACCGCCCACCTCCTGTATTTCCAAAGTTTCGAGCACCTTCAATTTTTAATCCTGCTGCAGATAACCCAATAATCTTTATTAGGCAATATGACGAAATTTCTGATTTTAATGGTTGGAAAGATAGCTATAAAATTCTATATTTAGGTAATTTCTTGCACGAAGCTTCACGAATTTGGTATAGCAAGTACATCAATGAACAAAGTAATTTAGGTAAAAGCTGGTATCAAATCAAACAAGATTTTATAGATCAATTTGGTGGTATTTATGCCCTAAGAAAATTAAAATTTGAATTAAATTCCAAAAAACAATCAGAAACAGAAGATATCAAGCAATACTTTTACGATTTAGTTGTTTTGGCACACAATGTACATCCCAACATGTCATTTGAAAAATTTCGTGATCATTTTGAATTCGGACTACATCCATCATTTTATGAATCATATTATTTGTTAAACTACAAAGCAAACAGCAAAGAGGAACTTCAAAGTTTAGTTTTGCATTTAAGCGATGTAAGAGAAAGGGTATCATCGACTCAAATTCCAAAAACACATTTTTTAAATTTAAAAGAAGCAATTTCAATAACTAACGATAAACCTCAATTTTCAAAACATTTAGAACATAACGTACAAAATGCCTACAAAATATCCAAACATAATAGTTTAAATAATTTCAAGACTTACTACAAAAATCAAAAAGGGAATAATATTAATAACTTAATAACCAAAGATAATTTAAAACTTATTGCTGCTAAAAATTATATTTTAAGATCTAATGTTGAAATTAAAGTAAAATTGTTAAACTTGCATCCCAGAGTAACGTTAAATAATTTTGAAAATTTCGAATTTAGGGAAAACAAAAATTTTTTCCTAAGAAAAGGTATTGCTTGTGAAGGCTTTACATTCACTGGAAATAATCTGTACATTACATTAATTTTAAAGTGTACCATGCGCCAGGCAATTTTTAAAGGGGCAATTTTGGGTTATTTGTGCAAAAAGAGAAATGAAATAGTATCAAATTCCACAGTTCTAACTCTGCTAGAAAATTCGGGGACAGTTGGATTAGAAAAACACAAACGTTTCGAGAAGACAGATCAAGAGGGTAAAAGAGATTCTCAAATGTCTAGGGCCAACAAAGTTAATAAATTTGACAATAAAGAAAATTTTTCAAATATAAATGTAATATGCAGTAAACTCAAGGTAAAAGATAGGGAAAATTCTTTAGTCAAAAACGTTCGCCAAAAGAACTTTAATTATTGTAAAAGGCTTAAAAAATATCCAATAGGGCGTAGAAAACGTGTATCTAGGCAAATGGGCAAATGCAGTAAAGCAGGAAGATACTTGGGCTCAATAAATGAAATCTGCGGTAATAATTGTATGGGTATGAGAAATGTTGAAATAAAGCAAGATTTAAATAAATATAGGGGACATATGTATAAAGTACGAAATAGGGTATAGCTTATAAATAAATGGCAGGAATTTACTAGAGATGTTTAAAATATAAACAAAGAAATAAGGTTTCGAATACATGGTTAATTGAAGAGTAAATTATTAGCAGTAAACGTTAAGAATTTGTACATAAACACGTTAGGTCGCAGGATTAAACAGTCAATTGAATGGTACTTACCAGCTGATCAGTAACTTCCGGAAGACACCAAGCCATGACAAATGAACCCATCCAGAAGGAAAAATCCAGGAATATTCCAGCAAACTACTCCTCGAGGTGTGCACATCCTAGGGAACAGGGAAGACTAGAAAGTGAATTTACAAGGATGCTAATCTTAAAAAAAAAGCGCAGAAAAGGTAAAACTCTACCAAAGGAAGGGATATCCAAAGGACCTATTGCTTGCCAGAGAAAAGCTAATACAGCTATAATAAGTTAAATTATTGAAAATCGGGAGACCTGGCAAATAATTTTTAATGCAGTATGGTCCTACGTGTTTTGTTTCACAAAGCACGTCCCATAAGTTCTCCTCGATCCCCGTCGTCGCTGTACAACAGTTATTTTACAAAAATGCGAAATTTTGAAAAGCTGCAGCATAATTTACAGTAAATGCGCAAATAAAAGTGAGCAAAGAAAATGCGTGTGTGTGAAGTGAGAAAATTACAGAATGGGTTCTCTCTAAAAATTATGCATGTACACTAACTTGGTCTTATTTATATGGGTACTAATCAACACAAATAACACTAACCAACGGTACTGACCACTAATCCTGCGATCACGAAATTAATAAGTTAACTGTAATTTTTTTTTAAGTAGGTACCTACACAAAATTATTTAATAAGGTTTAATTTATTTAAATTTAGAACACTTAAACGTCATTATTATAGACGAAAAAAAAAGATAATTATACTAGTAATTACAAGGTTTAGGATGTTTATACTATATATAATAGAATTATTTCTATAGGAAAATAATCAAGAGAGGTTAAGATAATAAGCAAATTAAAATTTTGTACAATATATTTAAGATAAGTAAAATGATTTAAATAGAAGCAAAATTTAGATATATTTACAAATAAGTAAACGTAGGTAAGATTTTAGGAATTTTTTATAGATAGATAAACTGATTATTAAGTAGAAACAAACACTAAAAGAGGCACAACTAAAGCATTAATATTAAAATTTTTATACAAGTTCATACTACCATAGATATTTACTTACCGTTTTTGTTTATATTTTCCATGTCTCGGCCCGCACACACGCCCACACATCACACGAACAGGCACGATACACTGGCAGCAAGACGACCGCCAAAATTTTCAAAGTACTGGCTCCACGTTCGACTCCAAAGGCGAGTACGACGATATAGCATCTACCAAAACCAGTCAATTCCAGAGAAGTAAAGCAAGAATGGGTCACCTACACAAGAATCCAAAAATCACACCTATCCCATCCTAAATTCCACAAAAATTTACCAACATCCAAAGAAGACTCCACAAGAAAACCGAAGACTTCACCTATTGACCCACAAGATAGCTTCAGAGTGAAGTATTTCCACCCAACAAACTGAAGAACCACCAACATCAAACCAAACAAAGAAATACAACGGTGTCGGAAAAGAAAACCAAATTTGCTGAATCTACAGAAATCTCCACCGGCTGCAATGAAGGTCATCCCAAGCTACAACCACAGTCGCCTACTTATCGCAAGTGCAACTTGATACCAAAGACTGCAATTAGTGAAACCATGAACAGAGCCGTATCCAGTGCAAAGTGAACAGTGTCGTACTCAAAATTTGTGTGACCGCAAGTGTGTGTGAGAAAGACATTTATTATAACATTGTAGACTTTATAATGGGCCAATGATGTATGTATTTTTTTTGTAAATCAATTTGTAGTTTTGGTTAAAATTTTATTTTTTATTACACGATGTATACTCTATTCTTTCTTTTTGTGACAGCTAGTAACACTTCAGTATTGTTTTTAAACTCCAGTGAAAGCTGGAGGGCCAGCTTTTCTAAGCCGGGGGGAAATGTCATATATTGAATTTATTCTAAATTCATTTAATCAAATTGTTACACATTCTAGAACAAAACGTTTACTAATTATGTCAGCATATTTGTATCATTGCACTTCCCGCTAGCACCGAGTATAATGCTAGCGAAGCATTATGACGTATTCGCGAGTGAAGGTATAAATACGCGGATAAATCAATCGTGAATAACTGGGGAATAACTTAGGGTACTGCACAATGTAAAACGTTGTCCCTCTGGCAGGAGCTAGTCCTCCTAGCACAATGTGAGTAACCAGGTAAATTATTCAGTAGTCATTTTCTGTGTTACAGTTATTAATGTGTATTTTATCTTACTTGTTCTACATATTTCTTTGTTAATAAATAGTTGTTTAGAACCTAAGTCGTATCTCTCCTGTCTTCGCCCCTAGTTCTTTGTTTCAGGTATTCACTAGCACAACGGCGCACAGCCCAAGTCCGAGGGTTGTGACAGTATTGAAGCAATCTATGCTTGTGTAGTGGAAACCAACTATGTAGATTCATTAAGTTTACTATTACTAGTAACGGATGTTCTTCTGTCCAGGCTGTAAATAAAGCGTACGCAATTATGTATTTGATGTATGATGCTGTCGACAGTTGTGTCTAATTTAACGTCGACCATATACTATATAGCAAAAGTTCTTTTAGCATCTGTGAAGTAGGTAACTTAAGGTAGGCAAAAGCTTCGCTGATAATGACATTTATGAGGTTGTTAAACAAATTACTTTCAAAAATAAACCCAAAGCTTTTATCACTATCCATATTTTTATTGCCAAAAAGCAAAACGTGTGACTTATTCGAAGGATTGAGAGTGTTGTAATAATCGAAATCAGCTCATGCACTAGGTAATTGAAGGTCTGAAAATAGCGGTAACTATTGATACAAGATTCAGCAAATCAGTAATAACTCTGCGCATCGTCAGCGTAGAATAATTGTATATATCTATGAAGTTTAGCGTGTGAAGTGTTAATAATAATGGTCCTTAGATTGAATCCGAGGCACACAACCAGCAATATCACGAGAGCTTGCTTCAACGGCCTATACTAGATATGCCCTCAAAATAATTTGACCTTTGTCCCCTTATCCCCAACGTGTAAAAATGCTAGGTGTGCTATTGTATAAGACTTTAAACAACCGAACCGGTATACTTTCTCGGCTGGGATTTTGCGCCTTTGCCATAAATCCCGTATCACCAGCTGGGGCTCCGTACACACACTTTAATTCAATACGGCGTCCGCATGCAAAAGAAGCACCATACAAAGATAAATATTGCGATTTACGGCTTTGTTTTCTTTATGTCTGCGCGGTCGAAGGTAGGCACGAATTTATATGGAAATGCTGTTAACACGCTATTTACTTTACGGCGCTCACACAAGCAATAATTATATCTAATTGTAATTATGGTATAAATTCCGACCGACTGAATTACGACGATAATTAGAAGTTTAATGACGCTTTAATATTGCCAATCAATAATCTATTTGCCATAGCGCTAGTTCGCCGCTAAAATAAATGAGTTTTATTTCTGGATTAATAAGTTAGTCCCCGGGAAGAAATCGAAAAGCAATTTGTTAGAAAGCCTATAACCGGCAAACTAAGAATTGGCACTGATTTATTACAGTGTTTCGTAGTTTTGAAAAACATAGAGATTAAGTAGCATTAATTGGATTTTCTAGTGTCAATTATGTTCAGATTAATTAGATCCTTCACTGACCCAATTATATAGTTGTTTACCTCCTCATAATATTTCACAAAATATATACTAAAAGACATTTCCGTTAATTGCTTGTAAAATTTATGGAGACCTAAACTCAAAGTCTCACAAACCTAGATATTAAGATAGTATAGCTGAATTGCTAATTTCGAAGTATTTCAGTAAACTGTCTTGGATAAAAGCGAGGGTAAGAATAAAACAGTAAAAGATCTGACGTCATATCAAAACTAAAGTGAGAAAAAACTTTCGACGAAATGGGCACTCCTGGATAAATATTGTCTGGCTAATAGCTAATTAAAAACCATGGGCATTTTTCTTAATATTGCTTAGGGTATAGTGTTTAAAGCCTACTGCACTGAATCTTCAGGTTATTGTGCCCCCAGTACCTCCTAACAGGTATGTTATCACATTAATCCTGTATTCCCAATATTTTTTGGGATAGAGTCAATCGGTGCTTGGGCGGTCTCATGAGGTCCAGCAAATGGTGCCCTAAATAAACGTGGTCTCTTCTCCATGAGTACTAGGCATTCATCAAGTATATGGCAGGGAGTTTCATCCTTCTTCGTGCACTTCCCATATGTAGTATCATTTGGCATACCAATTTGAGATAAATGCTTCTTCAAGCATCCATCCCATAAACAGTCCAATTACTGTTCTTAGATGAGGCCTGCTTAACTGCAACAGTTCTGTACTTTTTACTGGAGACGAATTCCTTATGAATACATGTGATTTTCGTAGTCCGAGGACGTCCATTGATATTCCTTTCTCAATAGTTCTCTAACTTCCCATGGTGCAAAATKATATGCAACTCTACGGGTAGCTCAAGCCCCGATCAGGTTTGTTTAGCTCCCCTTCTTGTTAGTAGATCCGCTCTCTCATTSTCCTCGAACCCTTGGTATCCAGGAACCCACTCCATAATTGCTCTCTTGTTTTATCATTGCCCTGAAACTTGCTGTGACTGCCAGGACTTCAGCTTGGAAAATACTTTCTCATTTCCGAATACTGTATACTCCTGTCTCAATTCCAACCTTTGTTTTTTTAACAATCAGTGAACCATATGTCCCCCGATCTCGCTAGCATGTTGTTATGATTATGCTACTACAACTTCAGCGATAAGAACTGTCAATGATTTCGGAAAGTCAAACATCACGCTGCTTCTGTCTGATTGCATGCTTCAGCCTATATGCTGCTATCAGTGGCTCTGATGTTACAACAAGGTGTAATGGAGGCAGATCCAGTATGTCGCTTACTTAGCACTTTCGTTTGTGGATTTGTGTAGCAGACTATTTATTGTTTTAGTCCCCACGTTTTTCCTGCCATTCATGTGCTGGTTCATTAGGCTTTTGTTGGTTGTAACTTCTTCTAAATGAGGATTAAAAGCCATCCTAGTATCTGCTGTTAGTTCCAAGTATTAACCTCATTTTTCAAGGGTGTATCCTGTTTCGAGTTTTAGTCCCTTTAGTTGTTGAAGGTTTCTTCTTCTGMTGAAAGCTAATAGTAATAAGACTGACTGCTAGTCCTTCCCTTGCACTTTGCACGTCACCTCTGTAAGCTTCTTAGTTTCTCCAAACTTCCCGCACACTAGTACGGTGATATCGTCTGCCTATTCCTCTGCTTAAACACCTCCCACGTTTAGTTTCCTGAGGAGATGATCAACCACAAGGATCTACAATAATGACCACAAGACCTCTCTACAGACAACTGATTGCTAACTACGATTTCGCTGATTGTATGCCCTAGAGAAGTCTTGACAACTGATTCTAAGCATGAAATCAATCCATATAGTCAAACAAGGGGATACTGGGTGCTTTTGTACAGTTCTCTTGCTTGAGTCATGATAAGCTCCCGCAATATCAAGGTAGGTTTGGACTGATATTTCTTGTTGCTCATAGGCTTTTCCAATGTTACCCAATTCATATGATGTTTCTGCTTTGTAAGCAAACTGGTTTTGTTGCATCGGCCTGTACATTAAAGCATCGTCTTTAATATTCTTATCAACTAATTTCTCCAAAGGCTTTCAAAGAAATGATGTTAAGCTAAGCATAAATGTACACAAGGGGTGTCCCCAATTCCTCCAGACCCTTTTTGCCACATAAGGCTAAGCTAATCATTGCCGTTTCAAACTTGTACCTGCTAAAGATTTTGTTCGCAACTGTCTAGTTGCATCGAACTTCTTAGCTGTATTGATAATGTAATAGAAACAAGCAAACAATAAGGCCACCGGTGCGTTTAGCCGCATTTGCAGGTAAAGTGGTATCATGATAATGATTGTTATAATTTACATAAGAAACTAGCGGCTTTAATACGATAAAATGAAACATATTTGCATAGAAGCGTTAATATCTACTATCGCTTGGCATCAATAATTACCAATCAATTATTTCATTTTACTTTGAAGCTGCAAAATGACTCATACATTTTGAAATCAATCTATCTCACTCCGATTCATTATAATATAACCAACAAAAGTGAGTCAGTAAGTTTGATAAATGTTCACTAGCTAAACGAAAGATAAACATACCACTATAAAACGAAGCATTCTCGAATGCATTCTAAGTCCAAGCAAACAGTACGTTTACATGCATAATACGTCGATGGCCTTTCCTCTGCACGTAAAGCGAGGCCATCTGGGCCGTAAAATGAAATGGACGATGCGTCTTCCCCGCGATATAATAAAAGCTTTGACAAATGAAACGTATGTAGACAGCTTCCTTCTGTCGGCCATTAAGTCAACAAAGGCCAACCTGGACAAACACAATGCATATGGTAGAGGGACCCGACATAATGCTATTTCTTTGTAATCTCTTAAAAGCAATCCAATAAGAAAAATTGTTTTTCTACTCACCCACCAGCATTTTGAAAAATGAAATGGGTTTGACCTTACCTGAAACAAGAAGATGGATTAGAAGATGAAGGACGTGGGGACAAACAATTACTTAAAGAACAAAATATGAGTTTATATAAACTAAAAACTTAATTGTTGAACTGTATATTAAATAGGCCAGAAATCCCGTCATCCGCCTTGCTTTTAAATTACTGAATCCAATGTTTAAATTCTGTATTAAACAAATTCTCTCACAATTACCTACACGTCACCAGTACTAAGTATTAGGTTGTTTTCCAATAAGTGCTGTTTTAAGTAGTTTTTAATACTGTATTTTATTTTTGTTTATTAATCGTTTAGTTTTTATAATAAATCTCTTACAATTTTCCACACTGGGGGTAGTCATTGACGATAACGTAGGTATCTCAAATTTTGATAACAAAGAGCTACATATTTTATTTACACGCCCCTTACAGTTGGAGGTATGTTTTCTGCATGTTGTAGCAAAGGGAACACACCTACAAAAACCTCGACTATATGGCATACATACATATGTTTCTATACCCAAAAAACATTGTTCAAATGTTACGTTTGCTTATCAAATAATGTAATTTCTATACCCAAAGCACCAACATTAATTGATCGATTGACTGATTGAACCAGCGTACGGTAGCCATTTTTTCCGCTCCCGGATATACTGCCGGGCAGGCTACACTACGCTGGGTTAGAGGGGTGACACGCTTGTTGCTAGTGGGCTCCCACGTAGCGCATGTTACAGGACTTTGGGAACTAAAATGAAGAAGCTTTCAGGGCATCCAATTAGCGGATACTTTTTTATTCGCCTCCGAATTGGATGGCAGCTCAGTTCGGCTGCTTTATTCTTGTTCTTCCTTGGACGGGCTGCTGTCTGAGATTGTATACAGCTTTAGACTAAATCTCAGACAGCAGCTCGCTTTAGAATTTCCTTATGTATTGTTTTCTTGTATTTTGCGATATCTGACCACTGTTCTTCATTTATGTTTGATTTTGCTACGATTCCCTCCACCGTTGTTCTCCATGTGTAACACAGTCGTCCTACTTTGAGCTTGTTGCTGCCTTTTTCTCTCCTTTAAATATGTTCCCAATATTTCATTACATATGTTTCCATTCTTTTTGTGACGGTTTTTCCCTCTAGGAGTTCTATTGTACCTCGATTTTCGATTTCTTTGATAGCTTTGGCCAACAATTGAACGATGTTTCTTTCTGCGTTTCTTAAGCTTGTTCTGCTAGTTTTGGTAGTAGCGGCACTTTTGACTTCGTATGTCATGATGGGCAGGAMTACTGKTGTGTATATATTTTTCAAGATGCTCCATTCCGGCTTGTATTTKTCTACAAATAGTATGCGCCGTTTTTGTCTCTTTGACTGTTTCTCTGCGATTGAGTTTGCTTGTTACGTAGGTTGTCGTTTGTCAACCTTATATTTCGAATCCCTGGTTTGTATATGCTACCGGTCATTAACGTTTTCTCGCTAAATATGAGATGACAGTGGTTTTGTTGTAGTTAATGTTTACCCCTTTTTCTGCTAGGTTATTTAGAAAGTCGGTCAAACCTTTTTCATTCTCTGTTATTACCACTAGGTCATCTGCATATGCCAGTAAAACGGAAGTTTTATTTTATTTCCTTGCCTCTTTTATTTTTTTAGTTATGCGATATTTTTTTTAATGAGGTCATCTAGGTCAATTGTAAATATTATTGGTGATATAGGATATCCATGCTTTACTCCTTTATTTTTTTTTTGGAATGCCGGAATTGTTTGGCCAAACCACTGTATCGTTGGGGAATTATTTTATGTATTTCTCGTTTTATTATTTCCGGTCCATATTTTATTAGTTCGTTGTTCATCCTATCTAGGCCTGGTGCTCGTCTAATGTTAATGGTTCGCTTATCGGCCAGTGCTCTCTTTCATCATTGAATTTACTCTCGGTTTCAGTGTTTTATTGGAATGTATTTGTTGAAATTCCCGTTGCGTTCTGTGTGGTATTTTTTCAAATATTTGAACGTCAAGCTGAGTCGCTCGTCTTTTGGCGTCTCTCCCGGCKTTTCCTATTTTCGTGCTACTTTTGGGCATTTCTTACTTCTAGTTTTGCTAGTTTTATTTGTTGCAACCCACTATGATCGGTTTTCTTTGTTCTCTTAATTGCCTAACCATAGTTGTCGATCGCAGCAGAGAGAGTGGGGACCTTTCTCTATTTCACGTTTGTTTTGCTGTTTCTTTTATACGTGTTATTATCTCTTTCCAGTTTCGGGGCGTTTGCTTGTTTTGGAGTTTGGTTTCTAGAGTTTTTGCAGCTCCTTTTGTGTTTTGTGGATTTGTAGTTATATTTTCTAAGTAAGTATATACCATTTTGTGGTCAGTCAACATCATTGAAATTAGCCTAAAATGTAGGTTTCAGGAAAGTAGTGGGAAACGCTAATTTGTACGTCAAAGCCAATCACCACAAATATAAATATACTTCGTGACATTAGAACTATAACATCAATAAAAAAATATTATTTTGAATTCATATTTTTACAATTAATTTCAGCCTTTTACCATAGAAAATATTAGAAAAAAGTATCTGTGTAGATAGATCAAACGAGGTGAGCAATTTCTTCTTGAGAAAAACCGTAAACCGGAATCTTTAGGAAGACATGGCCAAATGCTACCACAACCATCAAGTTTTTTGTTCTGGTGGATATTCTGTTTTCTTCTAAACCGTATAAAAATATTTCTGTATCTTACTAAAATTTATATACTCCTATTTAACAACATTAATTATGGCACGAACATTGAATAAATAATACAAGAAATGATAAATAGTATCATAGTGCGTCAGTAAAGTTTTTCAATGGTTTACCGCCTGTATTTGAATAAAAGGTGATAAGATCTTAATACCCTATTATGACATCGTAACAAGAATATATGTTCGGTCGAACTAATAAAATAAAATAAA
The DNA here is from genome assembly GCA_025024175.1 of Rhyzopertha dominica. Lineage (NCBI taxonomy): Eukaryota > Metazoa > Arthropoda > Insecta > Coleoptera > Bostrichidae > Rhyzopertha > Rhyzopertha dominica. The sequence goes on along the minus strand of QCXZ01000041.1, from coordinate 41,859,641 downwards.
GACGTAGGTACTACACTTGTCTACTTCTAAAACACCTATAATAACCATAACAATTTGTCACATCTAATAGGGTCTTTTGCTACGCCACTGAGGCGCTGCACTGCGGCACACATTTTATCATTATCGTAACTGCAGATGGTAAATTCGCCCGGTGCATTGTACCGATGGCAGTTCCTACCTTAAACATCTGGTATCTCACAATGCCACAAGCTTTCGATTTAAGCGTGCGGCATTCAACCTTTTGTGCAGTTACAGATATTGTCTCTTTATGTCGATGTCAAAACGCGGATGGGGCCAGCAAATGAAGCGGTGGAATGTTAAGCTCTATTAGGAGTTTTTGGTAATGCTCTCAAGTCATGCTGGTAGCATTGTTGAGATTGCAACACAGTCAGGGCTATTGTGTAATCATTAAAACGTTGGATCTCGATGGGAAGTGCGAATGAATAAGAAATACTGATAGCTGACATGATGTAGAAATTTGACATTTCCATTGATTTGATTGGGTTACACGCATACCTGTATCGATCATTCATACAAGTCATGAAGTTCCACTCAAAAAAAAAGTATATAAATATATACATAAAACCTAAACTATTCTGAACGAGTCAGTTACAACAGTCAGAACAGTTAGTTAGACAGAATGAATAACCAAATTGATATAGCTGAGTTTTCTAGGGTTATTAACAAATGTGATGTTCTAGTCCTATAAGTGCTGGACACAGATCCCCAATTTTAATTTTTTGGTGCATTAGTGGGAAGTTTTACGTTTCATTAGTTTATAAAATAAACTTGTCTCTGTACCACATATTACAACCAGTGTTGCAACTCCAATAAACGATCTACCTGGTCGTCAAGCTTCCTGTACAGCATATTGCATGAGAAATAAATTAGCCTAGGGGGAATAAATGTAATGATCGATCATTTCCGCGAATACGATTGGTTTCAGGAGCCCCTACTTATTGCTCCCTTTTTGGATTACACGCTTTAGAAAATATCATGTGCTCGTACGTGCAGTTCTGGGTTTTTAACACAACGTACGTTCTGACAGCATTTTGCCTTAAGTTATTATTAATACAGTTTTCTGACATTCTATACTCACCCAAACGAAAAAGGTGTCATTTAAAAAAGTGTTATTATCTAATGAGCATACTTAATTGTTAAGTCCTGTTCATTTATTTAACAATCTAGTACAAAGTTGTTATAATTAGCTAGTATATATTGTTTAAAGAAAAAATAATAAAAAATGCCAAAATGTGCGACTGAGCGCTTTATTGTTTTACTTAAAACGTTAAAAACAACAAATATTTGCAGTTAATAACGAGTATGACCTCTAACTCATAAAACTTATTAACAACGCCGAACATACTTCGATTAAATTTCTAATGTTGAAGGTCCTGAATTGGCTGGCGTTTTTGTAATCGTTGCCCAAGGTCATACAAGTTGCTAATTGGATTAAGGTCTGGACTGCTGGCGGGTCAATCCATAATCTCAAGATTAAGGGTATTGAGATGTGTGGGCGTACATTATGTTCTAGACAAATTCTGGACCCATAATATCAGCAAATGGTATTCTGTAGTTCTGAAACTTCGTCGATGTACGTATGAACAGTTTCATGAATAACCACCATTTCTGTTTTACCATTTAGAGTTATTCCACTCCAAATCATAACCGACCCTCCTCCAAAAGGAACCCTTTCTTCCACAGTAACGTCTAGACAAAGTTCCACTGGGCGTCTTAGTCTGAAACTCTTCCGTCAATGTGGTTCAGAGAGAATATGGATTCGTCAGTAGACAAAACGTTGCTCCACTGCTGCAAATTCCCATTAACGCGTTTTTCAACGAAAACCTTTTGATTCTGCTACGCTCAGGGGTTAAAGGAGGCACTCCAGCTGGTCTTCTTGGCCTAAACTGACCTTCGCGAAGTCATTTACAAATAGTTTGGATACTTATTCTGATTCCTATTTTGGAGATCGAAGCAGCACTCTTGCGGTCCCTGGTAGCCCAAAGGCATATTAAACGACCTTCTCGCAAAATTAAAGAAACAAGTTAATAAACGCATTCATCTTTTGTTATCCAATTTGCACTTTTCATTTTGAAGATTAWAGCTTTTGCTACAAACTTGTAAAATGGGTCTGAGTACGGAGTTTTGTGTTTATACAATCAATGTAACATAAGAAATAAGTGGACCTTTTTTCGTTTTGATCAGAGTATTATACGTAGTGATTCAATTATGAGTATGTCGTATACACAAATTAGTTAAGAGACACATCTGCTGTCATTTATGAACATGAAGAATTGAAGCAACTTACTACAGGTAAGTAAGCATTTTTTAATTATATCATTGATTACACGTTCATATATTTAACTAAATAAATTCAATCGAAGGAGAGAATGCATGCTCTACAAGTGAGCTTTTGATACACTTTTTAAAGATCTGAAATTTAAGGCCTTGTATGCATCGTTGTAAGTTATAGACAACATGTTATAAAATTCAATGGAGATGTATCACATATGTTGCGTGAACTAAGCATTCGTGCTAAGTTCTGCTAATAAGTTATACTGAAAGGATCGTTGTATTATGACCGCAGAGGTCAATTTGTTGCTTGAAAACTAGTTCTTCAGGGGGTGCCTGTACGTTTGCTTTTGCTAGATTAAATTTATTAGAAGAACACTACCTCTATACCCTGCTGAAATTGACCAATTGGAATCTATAACGACAACTTTCCTTTCATCTGCCACTGTAACACGCAACATAATATGATACTGGATCACATTTTCACAAGCAGCCATAATAAGAAAAACTAAACTGCGTTTTCATCTGGCTGTTTTTCTTTATTGATAAATACAACAAAAATACAGCCTTGCAAACTTTTCAAAACTGGTAAATTTTCTACATTTTTTACTACTAAACCGAAAGATTTGCCCCGAGTAAAACCTCGTTTGACCCTTTTCAAATAGAGTAAAAAAAGGAGAACCAGTTTTTCTTACTCAGCTGTTGCCAAATAATGGCAGAATGAAGGAGCTGCAAGTCTAATATATACAGGTGGAGAGATGGGTGTAATCAAACGATTGCTGTGGCAGTTTCCTGTAGATGACACATTTTCGCATAGGAAGTACAGCTCGTGAGCTGTAATACTGTAAAGAATTGAGGATTAAAACTCTTAGTCTAGATATAACCTGAGTGACCGTCCGTTTGACAATATTAAACAAAACGTTCAAGGACTGTTGCTTTGGTTGTCATTTTTGCTGTTATATAGTGCACGGAACATACAAAATATATGTGGCATGTGAAACAACGTCTTTTACTTGTCAAACAATATATGCATGTCATGTGAAACTGAAATTATATACCAGTGAAAGTGACAGTTGCAAAACTATATTATATAAAACTAATAACCTTTATAAATTTTCTATTTAAGTCTGTCTTCTCTGCTAGTTTGTTCGTATTTTACGACGATCACTGTGAGACGCACTTTTTTCAAAGATACCTCTGCAATTTTCAAAAAAAGGCAATAATTCATGTTATAGTTAAAGAGTAAAACTATTAAGGTATTGCTTAGGTCCGCCGCTGCGTCATTTTTGCTCATTTATCTTCATCTTTTATTTAGCCTAAAAGGAGTAATTTTTAAGTTTTATCACTAGGGTATTAAAGATTATCTGTAGCAAACAGAGGTTGTTAGACGTATATATAGATCGAATATGTACGTGTTTTATTAGTTTATTTCTATTTATTTTCACTAATATACAAAATTATGTACTCACTTTCGGTTACTGCACTAAATTGCGAGCCTATAATATCTCGTTTGGGGGGATAGCTTCAAATCGCTATAAACTCATTTCTGGTTTCGATATTGAACAGCAACTATCGAACATACCTTTATATACTTAATGCATATGTATTGTCGGCGGTAATAGCGTCTGATTTATCATAGTTAATCAATATCGAGCGTTTACCCGCACACGACAAACATAACTGTATTCGTGCTCTATGTTCATGGAGCAAACAAGCAGCAGTACGCTAACAGTTTATTGCGTTCATTTTGTTGTTACGACCTCGCATTGTGTTATCCAGCAATGTAATGTACGTTAAATAATGAACTTTTATAGTTGTGGAGCGGTATCGGGCGCAGTATTGTGCTAATAAATACTGCTGATAGCAATACTCGTGCAGAGGTTATTACAATGCATTTTACATGGGTGCATTTACTTGAACTCTTCAATAATAAGGATGAGCTTGGGTTCTATTTCTAATAATTAGGCATTATTTCTGTTAGTAAAGGAACGTATAGATAAATAAATCAATGAGATAATGAAATATCAAGAGAAAAATTATCGATACATCCTGAAATTGAGGATCCTTTAAAAGAATGGTTAGAAAAAATCGATGAACTTGACTTAAGTTTGAATAAAATATGTAATGCCGATAAAAGTGAGCTTTATTGAAAATTACTCTCAGATTAAACACATTTAGCGACTAGTGAAAGATGCAACCCAGAACAGCAGGCAGAAAAATGCAACGGATTTACACAAAGTAACGCCTTTACTTACCGAAGAAACAAATTCCCCGTCCTTTTAAAACTATATAAGTAAAGCGCTAGTAACACTAATAAGACCCCAAGCACACAGGACACTAAAAATACGTAAATACCGCAGTATTAACAAGCACAATTACCAACTGGCCAACAAACAATAAATACAATTCTCGTCTTTTCAGACTTTCTTTCAGCCAAAAAGTTCTCTCACAGCAGTAAGAACTGCATACAAAACAATGCAGGTATACAAGAAATTACACAGGAAAAACAAAAAGAAAATATTTAAATTACACTGAAAAACATCGGAAGTTCAGAAAGAAGCTGTTCAGAAACGACGACTACACTGCAATTCAATGAAAAGAGGCCAACAGCAGAAATGCTACACAAGAAAAGTCTACATAGAACAGGGGGGCACAATAACATTTCAACCGCACGAAAGCACTGAAAGAACTGGGTTGATAGCCCAGTGATGTATCTGGATTTGGCATAGAGTTTTGTTAATCGATATGTTACTCAGAAATGCTGGAGATAAAAAAAAGGTCGGCGGAGGTCTGAAACATAATATAACATAAAGCAAAATGCAAGTAAGGACGACTCAGCAGAAGTAATCAAGAGTGCAACTTCAGATTAAGTTGTAGTAGAATCAATAAATCGGCAAATCTTAGTCCTAAAAAGGCTATAGCAAGATTATCACGTTATGACGAATTGGTTAAGGCTTTCGCGGCCAGGTGATGAGCTGTTGTCCTGATTCGGGCCTAGAGGCCGTCGTAGGTTGGAATTGCGTCCTAACGTTTCGCTAGCACGAGTGGCAAGCTTCTTCAGAGGTCCTTCCATCTCCGGTGCTGGATGTAGTCAGTCTAGCCGTCTAGTCTTGCTAGCGAAACGTTAGGAAGCAATTCCAACCGACGACGACCTCTAGACCCGAATCAAGACAACAGCTTAGCACGTTATTCTTCTAAATACATACCTCTATACTTAAAGGAATACGCATACCCACTACCATATTGCACCTCTCCTTTGTACTGACATTTTAGTTAACGATCACCTTAAAACTACTACAATTAAATACTGTGAAGAGGAAGGGTTTTAACTATTTCATGTTATCGCAAGTCTAAGCATAGAGAAACTGCAAACATTTGAACAGGTAAAATTAATTTAGGTACTGTAACTTATAAATATGGGTACAAAAAGCAATGTGCAACGTAAATAGGTGTCCCAATATTTTTCGGTGAATTTGAGTATACATAAGTAGTCAAGAACGAAATATGTTTTACTAAAATTGCCAAAAGCAGTTAGTATGATACTTCTCTCCTCAACTTTTTTGTTTCATAATTGTTATTATTATTGTTACGCTAAAATCGTATAATGTATAAATGAATACCAATGTTTTACAAAAATACGCGAATACTATTGTTAGTTTTGCGTTTGAGGTAGCACACCGCCATTTAGGCATGAATTTAATACGAACACTACACATACAACATATGGAGAGACGAATATACCTCCAGCTCAAACTTTCCAAGTTACATTTAGTATTCTATAATTTGCTCCCTGACACTCTGCCAAAGACAAAACCTCGTTACGACACCAAACATGTCTAAAGAAGTAATACACTTGGGTATACCTATTTATAAATTTAGCTTGAAATACAAAGACATATTTATAAATTATAAATTATTCACACTTTTAATGTCCCGCAAAGGTATTTCATTTTTCCACATAATCGCCGTTCAGTTCTGCTTTCGTAACATTTCTTTAACCCCTCTACATAAAAGTTATCCACCGCGCCTGGGAACTGAACCAGTTCACAACGGCGTTCTTGAGATCCTCGTTATCCAGCAAGCCACTGTTTGAAGCCTATAAGAAGAGGAAATAGTCACTAGGTGCAAGGTCGGGACTGGAAGGTGGGTTCTTAACGAAAATCGTGAATCTTCTCCTTGGTTGTGGCAGCGGTGTGGAGACAAGCATTGTCGTGGAGGAGGACTATACTATCGACAGTTTCCCACCGCTACGACTTTGGATGATCCGTCTGTTTGGAGAGCGTTTCGCAGTACGTAGCAGCTGTGATTGTTGTCTCACGTTCCATGAATTCAACCAAAAGAAGGTCTTTATCACCCCAGAAAACGGTAGCTATCATTTTCCGAATCGGGTATGGATATTGCTTGACTTTTTTCGGTTTGGTGAAGTTGAATGGCGCCACTGCATTGATTGTTGCTTGATTTCGGGAGTAGTAGTAGGATATCCACGTCACCCGCAACAATGTGAGAAAACAAGTCACCCCCGTCTTGTTGATAACGATTCAAAAGCACCCGTCTACTTAATATTATGTGCTCTTTGTGCCAATCCATAAGCATTTTTGGCACCCACCTTACTCAGAACAAGCTTATCTGTAATAATCTTGAATACGAATATATGGTACATCCAACAAAAGGAAATTCAACACCTAGAGCACTAGACTAGTATCTAGACTCTGCTCTTCATTATGCACAATGGTGCGGCTATCCATGAATTTTCGACACCATTATGTCTAACCTTTCCTTCAGTCAGCCAGTCCATAAAGAAGGCATAACTCCTTGCCGATTTGAATGGCTGAAGGTCCTTTTGCACACAAAAAACGAATCACTGTTCCCACTTCGGAAATGGCGGGATCAAAGATTGTCGCGGACATTGTTGATTATGTTTAGTAACTAGCAAACGACAACTGAAACAACACGAACACTTTCGTGTTCTTGCAGACAATCGATAGATGGCGCTGTAAGCATACAACTTATTGTGACCAGCCAATATTTAAATGTACGCAAAGGGCCTTTATTTTACGAATATGCATCGTACTACCACGTAGTATCTAATCATATTTGTAATACCAGCAGGAGAAATAAGCAGCAATAAAATGTGAAATTAAAAGCATCTCTGGTAGATATAATAGTAGCTCTAAACTGTACTATTGTATATAATAGACAACAGTAAAACTTGTTGCTAAAACATTTCGGAAGTCCGCAAGAAATAAGTTTCCAGTTGCCAAGCTAAAGATACCGATAGAACATGGTGGAAATTCGAGGAAACATAAATCTACCCCAAGCCAGTAATTGTAAAATATCGACAATCGATCAAGCATGCTAGTATTAATGGGCCATTTTCTACTTCCGCGTCCTTTTTCTGACGAGCTGATGTTATTAACCTTTCATTCCATTCGTTCAGAGCTCTGGCCTCTTTCCAGGAAATTTTATATAACCCGAAAGCTCACCTATTGTATGATTTTTTGCGAATTAAATTCTGTTCGACTTCCTTAATGTAATGCAGAAGCTATAAATCTATTTTTCATGCCCTACAGTGGTGCTAAAAACAATTCCCTGATTGTTAGAAGAAAGCGCTAATTTAAACTCGCCTGTAATTTCCGTCAGAAACACTAAATCTTGAACAGCTTTAGTGCTCTCTTTTGCATCATTTGTGTGCTAAACAATAGCAGTTCTCTTTATGGAGCATTCTCTGTGCTCCACTAAACCTAAGATTTACGATAAACTCTCTCCGCGAGGGATAAGACCTCTTAAAAGATTCAAAGACGAGGCGGATAAGGAGTAGCTCGATCCGCATTTGTCAGCCCGATGAGTTTATAACCTCTGTTCAGCCATAAACCCCTTTGATTCGGCGGGCTTTGATTTTTAACCGAGATAAACAGAGTGCGTCTTCCTTTCGTCGATTTTTTTCAGATGCTTGCTCAAGGAAAGACGTATAAACACAGATGCGAAGCGGTGATTTGGATACGTCTTAAGTCGTGGGATTGTTAGTGTGAGGGAAACAAGAAAGTGTACTCTACAACAGGGTTGCATATCAACATTATATAAATCCAGTCTATAATATAAACGATCAATTTTTCACTTCAATTTCGCATTTTATGGCGTAACAGTGGTTAACCACTACAAGATGTGAATGTAACTTACAAGTAGTTTCCATTAAACTGCAGCGCACCAAAATGCCGTATGATGTCATTTATATGGAAATTACATGATATTTCAATAACTCTTGTCACCGGTGTTAGTCAAGCTGATACCTGATACCAAAAGATTACTTAAAAATCCTAGAAAATGAGCTTACTGCACATGAAAATTTCTAATTTAAATGTTTACCAATGATAGCTATGTACAGCATTTAAACTTGAAACAGGATTCTTTTCACTATGCGTCCATGAAAACTACAATATTCAAAAGCAGGAGCTATGGAAAATGAATAATTTAACATTGGTCTGTAATTGCTATCTTTATTTGTAAACCCGTTAAACGTGCTGGTGCAAAACAGAAAAAAAGCGAATTTTTTTACAACTTAAAATTAATATCCGCCAGAGTATGCATCATTATTAGTCAGTACTTTACAATTTGGCGATGCAAAAAAATATCGTTAAAAAAAAGTTAAGGAATTTCTTCTTGTCGTATTGGTCTTGTTTACCAAATGCATAGAATAAAATCAGGTAATGAATAGGCGATCTGTGATTAGATATTTATTTTGAACATTTGTTTCGAGATAGATCTAATTAGTTTAGATGGCGTCACTGACGGCAGGACTACGCACGTGATGTGGAACTCAGATGCAAGGCTTTCGTGTATTTCATTAGGTATTTAGAAGAAATTATTTAAAGATGTTCCATTGTCATAAACCACATTCAAATCCTGTTCAACAGATAACTGTAAAAGTGGTAGAAGTAATGTCACTAGAAGTTGTCAATTGCTAGTTCATTGTTGATCTTATTTATGCGTGAAAAGAATATACTATACACCTACTTCCCATACGTCGGGTGACAGGTTATTATCAATTTGATGGTTGCATTTGGTATAAATCTACCAAAACCAGTTTGAATTAATAATATTAATAGAAAAAAAGTAAGGACATCTGAGAATGTACCGAATGTAAAATCAATTTTTGGTAAGCGAGACCTATACCATATACATTTAGATAAGGATTAAATAGAAAACTGAATAGAAATGGTGAAAAGGCTGATACAGTTGAATGAAAAACATAAGACTTTGCGTTAATTGCTGAGTTGCAATAAATAAACATTTACAAAGGTATACTATCAGTTACCATACATTGAGAAAAGATGTGTTGTCTTTACGAGAAGCAAAGTGTTCAGTAAACTATATTTTAAAAACGCAAGTACCTAAAATGTGACTGAAATAAAAATTTCTGTAGTATGGTAAATTATTATTCCAAATAATGCATATAAGCACGCTTTTAATATACAAAAAAGAACTAACTTCGGACAGTTTCAGCATGTTATAAACCTAAACAAAATTTAGGATTAATTTGTGTGACGTATTCTTATAACATATAAAACCAAAAGGGAGGGGAACACCCATTTGTTGTTTGTCAATTGTTAAACCGACTAAAATTGAACTATTCTGTAATATTCTGAGTATTTCGGGCGGTGCAAAAGTTCAAAATGAGAAATAATTTATGAAGAAAATAAACGTTTGCCACCAATGGCGCAGGTAGAATTCAGATATGGTCATTACTCTTACGAGAACGTTATTTGAAAGTTACATATATGTATATGTATATAAAATCTATCGATTMTTTAGTTTGGATTCATTAGAATATTGAACTCCAAAAGCTTACTACTATGACTCTTTTATTTTTTAACTACATTCTAAGGTAATAGGCTCCTTTTGCCCATTTGTTTCTCATCAAGCTTATCTTTTTCGGTGTAATTCGTTATTATGACGTCATTAGTTTCTAAGCAACGATGTCATCAATGATATTTTTTAATGGCAACTCATGTTGTTTTTTCTATTTTTTACAGTACTTTAGATTGTCTAAATAACGATATAAAAGTTGCTACCTTAAATAACTAATTTTATTGAGATTGTCACATTTGCTTTGGGATTTGAGTACATATTTAAACCTGACGCTCAAGTACTATTATATTGTCGATTCAGTATTGGCCTATCTAAAAAATTCAAATAATATACTGTCACAACATTCTAAGACAAGCATATCAACATTTATTTTGGACTTCTAAAATACAAACCAATAAAAAATTAATTTGCTGGAGATACATCTAGTAACTGTGGTAAATTATATGGCGTATAAACATTGAGAAATTAATGTTGTGTCAAAGCATGTTTATCGAAATTATAAGGAAGGAATATTGTTGGAAATGGTGATGGGCTGCAGACGCATGCAGAAGCATGTGAACTGTTTAACAAAGTACACCTAGGTAAAACCCTTATTGCACGATCTCCAGTAAGTAAACTGACTGCCAAATTAGAAAAATTTGGAACTATGAAGTATTAAAGATCAAACAGACGTAGGGGTTAAATTACATGTTATTTGAAGCTGAAAAAATCACCCCCTTTCCAATCGTTAACCAAAATCCAAATTTTTGAGTGACCGCTGGGGTTTCTCGAGTTTACTCCGCTAGATTTTTTTAGGGAGTTACTTAAAATCCAGGATTTATGATAACAGACCTAACACCTTTCAAAATTTACTGCAAATAATACGTGTGTAAATGACACAAATAAGTTCGCGTATTATAGATCGCATCATACAGTGTTAGTGTCAAAAAATTTATATTAAATGTAGTTGTAAAACATACAATTTATTCTTGTTTAAAGTAAAAAGTTTGTAGAAACATACATTTTAATTTTGTAAAATACGTGTATTATTTTTCTCAGTGAAACTGTTATACCATATCGACAATAAAAAACAGAAGAAAAAGATGCGGTTGCCATTTAAACAAATTGGAGATGGCGTTGTTATTATAGGAAACACCAAACAAGAGATGTCTTTTTTTACCAAAAAGGATTGACCTATCGGATGATTTATTTTATAAATATTTGATAAGAATCTTTGTAGTCTAACGTCTATAATATTCAATAATTACTTCGTTATTGAGACGGGATAAGGACAAAAATAAAAACAAAATGTGATCTCTGGGCCAACGTTTCGCTAATATTCCTCAGGGCTACAAAAAATAGTACATTGTCAAAAAGTTGAAATACAACAGATTAAAAAACAACAAAAACTACATTCATGTATACAATCTGACAAAAGTTTACAAAACAATGTACAATATACTTGAAGATCAGATCCTTTAACTATTGTTTGTAGCCCTGAGGAAGCTAAAATTATTATTTATTTTGTCCTTATTCTGACTCAACAACGAAGTAATTATTAGATAAGAATGTTATGAATTTTGTTCCAGACTTCTGCATCACGCTCTATTCAATCACTTATTAACCTATTTTATAACAGAATACCCTCAAATCAGCTTTTGTGACTACGAAACGGATATTGCATTTATACTGATCGAAGCTGCACAAAAATCGTCAGAGCCGACAATGCCAAAGAGAACAAGGTCCCTCGATGACCGTTCATTACGCAACATACGCACGGCTTCAATTTGCAGCCGAACAATGAACCGCTCTGCACAACCAGCTTTCAACTTTTATTCCATTTTCGAACGCCACTCCAAATATGAAATTGCCCCTACTGTCTCCTTTTTTTCGACTGGTAGCCGTTTAACGAAATTATTTTAATTGGCTGCCGAATACGAAATTAAAGAATTAACGTCTCGTGCACGGTCCGACGGCGGTGATGAGTTTAAGCGGCGCAACGAGCGGCATTTAATAAAAACATCCCCCACATGCTTCACGCTCGATCTGGTGTGAAATGCGGACGGATCGCGGACCGGAATGGACGCAGATATCCGAGAGTTTGCATTGCAGCTCTTTTCTTCCCTTTGTCACCTGGATTTGTCCGCTTCATGTCTCACAGAACCGGGCATTTTTTTGCAGAATAAAAAAAATAAAGATATATCTCATTAAAAAGCTCGTACGTCACAGACTTTGAAAGCATCACCGTGACGTCAAAATACACTGATCGCGACTCCAAGTCGGCGGCATAGCACTTGTTAGAGCAGTGATCTACTGTTTGCTACAGAAAACTATAGCAATAAAACGTTTACTACTATCCTGTAACAGGATTTTCTAGGCTATTTTGTGCACTAATAAGGCAGTGTGTACTACGCATAGATATTGTAACCGCAAAAGGAGGAAAAAAGGAAAATATTTAACCGACTAAATAAGGGTGGGCCAGCCTCTGGCCTCTGCCTCTGTTATATTCAATTTGGATCACATTTACTATATCCTCAGCACTGCTTGATATTTTCATTAAAATCTAAATTTCCCAAGTACTTATTTGTAGAAATCTCATTTTGCAACTTGTAATATTGCAATGCCTTTGCCCCATTTTTTTTGCAGACAAACAATTTGTTTTTTTAAGTCAGCTAATGTTATTAAATAATATAATATATTAGTTTAGAAAGATTCCAAAATGCTCATGGATAGTTAAGTAAATAAGAAAGTAAACAAAAACATACTTTCACTAAAAATAAGTCGTATTTTCCCCTGTCTGCTTGTCAGTCGTGATAATTATTCACCTTTGCTAAACATCATCATTGGGAGCCAACTAACAAATAAATTAAACTGGAACCTGGCCAACCAAGCGGAGCAGACTAAACTAGTAAGGGTAGCAAGCAAGCAAACATATGAATTTTCATATAATATCTGAAACTTGAAACGCCGAGGAATGTTATAAAGGTAGCATACCTTCCAGTGATATAACGTAAATGGCTCTACCTGCACCGCTATACGGCAACTAGCTGTACCGTTTTTACTCGGAAGGGTTGTGATCGAAAATAACCCGCCCGATATGCCGCCCGGCTAGGTCGTCTCATTTTCTATGTCCACGGGTGTACTATAATTTCCATAAGCCTCCTGGATGTATGAGTCATTTATAGAAACGCTGTAGAAGATTCTTGGGTTTAGTTGAGACAGCTCATTAATTTAGTTCACCAGTTCGATAAATGAATACACTATTTGACAACCTTATCAGTTTTTGAGAGTAAGCCCTTTATCATTGTATTCTCTAGTCTTAGCAGAACAACCTTTGCGCTAAATAAGACTATGATAGATGGCAGACTTCAGTTTGTGGAAGTGTAGTGGAGCAGGGTATTATCTAGCATCAAAGGTGTGTACCTATTATGCTCGATTTAAGAAAATATGACCTGCTTTACTTGCTGATATGATGAAACTAAAGCAAATAGCTCCAAGGAAGGAGTTCTTCCACCCAAAGGAACAATACATACGAGCCCAGGCTCGTAATAGTTCGGCCGGCTCGCATGTTCAGTTACATGCTTTAAAAAGTTCTGATACCAACTCAAACTGTGACAAATTGCTGCAAAACTGTTTATACTACATTAAAACACATACCTTGAACTTACAAAAGCAAACAACTTTATTTCATTTACGTGAACGGCAATAATAACAGAACCAAAAATGTAATTCAACTAACGGGTCATAATAGTTCGGCCACGTCAACTGACGGGTCATAAGAGTTCGGCCATGTATCCCATTAGCCATGGAAACACGAGGCGGCCTGCCAAAACAAAACATATACGGAATAAATCAACAACTATCTGTCAAGCGTAGCTTATACTTTATTTTGCAACAATTTTCAAGTAAAATGCCTCTTGGCATGCCTGTTAGTGAAGATTTGCGTATTTCTATCTGTAAAGCCCACGACCAGGGCATTTCGGGGCGTAAAATATCTGCTTCGCACTCAGTTCCGCGCTCTACAGTGCAAGACATTATCAATTTATACAAAAGAACTGGCGGGGTCCATCAAAAAAACAAATCTGGCCGACCAAGTCAAATTACCGGAGCAGATAAGAAAGCTTTGCGTAAAATTATCAGAACAAACCGACGGTGCAATGCTAAAGAACTAACAGTACTATGGAGAGCTCGCATTTTAAAGGACGTTTCATTATCCACAACAAAGAGATGTATCAAAAAAAATAGGTTACAAATTTTATAAGGTATTATTACTTTTTCTTTTGGAATACAAGCACTTATAATTTAATTTCATTTTTCTACTAGGCAAAAGAAAAACCCCTTTTGACCAAACTACAGATGAAGAACAGACTAAAATGGGCGCGGGAACACAAAAACTGGACACAAATGCAATGGAATAGTATCATTTGGAGTGATGAGTCGAAATTTGAGGTATGTGTGGGTAACACGCGAAAAAGAATTTTACGCACATCTTCAGAAGCATACCACAATGACTGTTTGGTAAAAAAAGTTAAGTTCCCAGGGTCTGTGATGGTTTGGGGTAGTATGTCTGCTAGGGGTGTGGGTAGTCTGTGTATTATTGACGGCACTGTTAACGCGCAGAAATACAGAGACATTCTCGAAGAAAATTTTTCACCCTCCATCCCGAATTGTCAAACGGCCGAAGGCGAATTTATGTTCCAGCAAGATGGAGCGCCGTGTCATACGGCAAAAATAGTTCAAAGATGGTTGCAAGAACATAAAATACCGGTATTAAAATGGACCTCTTCCAGTCCGGATTTATCTCCAATTGAGACCTTGTGGCATAATATGAAGAAACAGCTTCGTAAAACTCCAGCGCGTACCATCAACGAATTAAAAGCCACCTTGTAGGCTATATGGGACAAAACGCTACAAGAGGAATGTGCAAGGCTCGTGGCTACAATGCCTAGCAGAATTAAAGCCGTTATTGCTAACAAAGGTGGTGTTACACAGTATTAAATGTTGGCCGAACTCTTATGACCCGTCAGTTGATGTGGCCAAACTATTATGACCTGTTAGTTGAATTACATTTTTCGTTCTGTAATTATTGCCGTTCACGTAAATGAAATAAAATTGTTTGCTTTTGTAAGTTCAAGGTCTGTGTTTTAATGTAGTATAAACAGTTTCACAGTAATTTGTCACAGTCCGTGTTGGTATCAGAATTTTTTAAAGCATGTAACTGAAAATGCCAGCCGGCCGAACTATTATGAGCCTGGGCTCGTATGTGTCTGTGTGGCTATGAAACAGGCAGTTCACATAATTGCACAACATCTCTCAACAGAACGAAAATCTGACTATATGGTCCTGTAAACGTAATCATAGCTTGAAGGACGGATTCCTTCTGCCCAGTGGAATAATACGCATTTGTCTGAGTTGATAGGAATCAATCATTCAGCATACCTGCACCGCAATTCTCAAGAGACCGATGTCTGCCTGCAAGGCTCTATGGTCGCTGTTAGCCTAAAATGTCTAAACTTAGATCTCCTGTATATGTCAATATCTGAATTGTATCTAGCCAAATATTTCAAGAAGTTGGTTTATTTGTACTGAAGATGGCAGCCTAGCTACTGAAATAGGTATTTAGATTTGATAAATTAATATATCATTTAGATCTTAATCAAACAACCCGCAACTGGCTCTTTATGTAATATGTTAACACAAAGTTGGACCAGGTACTTGTCCCGTATCGAAGTCTTTCTACCTGTTACATATGCATCAATCCATGATTGTAGCTGTCTATCAAAATCACAATGTTCCAGCTTGGAGAACGTTTGCAAAATCGTCGTTGATAGTGTACGAAGAAGCAGAAAAATATTTAACGCATCAGAAAAAAGCCGTATCATCCAAACCAAAATTGAAAAATAAAGAACGACGAGACACTGCATTTTCTTTCGACATCCTTGCTGTAAGCAACGGATCAGGAAGTTCCGGACATTATAAAGTGAAACTGAGGTCGACATCTGTTAGGTTCAATACTGAATAAAATGAAGCAGGATGGGTTCCAAAATCTGACTGTTTTTAACGCATTTAAAGTTGACTGTTCATTGAATTACTGAGGCTTGGAATAAAATTGAAGCTTCCACCACTGATGGATCATCAACTTTCATGGAATGTATAATATCAGGTCATTCAATAAGTCCGTAGGATAAGTAAGAAAAACACAAAATTTTGACAAAACTCGATTTTATTATTCAATATAGTTGCTTTCGAGGGCGATACAACGAGTATAGCGATTTTCCAACTTTTCGATACCAATTTTATATAGTACGATTTCTCTTTCTCGTCAAAATAGGCTTCAGTTTCACCGATTACCTCATCATTGGACTTAAATTTCCTTCCAGCAGGCATTCTATTGAGATCTGAAAACAGGAAAAAGTCGCTGGGGGCTAAATCTGGAGAATATGGTGGGTAACCAATTCGAAGCCCAATTCATTCAATTTTATCATCGTTTGTTGCTCTTGGTCGACTGTGAGCTCACGCGGCACCCACTTTGCACAGAGCTTTCGCATACCCAAATGTTCGTGTAAAATGGTAAAAACACTACCGTCTGATATCTTTACAATGTCAGCTAGCTCGTGCACCTTCAATTTGCGATCGTTCATAACCAATTTGTGGATGTTTTTGATGTTTTCTGGTATAATWGCCTCATTTGGGCTTCCACTGCGCTCTGCATCATTTGTGCTAGAGCAGAGTTCGGATAATGTTTATCAAGCCATTGTTTGGTTTCCACTGTATTTTTTTTTATCAAAAAGCAATGTTTTATCACTCGAAAATCACCCTTTTCAATTTTTTTTCAATAACAAAAGTTGCTTCACACAACTCACGAATCAATAATTTAACAGCTGTCAAATTTATACACGTATCGTTTGAAGGTTAATACTAAATAAAAATCACATGGAAAAAATTCTAGTAACGCCATCTATGTGTCATCCTATGGACTTTTTGAATGGACCAATATAGTACATTATTTCCTATGTCGCAGTGGCGACGGAATATACAACGCACAATTTCAAAATACCATCACCAAAATCAAATGTTTTCAACAGCTACAACACCAAAATAAATACCGGCCTACTTTAAAAAGATGAGTTGGGCTGTAAATTAATCCTAAAATACAAAAGAGAACCTAATATTTAAAGGCAGTAGATCAAATATAATTAAAATCCGAAACGCCAGTATTTACAACGTCAAAGAACGTCATATCTAATAAATTAATGTTCTCGGTCCCTAATAAATCACATCAAAGAAAAATTCGCCGTACGAAAAGGTCCGAAATTACACCGAGCGTTTTCATTATCCGACAATTAGTACAGTACAAACAAAGCATAGTCGCGAAACGCAGTACTCATCAAGGACCTGGCAGTCTTTCTAATTACCCTAACGAAACCGTCAATGCCTCGCCGTGTATAATTACCTGGCCTATTTCTGTGTGACCTCACAAGAAACCACACAATGGTGGCAGAAATATTTAATGCGCTTACGCTAAGTTTTATTAGATCGCTAAGATGTATACGCACCCAACAGTTGGCATTGTTTCAAAGGCCTTTGCGAAATCATCTGGCTATAGTTGTGCCTTCCGTGTTATTTTTAAATACCGCACAAAACTGAGGAAATCCGTGGTTTATTTTCAATTCAGGTTAGAGAGCCAGATTGGAAACATGTGTGAACGAAGCCACAGAAACGAAATGGAATGGGATTTGAAGACTTTCGCAGTTACCCTTTGAAATTTTGAAAAACTAAGCAAAAATGCACGATAAAATGTATTTATCCAAGATTGCAATCTAAATTATGTATTAAGCGAATTCCAGTACATATTGAGAGATACAAGTGAATTTTATTATTATTTAACAAACTGTTACTCCGTTCAAAATATTTCAAGAAAATTTTCCGCACACGAAATTTACATTGCACAATTATCTCATTTCGACTGATCCAAACTGCAGAGAAGTTGATGCCTTAAATTACGAGGCATGTTTTTTAAGTAAGTACCGTTTTGCGATTCCGCCGCCGCAGCGCTACGGTCGGCATTCCGCGCATGCGCGCTGGTTACCTACATCTATTGTCTACGCACTGACGCCATTACAATTTGATTCTTCATTGTATACGTTGTTTACTGAGTGTTTAAGATGCCTCCGACAATCGTGAGTCCCGCCGATTGTGAAGTACGGGCTGTTATACGATTTCTTAGTGCTAAAGGCGTAAAACCGATCGATATTCATCGTGAGATCTGTGAAGTTTACGGACAAAACATTATGAGTGATGGAATGGTAAGAAAATGGGTGAGAGCATTTAAAGATGGCCGCACAAATGTCCATGATGAAGAACGGAGTGAGCGTCCTTCGGTCGTTAATGAAGATTTGGTGCAGAAAGTGAACGAAAAGGTGAGAGAAAACAGACGCTTTACGATTTCATCATTGTGCGACTGCTTTCCTCAATATTCTCGTAGTGTTTTGTATCGCATTGTGACCGAGAACTTGAATTACCGGAAATTGTGTTCACGTTGGGTTCCGAAAATGTTGACGGATTTGCACAAAACCCAACGTTTAGGCAGTGCATTGACTTTCGTTGAACGGTACCACAATGAAGGTGAAGATTTTTTAGACCAAATTGTTACTGGTGACGAAACATGGGTGGCCTACGTCACACCAGATTCGAAACAACAATCCATGGAATGGCGACATTCATCATCACCCAAAAAAGTGAAGTTTAAGCAAACAATTTCTGCCCGGAAAATCATGTGCACAGTTTTTTGGGACAGAAAAGGAGTATTGCTAGTGGAGTTTCTGCCTCGTAATGAGACAATCAATGCAGCGTTTTATTGTAAGACATTGAACAATCTGCGTCGTGCAATCCAGAACAAAAGACGTGGCAAGTTGAGTAAGGGTATCGTCATCTCATCAAATCTTTTAAATGGGAAACTCTAGATCATCCTCCATACAGCCCTGATCTGGCGCCCAGCGACTACCATTTGTTCCTGCACTTGAAGAAACACCTGGGTGGTCAGCGTCTTCAAGACGATAACGAAGTCGAAACATTTGTGATACAGTGGTTAACAAGTCAGGCGGCAGAATTTTATGAGGAGGGTATTCAAAAACTGGTGCCACGTTATGACAAGTGCCTCAATATTCACGGAAATTATGTAGAAAAGTAGATTAAGGTACAGGCTTTCATGTAAGATAAAATTATTGCGATATCTTTGCACGTCTTTTTTTAATTCCAAAACGGTACTTACTTAAAAAACATGCCTCGTAGTATAGAGTATACTTTCCTATTGTGATTGCAGTACAATTTACAGGGTGTTTCAAAATGGGATTACCAAATTTGAGAGAGTTAAAGAAAACGTTTTTGCATATAGCTTCCTAGTCGATAATAAGCAGATTTGACCCGGGAGCAATTTTTGACCACACTAAAGGACTTTTGCTGCACGAAAATACAGACTGCCATCGATCTTTCTAACACCGAAAAAGTATAGTAAAATGAAAACTATAAATATGTGGGTGTGGGTATGGGTTTAAAATTCCTTAAGTTAAACTAAATAATCCCTTATTATACATATAGAATGTTTTTGTTTTTTCTTTGTAAGAAGTATACTTTTTTCATTTTACGTTTGCAAAATTTTATTTCTATTGTTTATTTTATTTATTTGACTACCCAACCCTATCCTATACTAGCAAGAGATTGCTTTGGAGCTTCCCGCTGGTTCTTGCTGAACGGTATACTCTTGTTCACGAAATAATACTACATAGCATTATCGCTAAACGCGAAAGCACAACTGATGTGCAAGTAAATAAAGACAAAAATCACATTTGCTTCTGACAACCATTTTAACTGC